>PYSS01000009.1:283389-301588 GCA_003049465.1 Magnaporthiopsis rhizophila | reverse complement strand
AAAAAAAAAAAAAAAAAAAAAAAAAAAAAAAAAAACAGCCAACCCACCACAATGTCTTCACCAGCAAAAACCGTCGCGGGCGTGCTGCCAGACAAGGAAGAGGTCAAGGCCGAGGCCAAGGCGGTCGCGTCAACGGGGCTCGCGCAGCTGCGCTCCTTCGCGGCGGGCGGCTTCGGCGGCGTCTGCGCCGTCGTGGTCGGGCACCCGTTCGACCTCGTCAAGGTGCGGCTGCAGACGGCCGAGCGCGGCGTCTACTCGTCCGCCATCGACGTGGTGCGCAAGAGCGTCGCCCGCGACGGCCTGAGGGGCCTGTACGCTGGCGTCAGCGCCCCGCTCGTCGGCGTGACGCCCATGTGTAAGTTGCGGACCTGTCACGTACTTCTTATCAACAGCTAGGAAACACAGACAGCTAATGTCCGCCATGTGTTCTGCTCCTCCCAGTTGCCGTTTCGTTCTGGGGATACGACCTCGGCAAGACCCTCGTCCGCTCCGCCACCTCGAAAACCGACGACGCGCCCTTGTCCATCGCCCAGGTCTCGGCCGCCGGCTTCTTCTCCGCCATCCCCATGACGCTCATCACGGCGCCCTTTGAGCGCGTCAAGGTCATCCTGCAGGTCCAGGGCCAGAAGCAGCTCGCCCCCGGCGAGAAGCCGCGCTACAGCGGCGGCGTCGACGTCGTGCGCCAGCTCTACAGGGAAGGTGGCGTCCGCTCCGTTTTCCGCGGCAGCGCCGCCACCCTGGCCCGTGATGGTCCCGGGTCGGCCGCTTATTTCGCTGCATACGAGTACATCAAGCGCCGTCTGACGCCCGTCGACCCCGTTACGGGGAAGCCGAGCGGCCAGCTGAGCCTGACGGCCATCACGTGTGCGGGCGCGGCTGCGGGCGTCGCCATGTGGACGCCGGTCTTCCCCGTCGACACGGTCAAGAGCAGGCTGCAGACGGCAGAGGGCAACGTCTCCATCGCCGGCGTCGTGCGCGAGCTGTACGGCAAGGGCGGGCTCAGGGCCTTCTTCCCCGGTTTCGGCCCGGCGCTGGCCAGGGCTGTACCTGCCAACGCCGCCACGTTTTTGGGCGTCGAGCTGGCACACCAGGCCATGAACAAGGTGTTTGGGTGAGGGATGGGAGGTGGGTGACGGTTGTGAAAAAATAAAGGTCGATGGGCTTCATTTGGTGGGATTTCTTTTGGATATCATTTAAGAAAGCGAAGATTTGTACAAGACTACTTGCATAGCATTTCTCCCTATAGATGGCGTGGTTATCAAGACGGGTTTTTATTGCACTGTAACATTTTGAATTTTGCCATGCGGCTACCGACTGCCTGGCTGCTTTTGCCCAAAAACCACCAGAGGTCGCCGTGATATCAACGCCCTCCCAAGCAAATCACGGCAGGAACAACGAACAAAAGAACAAATAATAAAAATTGAAAGACAGAAAAACAAAAAGCTTACTGTCGGCTTTGGGGCGACAGCTGCGAAACCTCCCAAACGGGGATGTTTACTCCGAGTCGGCTGGAAAATCCAACGTTAACCCCAACCGGGGCTCGAACCCTGGACCCAAGCGGCTATTGCAGCGGAGTACAGGTAGGGTCCCGGTGTCGACTCGACCCATCCTCATAACCGCCACACCAACTTGGCCTCCATTGGTGTTCGATGATTACAGCAGGCGCGACGGCGGGTTATATGCCTTCGGGCGCGCGTATGCGGCAGGTGCGACCGGCGTAGGGGGTTGACTGGCGTTTGCGCCCACCCCGGGGGTGTGCACGCTATAGATGCGGGTGGAGCCGAGGCGGAGGAGGCCTTGATGTGATTGGGATGATTTTCTTAATGCTATAAAAAAAACACCCTTCGCATCAGTAAAACCACTTAACCAGTGAAAGTCTTGCATATTTCTATTTTTCAAATTTCTGGGATGGCGGCGGAGCCTAGGTAACTCACCTCCAATGGATGGATGGATGGATGGCTGTTTGAACATATAATGATATCGCATCTGAACACCTTCTCGCTCCAACCAGCACCCCAGGCAGTTTCGCTCATTGCGAGTCTTCTAGGCGCCTCGGCCCCGAGCCGGAACCCTCGCGAGCCGCAGCCGTCCTCTCAGTCCACATACTTTCCTCCACACCTCACACACCTGCTCGCCCGGAAGCCGATCTCCCTGATCCTGGCCTCCTGGTCGGGATATATCAAAACCATCGCGTCCGTTTTGAGGCGGCGCACCCCGCAGACGCCGCAGACGCGCGAGGTACCATGCTCGAGGACTGGATATCCCGTCAGGGCGCACGCATCTGTTGTTTTCTTGCGTTAGCGTCGAATCGAACCGAACAAAGAAAGCAGGGAGAGAAAGAGAAAGGATCAGTTGGGCTGTAGCCGAGACCGACTAGGTATGCATACCGAAAAAGTGCTTCCGCGGACAGGCAAAGTAGCGGTCGCCATTACGGCTCAACGCGCCCTTGCAGTACGGGCATTTCGCACCCGCCACCTTGTCCCCAAACATCGCTCTCATCTCAGCAGCCGCAGAGTCCCCCTCCACCTCTGCTGGTCCGGTCACGCCCGGCACGGCGGGTCCGCGCCCGTACATGTATTCAAAGACGCGCGCCTCGGTCGAGAGGCGCGTGAGACGCGGGTCGTCCCCCTGCTGCTCGCCGTCGGCGCCGGCCGCCGCCGGTCGAAAGTCGAACGAGACCGTGCTGCGGGCCTGGTGCCAGGCGCCGCGCTCGGCGACGGCCGCGGCTGTTTTTGCCCACACGGCCGCGCTGCAGCCGCCGCCGGGGGACAGGGCCACGCCGAAGAGCCGCGCGCGCCAGAGGTGCACGTTGTCCGACGTCTCGACCTGCTTCAGCACGCCGGGCTTGCGGGCATCTTTGGTCGTGTCGGCTTCCGCGGAGGGGGCGTCTGGCATGTTGGCGTCGTCTCCTCCTTCTCCGTCGTCGTCGCGTTGAAGCTGGCCGCTATTTGTCTGGGGTTTTCCATTGCTTGGTCTCCCGGGTTCTCCTGAGCGGCCGGAGTCGTCGCTGTCGCCGCTTTCCTCCTCGTCTCCGTCCGGATTCGTGTTTCCAGCGTCCTGGCGCTGGGTGGCCTCCCCAGAAGAGTCATACTCCTCATCCTCGTCTCCATCGTCATCATCATCGTCATCGTCGTCCTCGTCCTCATCATCGACGTTTCCGCCGTCGTTCTCGTCATCGTCATCGTCTCCACCGAGCCCCAGCGCCTTGACGCCTGCTCGAGCGAGCATCTGTTTGGGCATGGATATCTCGAGGCGGCGGGAGATGTCTACAGCCCATCTTGGCCGCGGATTCCTTTCATTAGAGGAGTAATCGGCAAGCGCTGCGTTGGTCTGGTACCAGTCCTGGCTCCCCTGTGAGGCCGACATGCGGATCAGTGTGTACAAGGGAGCATCGGTAGTCTTGAGAAGGCTGGGAGGATGTATCACGAGGTCTGAAAAACAGAATTTTGTCAGCAGGCTGCGCGAGTAGAAAAGATGCGCGGTATTTAGGGATTGCCACCTTGGATTGGATTGTTGGACCTCTCCTCGGGAGAAGGATATATCGTATTGCACTGTTTCAAAGGGTGGGCGTCGATGGGCACGGCCGTGGCTGACATCTTTATCTTGAACACTTTCGGCGTGAATGGAGTGGCAACGATAGCTCGGCAGACCTTGTGACCGTCAAGGTTCCAGATCTGATATGGTTTTGCTGGGTTAGAAAGCTCCTTCAACAGGCATCGGCCGCGTGACATACATACCGCATCCTCAAATGTCAAAAAGGCATCTGTCGACATGAACAGGCATTCGCCGTGCACGTCGGCTTCAGCAACCTGGACGAAACCCCCGTTATCAAACCAGTCCTTTTTGATTGTGATCTTGCGAAACCCAGCATAGTTTCGTGCTAGGAACCCGAGCAGACACTCCTTGGCCTCGCCGGCCGCTGTCGTCGCCGGCGTCGTCAGGCACGGCCCAAAGGCAAGCCCCAGCCCCGTCTTGTAGGGCACATAGTCCAGGTCTCGGACGGTGCCGGCGGGGTGCGGTCCTCTCGCGTCAAACCGGGCGACCTCCTCAACGCGCCAGCCAGCCGCCAGGTCGCTGCGCGCCCAGTCATCCCCCTCTTCCTCTTTCTCCTCCTCTCTCTCGCCCATCGGTGGCGCGCGGGTCCGCACGGCCAGGATCACGATCTCGAACGCGTCCGTCCGCAGCGCCAGCAGCGCGCGGCCGGGCCACAGCTCGCGGCTCCAGGCGAAGGACCTGTAGGCCTCGCCCCAGGCGAGCTGCGGCGGGACGGCGAGACGCTCGCCGACGCCCCAGAGCACTTCCCAGCCCTCGGTGTCGTAGCGGTCGCCGAGGCGGTGGTGGTGGTGGTGCTGCTGCTGCTTTCCGCGGCGGCGGCAGGCCACTAGCGGCTCGCCGTAGACGGCGACGTAGCCGGCGGCCGAGTGCACGGCCAGCAGGCAGCGGCCGTTGCGGCCGATGGGCGGCGACCAGGCCAGCGACACAACGTGGTTGAGCGTCGACCCGACGGACGTGAAGGTGCCGCCCGAGGACCCGGCGCCCGTGACGCGGAACGGGTTGTTGGGGTCGCGCGTGTCGCCAATCCTGCGCCGGTACTGCTGCTGTTGCTGCTGCTGCTGCCTCTGGTGATTGCGCTTCTGCCGCTTCATGCCCATGGCGCTGCGCCCGCGGCCGTCCCCATCGCTCATGTCGATGTCGTTATCCTCGTCATTGTCGTCATCCCTGTCCTCGTCTTCACCATCTTCCACGCCGGACGCCGCCCCGCCACCCTCGCTCTCGCCCTCGCCATCGGACGCGTCCGAGTCGTAGGGATCGTAGGGGCATTCCAGGCCGGCGGCGTGGAAGAGGTGGCGGTTGACGCGCGGGTTGACGCGCGGCAGGGCGATGGGGATGCGGCGCTGGCCGTCCGCGAACTGCGGCTTCAGAGGGACAACGCCTTGGCTGTTGAACCCAGCCTGGGCAGCCGCCGCTCCACCGGCCGCGCCATTGTTACCGTGGCCGCTGCCGCTGCCGCCGCCCTCCGGCGCCTGCTGGTGGTCGGGGTCGAGCCTGGGGAAGTGCGGCACGAAGACGCAGACCGAGTCGTCCGCCGCGACTGCCAGCTCCGCGTCCGAGGACCACGCGATGGCGCGCTTGCCGAACGGCCTGCTACGGAGCTCAATGGTCTGTAGCTGGAGTGCCTATTGGGGAATGTCAGTATCGGTTCCTGTGCCGGAGAGTGTGGATTGAATTTGACGTACCTTGAAGTCCATTCTCTCGCGCGACTTCCCTGGCGAGCGTCTATGGTCGCATGGTCTTGTTGCTACCCATTCCGGCACGATTGGGGAATTTGATTGGTGGTTGTGTCTGGGGAAGAAAAGGAAAAAATTGACGCCGCCTGCAGCATGAATCCTCCCCGAATTGTTCGTCTCCCGCGACCGATCAAACGAAAAATGCACAACTCAATGGCGGACAAAGTACCACTCAGTTTCCAATCTTCCATTCCAAACGCAAATGCCGCCCTTTATTTCAACGCACGGCCACGCAATTAAATCTGGACCAGACTCCATATAACGAACAGCCCGTACTAAAACCACGCCAACGCTGGGGACCTATAACGTATCAACGTTTTTGTTCCGGGCCGGTGGCATGGGTTGGAATTTTACTTTATATTATGCTTCTTTTTTTTTTTCTTTTTAACTTTTTTTTTTTTTTTTTTTTTTTTTTTTTTTTTTTTTTTTTTTTTTTTTTTTTGTTTCTTTATTTTTGGGTTATTTTTTTTGTTTTATCCAAACAAATTAACCGCTTAATTAAGTCGGTCAGTTGGTTTTACGAATATCAGAATTTGCGGCTAGCTGATTTGGATTTTCCCTGCTTTGCCAGTGCAGCCAAATGCGCCTTATTGGTAATGAAGCAGTTACGGCAGCGCATATTTGCATGTTATAGCCAGCCTTTTACTAAAATCCCGCTTACCCAAAAGCTGTATCGTTGCTTTATACCCCACCTGCCCACGGTGCCCATAACTTATACGGTTAAAAAAATAAGAATCGAAAGTTTAGCAATTAATCGGGAGAAGCATGCCCTGTGCCGTGGCCCGAGAACACCTATTGGGTGCTGGGCAGCCGACAGCAAATTTAGCCGTTTCACGCTCGAACCCTGCCTGCCCCGCGAAACTGATGCGTCGTCTGGGCAGCTCGAGATATTAGGCAATTCACCTGGACGCTGCTTGGATGGACTCGTTTCTTTGCAGCAAGTGATTTACCTGGTAATAAAGCATTAATCCTCGCAATATCAGGGGTGTACCTTTTCGGTGCCCTTAGGGACCGCGGTGATATAGGTTGGGATCTGGCTGAGGCTGGTTCCATCCTTCTTCAGTCCCTCGTCTGAATTGATGAAAGCTGTCAGCAACCTAAAATGCCAGACCTTACCGTTGCGCGGCCGTTGGCGCATAGACCCAGGGACGAGTCCAGAAAAACGGCGCAATTCCTACAAGAATTTGATACACAAGTGAATAGAAGCGGTGGATTGCGCAGGTATTTTTCTTCTTTTTCGTAAATTTCGTGTACCACCCTTTCGACCTAGATTTATCCGCAGACTGTCGCTGAGGGAAGTTTGACATGGTAGGGGACAAATCGAAGCGATCCTTTTGTCTTCCTACCGTAGATGCCTCTTGCAAGGCGAGAACCTTCTAAGGAGTTCGTAATCGTGGACAGCAAGTTGAGGATATAGCCCGGCTAGGCACGATTCCTGGATGAAAGCCAGTAGTTCGCGAGAACACAACAAGCAAATGTATACTGAGGATACCGGATACAAGACAGGATACAACGAAAAAATAATGTCGAAAACAGCCCAAATGATACAAGACAGGAAACAGGACATGGTACAGGACATAAAAAGTGCGGAGGGTACAAGACAGGATACAGAAAAGGATAAAGGACAAGAAAATAAGTAGAAAAATCTAAGGACAGGAAACAGGAAATAATCCTACACAAGGAAACAACAGAGGATACAGGAAAGAAAATAGGAAATGATAAGGACGGGAAGAATACACTTGTGCGCCAGCTCAAGCGTTATGGATATCCTTGTCCATTCCCTCAGCCTCCGTCGGCCTGGGGAACTGCGCCCCTGGGGGTTCCCAGAGGGATTGGGTGTCGTAGATGAACGTGCCGTCATGTCCTTGTACAGGACCTGCCTCGTCAGCCCAATAGAAAGCCCCGGTCTCTGCGTCAACTTTCCGAACAAGTCCCCGTGGGTTGAACGTGGATTCACCCTCGATGTTGAACACAGGCCGCCCGCTGAAAAACTCTCGATAAGACGGCTGATGGCCGTAAAGCGGCGTCTGGGTCGGATACATGCTCTGGCAGCGTCGGAAGCCTTGCACAAGCAGCCGGTAGAAAGCATACCGGAAGGTCGTTTGCGAGCCGGTGCGAGGTAGGATCCAACAGTCGACTTCGCACTTGGGGCTCTTGATATCTTCTGCCGCCCCGGCTCTGAACTGGAGCATGAGGAAGTAGCTCCCGTCGAAGCAGAAGACGTGCGGGCATTGGTATCTGTGGGCGAATCTGTTTTAGGGGGCCACCAATTAAATTAGCCGACGGAGTTCATTCACCCCCCTGAAGTTGGCCCAGTCTAATAGACTTGAAAGAAAGGTCGAGGTCCCTCCTCCTGATAGACCTACCCTCGCAGCTCCCTGGAAAGGCTCATCTGGGGAATGCTCGGTTGGTCCGTTTCCCATGAAGAGTCGATGACGTTGTGCTTGAACTCTCCGATCGCGACGGGGACCCTGGTGGCACCGGGGCGCTTGAAAGAGTAGACCGCGTCGACAGTGATCTCGATGGTCTTTTCGGTCAGGGGCTCCGCTCGGGACCGCTGAAGCAGGACCGGCGAGCGGCCCCAGGCGGGCAAGACGACGTTGGAGACCTCGGCGTTGAACCAGGCAGCCACATCCTCCTCCGTTTTCAGTCGCCATTTTCTGTAGTTGGGAGGGTACGCGGGCTCGCGGAAGCGGACAGCGTCGTCGCCGTCCAGTTCCAGGAAAGCGGATTTGAAGGCTGCCTGGCCGCTCTGGGGGTGAGAAGCAACCTGGGTGATAGGCTTGTATCCATCGGCCCACGTCGTCTGAGTGCTGGAGGTCGCCGGGGTTCCCCGCACGGGATTCGTCGAGTGCTGGCAAAGGAGGTGCCTGACCGTTGTCGGCACCGCCGCCGACCCAGCCTCCGGTTGGGTAGGCTCCATCGTAGCGGTAGGAAGGCGTGGCCGGCGGGAAGAGAGATGAGAGAGATGAGAGGGACGAGGGGAAAGGAAAAAGGAAAGGGGAGAAAGAAGAGAGGAAAAAGGAGACAGGAGACAGGAGAGCGGAGAGAGAAAGCAATGTTGGCGAGCTTGGGCGTCTTTCAGGCCGAGTTTGTACAGACAGAGCAGTTGCCAAGTCGACGACTGGATACATATCGCCCAAATATATACGCCTCCAACTTTAGGACGTTGGCTAGTACTCGGATCCATGGCAAGTCCCAGGACGCCGTTGCACAACTGATCCGATGACTCCCCTCGAGACAGCCATATGCCATATACGTTAAGCGCTCTTGACCGGTGGGAATCGCAGGCGACTGGCTGGGACGATATCTGCGGCGACTGCAATGATGTTGGGAGACACATCAGCGGTAGTTCGGTTGCTGTGTTGGCCGGCAAAATCACATACAGGGAAAGAGGCGCAGGGTGGCTACTGAGTAAATCCTTCCTGTGTTATAAGTTTTGCTCGTTTCTGTTCTCCTTTGCTGCCTTTTCCCTTTCCCTTTTCAGCTTTGTTTTCCATTTTTATTTTCTTTCTCTCTTTCTATCCGGTTCTCTGGTGGCCGACCCGTCTGGCATTCCCAAGCACCGGCCAACGAGTCTTTGGGAGCAATACTGGCGCTTGCTTCTCGGATTCTGCTCCTTGGCTTTCTTGAGGAACCTAGGTACCTGATGGATGGCAGTGCACTTTTAACACTCAAACACTGTCGTTTGCGCGGAAGCCTATGCATACAGAGGATGCAGGGTACGTGTATAGCCGCCATAGCAAAAGAATGACACATAGACCGGTTGCTTCGGGCCACTCGAGGCACGGACAAGACTTCACGCCATGAGTATCACGTGGCGGCCTGTTTGAGACGCCAACTACCTCGCAATTGAACAATTTCTTCACCAACATCCTCCTTCACCGACACGTCGGCCCAAAGCTGGCCGCAAAGCTCGACAGGAATGGCCGCCCCCAGCCACACCGTTGGCTGCCGCCATGGTGATTACGGCGATTACGCCTGGGTCGGCGACGACTCGGAAGAGCCTGAAGTGCGGAAGCGCGCGATCGAGGTTGGTAAACGGTGAAAAAAGCTACTACCCAACCACGTGCCAATCCTACCTAGGGAAATACGCCTGACAATGCTCCAGCTTCGCTTCGGTTGTAGTACCGTCTCGGCCATCGCCGAGGCGCCTTGGCCGCCCTGGGACCATGTCTTGCGCCTGGACATAACCCGTGGACCGTTTTCCCAGTGGCTCGCGTCGGTGCTGCCGCCCTGGCTCCCCCAGCCGGTTCGGATCGTGGCGCGAGCCTATTTTCCCGGATGGTTTCTCCCGGATCGTGGCTAAAAATCTCAAGACGGACTGAGATGAAGAGTTCGACAACGAGATCGCCACCTACCGGCGGGTCCAAGAACTGCAGGGCCGCGTCGTCCCCGTCTTTTACGGCGAAGGGAAATGTGAGGGCACCCGCTGCCTGGCGCTGTCCGAAGTCGACGGCGTCCCCGCCCATGAGCAAAAATGGCCGCCGGTAGAGCTCGACGAAATACAGAAGGCGGGCCGCGGCGGCCATCGACGAGATGCATCGGCCTGGCGTGTCCCCCGGCGACATAAAGCTGGGCAATACCATCTTGACCCCCGACAGCAGGCTTGTATTTGTGGACTTGGAGATGGCCTACACAGGAAAGTATCCGGAGGACCTGGAGCTCGAGGTGGAGAACTAGGTGCGTAACTACGACCTGTACCTGCATGACCATTGGGACATAGGCCGTCCGCCGACGCCGCCGCCGCCGTCTGGTTTCGTCTACCCGAACAACCCTCCGAATGTCCCGAAACTACCCGGTCCGCTACCGGACTGGCCGCTGCCGCCGGCGGCGGTTCGGGGTTATGTCTACCGAATGGCCATCCGCCGACCGCCGCCGGGGCAAATGGCTCTGATCGATAGCAAAAGGATTGCCTTTTCCCCGGCGCCTCCTATGTTGGTCATCCCTTCGGCGGCCATCTTTGCCCGCCCCAGCATCGCTCGCGCGGCGACCATTTCGAGGATTCCGACTGGGACGACGACTCCATCCTCTCAAAGCAGCACTCGACTGCTATTAGGGTACTCAAGGGGAAAAGATGGGGATGCAAGGGCGCCATCGAGTCATCCCGAACGCAGGACTGCTAAGGGATCAGAGGGTGTGATATTTTTAGGGGTGGACTATGCCCCCGAGTGCGGTTGAGGTGCCGATCCGCCGACTGTCATCCTCGGCTAACTAGAGATTGTTGTCCAGGATAAATTTTGACTTATGCCTATCCTCGCGGCCGGCATCTTAGCCGCACTCGAAGGGATGAGGAGGAGTGGGAGGGTTGGCCATACGCTTAAAGTGTGGCCAAAGATCGAAGGAGCGCTCAGCCAACTCTTGCCTGCGTTTTAACTTGGGGAGAAAAGGAAAACTATAAAAACAAAACGCATACAGTACTCCGGATTCCCCAGTGGCCACCCACCTGGGATCCCAGGCGTTCGGAAACGGACGCTTTTGTTCCTATATGCTCCCGCCTTACCGTCCGGCGGACGTATCTCTACCGCCACCCTGCACACTATCAAAATCAAACCAAAATGCACAGCCCTTTTGGTATTTTCATTCCATTCGTAGGGGACCTGGCAGGCAGATCAACCGATAAATTACGCTGCGCAATACAATCATGGCAGTGCCGCCTTGGACCTACAGCGCCCAGGCCTTCTAGGCTTCGAGAAGGTAAGGGGACGGGGCCCCGAGGCCCTCCCTGGCATGCCTTCCTATATATGATAGGGTCAGGAACACAAGCACCCTGCAGGAAAACATGGCAGTTCTCAGCCCCTGAGACAGAAGTTTTACTGGCTCAATTAGGTGGCGGACCCATAAATATCTCTGGAGGAAGCTGCCGTCTTTTTTTGGGCAAGGTGGCAGGAAGTCCAGCCTCATATCCCCCGCGAAATCCAAAGCCCTCCAGGAGTGCCTGGCGGAAGCCCTTATGCAGAGCATTTTCGGCGAGTTCTGCGGCTCCCATCACCTTCATCCCCAAAAGTAACGCAGCCTTACGCCTCTGCGTCGACTGCCGAGGATCTTAGCAATCGGACATACATCTCCTATCATGAATGACCCAACTGTTCCTGTCCCCGCACAAGCCGCGTCGCTCCCGCCCAATAGTACGGAGGGGTTACAGGAGCCCAGTGGTCAGCCTAGCAGTCAGGAGACGGCGTCACCTCAGTCGCTGGTGGGATCAAGTGACGAAGAGGCCGCTCCGTCAAATACCAGTAACGCTGATGAGAGAAATGCTGTATGCGATGGCTGCGACGAGTCCATAACAGGCACTCGACACAAGTGCCAGGACTGCCCGAACTTCTACTATTGCTCTCGCTGCATTTCCGAGGCCTCCCTCATTCACCCGGGCCATTCTTTTCAACTCGCGAAGAAGCGAAAGTGTTTAAAAGCAGATTTCGAGACGACCAACCGGGACGATGCAACGGCCCCGGACTTGGCCCCCGCGGAGAGCGATGCCAAAGAGATTGTCACCAATGGACAGTCCGAATGCCGGTCTTGCGCACCAGTAGCGCAATGTCTCTCGGAGCTCGGGGCGGTCGTGCGACACAAATCCAAGCTAGAAACCATCAGCTTCCCATGGTCAGTCCGAGTATCCCGTCTGATCGAGGCTACGCAAAAGGGATGCACCTTCTGCACCTTAATGCTCGACCATTTCTTCGGTCCTCCCAACTTCAGCCGCAAACCGAAGATGCAGTGGCATCCCAGGGCGAGGAAGCACAACAAAGAAAGGATGTTGCTCATCAAGCGCTGCATGGAGTTCCTCAAAAAGCTGCAGTACGGCTGCTTCGGGTTCACCGTCAAGCCGCTTTGCCGCAGAGTAGGCTCTGCGCTTCCCGATTTTGATGCGTTGGAGATCAGGCTGTCGGACATCAGCGACCACGAGCCGGAGGATGCCGACGAAATTTTCAGCTCCGATGAACTGAAGGTGGATGTATATGCCGTCGAGGGTGAGAAAGACGTCGCTTGAAATCCAACTGAGGTCAATAATGCTAACGGCGAGAAACAGGTGACCCGGCTGCGGCTCTCATCAGCCACCGGGCCCCAAACCCTTCCCCTGGATCCGAAGACGGCCTGGCACAAGCGAAGGCATGGCTCGACGCCTGCGTCCAGAACCACGGACCCTCGTGTGGAGCGCAAGAGACATCGGTTCTCCCTACTAGGGTTATAGATGTCTCGGAACCAACACTCCGGCTACATGAGGCGTCTGCCGGGGAGAGGGGCAACTATGCGGCGCTGAGCTACTGCTGGGGCGGCGCGCAGACATACCTGTGTACTACCCAGACTTTACCCGTTCTTCTGACAGGCTTTTCCTTTGATGACCTGCCCCAAACGCTCAAGGACGCTGTCACAGTTACCCGCAGTCTGGGGCTCAAGTACCTCTGGATCGATTCGATCTGCATCATCCAAAACAGCGAAACCGACAAGGCCCACGAGGTCGGCCATATGGCCAGGGTCTATAGCAACGCCCACGTTACCATTGGCGCCGGATCGGCCTCCGCGGTGGGTAGAGGCTTCCTCAAGGATAAAGCTGACGCCACGACGAAGCTGTGGGCCGACCTGCTGCCCCTGCGTTGCCACATACTAGACGAGAAGGCGGCCGCGGAAGCCAAGACCATCAAGGACATCTCCGGCGTGCCCCGCGTCGCTACGGGCACCCTATACATCCTCAATGAAGAGCACGTCACGCGCCGCTGGGAAGACTGGACCTCGCGGCGCGCATGGTGCCTGCAGGAGCTCGTCATCTCGCCGCGGTTCCTGTCCTACGGCCGCTGGCCGACCTGGCGCTGTCGCCATGCCACCCTCAGCGATGGCGGCTTCTACCTCGAGAACCCCAAGACGGGGCCCGGCTTGCGCAGGCTGACGAACACGTTGCTGCGATCGACGCCCGGGCCGTCGGCAAAGTATGGGGCCGACCTGGCCATGATGGTCCGGCTGCGTAACGCCTGGACCACGCTGCTGCGCGACTACACCCGGCGCGAGCTCAGCCTGCCCTCGGACCGCCTTCCCGCCATCGGCGGGATCGCCGAGCAGCTGAGCCGCCGGACCGGCGTGGAGTACGTCGCGGGCCTTTGGCGCAGCACCCTCCTATACGACGTCATGTACTGCGTCCCGCCGCGCGAGTGGCTGGCCCGGCCGGCCGGGAACCGCGTGCCGACGTGGTCGTGGGCGAGCGTCGACGGGCCCGTTGAGCTCGGGTACGTCAAGGCCGATGCCGAGCCCCTTGCGACCGTGCACGGGTGCGAGGCGACGCCAGCCCCGGGGCACACTGCCTTCGGGGAGGTGGCAGGGGGTTTCATGGAGATCGAAGGGCCGTTCAAGGAGGTGGATAAGGATGACATCATGTTGATGTTCATGAGGCAGGAATCGCCGCTGACGCCGCTGAAGAGCGAAATTTTCAGCATATCCGGCGCTCCGCTCCCCGGGCTGGGGTCTGAACGTTCCAGTTGGCGGGCGAAGATGGACCAGACGGCAGAGAAGCTGCCCGGAAGGGTGTTTGTGCTGCTGACGTTTGCGCGCAACCGGAGGGTCGATTACAGGGACCGGACGGAGGAGACGTGCTATACTGGCTTGGTGCTGCGGGAGGTCGAGGGCGGCAAGTACGAGCGAGTCGGTAACTTTATCGACAAGGTTGATGATGACTGGCTTGATCACGAGGTAGAGCCATGGGAGGAGAAGATGATTATCATAGTCTAAACCCGCGGCTTCATTGGTGGAGAGAAAAGCAAAAAAAAAAAAAAAAAGCTCATGTGCCTTAACAGCCATTGCCAAGGCCAGGACCGAGGACAGGGGCCCCGCTCCTTGGGGAGGAGAGACGGAGTTTCTGGCAGATATGCACCAGCGGCGGCCGAAATAGCGGGCTAAACATGAAACCTCGAGGATCGTGGCTGTAATGTAGCCCTTGGAGGCACATAGGTGTCGGGATCGAATCCGTAGATGGGCCAACCTCTTTATTTTAGGATTCAGTCCCTGCGGCGTCTGGGCGGAACTCTATGGCTCCAGGGAGCAAAATATCATGTTCGTTCGTTTTTATCACCTGACCGCGCGTCAGGCAGCGTCGCGTCGCGCGTGCGTCTTCCATACGACCTGACCTGCTGCCATCCGAGTCTTGGCCGAGGTTCTCGTCCCCCGCAACCCTCCTTGGTCTCTTCCCTTCCTCTGGCCGACGCCGACCTGAATCGCCACCGTTTCTCCCTCCGCCCTTTGGGCCCTCCGGTGCCACCTCCGACGCCGCCGCGCCTGGCGGCCGCCGTACAAACCGCCACTTTTCGTCGTGCGGCTTCTACTTGCCTCCTTCCCTGCGGTGCCGCTGCGGCCCGGAACGAGACCGGGATCGGGCTCGCGATTCGTGGTAACCCCTCCGCTCGTGACGCGAGTCGTCCCTTCGGTAGTCATCCCCGTCGTACCGCCGGCTAGGCGCTCCGCGCCTGCCGCTGCCGTCCGCATCCGGGTACCACCGCTCATCTCGCCCGCCGTCGTCGTTGTCGTGCCTGTCGTAGTATTCGTCCCGCTGCTGCGCGTTGGGCTTGGTACCGCCGGCCCTACTGCCAGTCATGGTCGCGGCTATCTATCTACCTCCGCATGCAACTGTCCGGCCTTGGGTTGGGCGACCCGAGCTTCTCGCCTGTGGCGGAGTCGTACTGCATGTTGAAGATACACCCCTTCATGTTGTCGAGGTCACGACTTGGAAGACGGAACGGAGCTCGGTTGGTTACCGTCGAACTTGGCCCTCGTCCACGGGGTGATGTTTCTTGACGGAGGCGGTAGTGTGCGCTGGCCGTCCATCCAATAGGCTTCCATTCCGTTAAAGGATCCTTGTTCGTCACCTTTAGAGCTCTCCATGCCGTTTTCCAAGAGGGGTACCGACTCCTACCAACAAAACAGGAAACATAAAATATAGAAATAAAAAAAATATAAAAAAAAGAGGAAAAAGGAAAGGGGAAAAGGAAAAAGAAAGAGGAAAGAGGAAAGAGGAAAGAGGAAAGAGGAAAGAGGAAAGAGGAAAGAGGAAAGAGGAAAGAGAAAAAAGTAAAAAAGGAAAAAGGAAAAAGGAAGAAAAGGGGAGGGGGGAGAAAGAAAAAGAGAGACTTACCAGGTGCTCCAGGGTGTCCATTCACAACGGCTTGTGATGGTTTTGAAAGAGTTGGAAGTGCAGCCCAGCGCCTTGTACCCCCTCCCACACTGCTCCTCGTCCGAATCTGTAGGATAACCACCGGTCCCAGAATCGAACAGGAAGTCCTCGCCTGTGTTGCAGCGGCCGTTGCAGTCACTCGCAAGTCCAGAGGGACTCTGGTTTTTTTCCTCCACACACACAGGACTTGGGGGCGCGACTTTGGTTCTGCAGCAGATGGGCTTTGGCGTACTTTCTGACCAGTCGCGTGTGCCGCAGCCGGACTCGCCGTAGCCCATACCGGTCCACCCCGAGTCGCAGCTGGAGACGAGGGGGTTGTCCCATGTGCACCCATTTCAGGAAAGCGCTCGCACTCCCTGCTCAGATCGGCCTCGTCATACTTCTTGAGCTGACTCCCGAGGCTCGCCCGACGTCGGTCCGCCTCGGTGGTGCTGGCAGCATCCCGCAGCTTGTGCTCGGAGACGGACCACTCAGGGGCAGGCACATCGTCCTCGAACAAGGTGGGCAATACGCTCTCGGAGGAGCCCAACAGGCAGACCGCAGCAAGAGCTACCACAGCAGCGAGGTGGACGCGCATCTCGACAGCCCACGAGCAACAGCAGCACACAAACAAAGACCGCAGGCTGAAGTGAAAACACCTCCATGTGCACCGAGGCAGCGCCGGTCAGATTATTACAAGTTGTTCCCCCCCCTGGCCGTTCTAGCCGCAAGCCATTGGCTTTTCTAGCACTCGCGATCGATGATCTTCGGGCAGCTCCTACCAACCGGGACTCTGGCGCCTGGAGATTCGCGCCTCCTTTTTTTTTTTTTTTTAAGCCCACACGCCATTTAGAACCCACGGCGTTGTCGCCGTCGCCCGCCCTACGCTTTCCCTCCAACTTGCAAGTGCCCGCCTTCTGTACTTGATTCGACGCACGTTTCCACCTGCCACGGACGGAGGGGGGAGGGGTCGTTTTTTTTTTTTTTTTTTTTTTTTTTTTTTTTGATTGTCATTACAGTGTACAGTGTAGCATGCCGAGAACGGCCAGCGCTGGAGGGTGAACGACCCTCATGGATTCGATTCCTGTATTTACAGTTAAGGGCGCCTAGGCTTCCTCTTCGGGCTGTGCGGCTCAGTCAAATGTCGTGGTCCCGCTGCCAAGGTAAATCGGAGGGCATCATCCACTGCTCTGTTGGGTCTCTTCGGGACAGAGTATTGATTTTTTTTTTTTTTTTTTTTTTTTTTTTTTTTTTTTTTTTTTTGCTTCGCGCGGTGGANTTTTTTTTTTTTTTTTTTTTTTTTTTTTTTTTTTTTTTTTTTGTTGCTTCGCGCGGTGGAGCTGTCTTTTAAGCGCAACTCGTCAGCATCCGGCCGGCGACCTCGGTGTTCGCATCGTGACTTCGCCAGCCTCGGTGCTTGCATGCTGACCCGGCGGAGATTGTCATTCCGGGTCATCATCAGCTCGTAACCTTGTAATGTTGGCTCGTCATGCTCCATGCCATGGTGGAAGCCCCCGGCGAAGCGTAGGTTGGTCTGGCTGCTACACGGCGCCCTCGATCAAAAAGACATCGCAAGTAGGCCTGCCTGCACTCATATATATATATATATATATATATATATGAGGCGGCAAGCTGGGAATACCCTCTCGGTCTCTCTGTTCTGTGCAACAAACAGCTCCCACTGTCCAGCCATTCTTTAGTCATCATCAAGGTTGTCAAGATGCCTTTGGGTGGATGTTGCAGGGATGGAGTGTCTGAAGGATATGAACGGTTGACCAGTTAGACGACATGTATTATAATTTCTTGATGAAGATGACATTGGCCATCTGTTCAGCGACCCCGACTCCCAGATTTCTGTTTCCCTTCTTCTCCACATCGCCCGGTCGCTAGCGTACCTGCTGCGACAAGTCTACAGACACGAGGTTTTCGCCTCTCTCCTCGCGGGGCCCGTCGGGTCCAGGTCGCTCATACACCAGTCTCCAGGTCTCCGTGTGGCTCCCTGTCCACGCCAGCTCCTCGTAGAGTTCAAGAAGACCGTCTGATGCGTAGTACATCCAGCCTACGTTATCAGCAGTGCAGCCTTCGACCGCATCGTAGACCTCCTCGTCGTCCTCCTCGTCCTCCTCCTCGGAGTCCAGCGGCCCATCCGGAGTTTCGGGAGCGGCCTGGATGAGCACCACCTCGCCCATAAGCCTGTAGCCCGCCGGCCGAACGCTGCACCACCAGGCGCGTATGGCGCTGAGGCAGTCGGCATCGACGTAGACGCAGTAGCGGAAGCGCGGGAGCTGCGGGACGTTGGGGTCGTCGATGCCCTCTCCGTCGCGCTCAACCGAGCGTGCGGCGACCCATTCGAGGAAGTGTTGGCGGACAGTTCCCTTGGAAAGCACCGTCTAGGGTGGCGCGGTCCTCGATGACAGTCCACTGGAGGTCGGGGCCCAGTATGTCTTCTTGCTCGTCTTTCCGCAGGTGGGCGGCGGCGCTGTTTTTGAGCATGGTGATGAAGGCTCCCCATAGGGCGTCGTCGTCGTATGTGCAGCGGTAAATAACGAAACCCCATTTGCGGTAGCCGTAGTGGATGCGCTGGTTGATAGTGAAGTACATTTTTGGCTTCCCGAATTGGGCTGCTGGTGCTGCGGAGGCCATTGTAGCGACGAAGCAGCCAGGACGCAGGGGGTGATGTCGAAGCTTTGCGTTCTCTCAGACTCAAGTCACTTTGGAGGCTGTTTTGGCATGTGATCGCACCAGCACTGGTCGTGCTTTCTCTCTCTCTCTCTCTCTC
>PYSS01000009.1:232866-283366 GCA_003049465.1 Magnaporthiopsis rhizophila | reverse complement strand
TCTCTCTCTCTCTCTCTCTCTCTCTCTCTCTCTCTCTCTCGCTTTTCGTTCGACGATGTTTACCAACCGGCCCAGCAAGTCCGGGCACCGTCCACCGTGCTATCGGGAGCGTTGTCGCTACTGCTGGCTTTGGAAGTATCCTGATGGGTATAATAAATGAAGGAGGTATTATAACACGATATACGACCACATACGTGCCCGAGATGAACTTTTATAATAAAGAGCTAACGCCCCAAAGCAACGCGCAGCCGGCAACCACCGTGGCCCCGTAAAGCTTCTTGGTCCACCAATTTTCGTCCGTAAGCGACTTGGTAACTTGTACCCTCTTTTGCGAAGACTGATTCCCCAGTTTGGCCGCCTGGTTCCGAGGCGGGGCGGATGCGGCCTTGGCATCGTTATCCGCGGCCGCACCATCGGCGTCTGCCCGCTTCTTCAGCCCGGCAATCTTCCTGCTCAGTGCCAGCAGATCCTCCTCCAGCTGCGCGGCGGCGCCGGCACCGGCGCTCGCCGTGGCGTTGCGGGGCCCGTCGATCTCGACGTTTTGGACGTTGCCGAAGAAGTCGGTTAGCAGGCGGGAGCGGGCGGCGTCGGCGCCGCCTGGGAACAGGTCGTAGCGCATGCCGGCGGTAGAGTGGATCTTTTCAAAGTTGTAGCTGTCAAACAGGTCGCCAATCGTCTTCTTGCTGCTGATGTCGCGGACCTCGGCCTCGAGGAACTCGAGGTTGTAGTACGTGTAGCGGTCGATGACGGCGACGCCGACGTCGTTGTCGGCGTGGTGGGAATACGACGACTGGTCCAGCTCTGACGAGCCCGTTGCGATGATGTTGGGCGAGTAGAGCTTCGAGTACATGGTGTTGGCCTGGCAGGTGTCGATCATGAAGAGGATCTCGTGGTACCTGGAGATCGGGCACTGTCAGTGGTGTCGTGGCATGGTAGGGAGAGGGAGGAAGGAAGAAGGCGCAAGGGACGGGCCATACCTCTTCTTCTCCCACATCTGCTCAAAGGCGTCGGCCAGGTCAAAGGCGCCAATCTCCTCGGCGTCCTGGAACTTGAGGAACTCGTTGCCGCCGTGGCCAGTCATGTAGACCAGGATGTTGCTCCGATCGTCGGTCAGCAGGCGCTTGCTGCGGGGCATCTCGTCGCCGACGCGGTCGGTCAGGAGGCGGATGAAGTTCTCGACGGTGACCTCATAGCCGCGGTAGTCGACCTCGATGTTGTCACCGTACAGATCGACGGCGCGGTCGGCGTTGGAGTAGACGGTTCCCGGGAAGGCGTTGCGCGGGTTGCAGGCCATGTCGTCGGGCAGCATCAGGATGATCTGCGAGTCCGGGATGCCGAGGCGCTTGACGGTACGGTAGATGGACAGCACGTTGGCGAGGTGGCGGTAGTTGAACCAGAAGCGCGACGTGCAGACCAGGACCGCCCAGTTGCTTGTGTGCTCGGCCGCGACGAGGCCAGGTGCTGCCGCGAGGAGCGACGCCGCCAGCAGCGTTGGCAGTTGCATAACCCGGGAGAGCTTCATTTTTGCCGTCTATCGAGCGAGCGCCAGGGTGAGGGTGGTCAATGCCGGTTTCCAAGATCCGCGGTCGAAATTCAGGCGCGCCGGCTATGGAGTTCTCGCTGCCGCCGTTGAAATGCCAACGAGGCGGCGAACGGTGGCATCTACAATTTGTCAGCCATTGAGGCTGCGGGGCTCAGGGAGGGTCCATGCACTAAGCAGGGTATACCGCCCATGCAACCATCAGTTTTGCGGAAGGCTTTCAAATGGACAAATATGGTAAAATCCACCATGGAAGCAATTGCTGCTCCATCATGCCGGGACAGCATCATCCCTGGCTGTCGCTATACCCCACAAAGTCTGAGGAGACATTCAGCGTGCCCAGGTGAGTGAGGCTTGCAGGCGGTGGGTTCAACAGTTTGAGCATGCTGGGTTGCGGAGAGCAGGCGACAGCCGGAAGAGGACCAGAAATCGTTGGTTAGCTCTTGAGGCGGGCAGAGCTGACGCTTCGTAAAGCTCTGACGGCTGGCCTGAGCGTGATGAATCAATGGATCAATCACATGCTTGCCTGACGCGGTCGGACTCAACTTGTCTTAAAGCGACTCTAAGCGGGCGCCAATCCGGTGCCACTCGATCGCTCACGCCATTTGCTCTGGATGGTTGCAGCCACGGCTTACATCCCTCCACCGGATGCTGCTGTGCGACCTGAGCATCGCAGTCCCAGGTTCTGACACTTCCGAGCTCCGGGCACATTGAGATATGTTCAAGGGGGCCAAATCCCACTCTCTCAAAAATTCGGACTAACATGGAGTGCACGCCATAATTTCGCACTTTCCGATTTCAGATTCAGCGGCCGTTTCAATGCTGCAAGCACTTTGTTTTCGCGAGCGGCGGAGTTGACTATGCCCACCCCGACGGGGCCTGCATCGGCAAGACCCACCGTAGCTGCACCTGGACCTGGTTGCGGAAGCACTGGTGGGGACTCCAGACACCAAACTCCTCCACAGCCACGACAAAGTCGGGCATGACGTCCATTGCAGCTTTATTGCCAGCTGTATAATATTCTACTCGTTTTCATCCATTCTTGTGCCCTCCCTCTCCCCTCCTCTGCGCAATCTCGAACGGTTTGGCCTTTGATCCTACCGCGCCCACGCGACGCCTCACACACGCTCCCGGCACTTTATAGGCTCTTCCGTCCGACTCTCGTCTGGGCTGGGCGAAGGGGCGCGGCCCGTTGTGCTCAACGGCCTCCGCCAAACCCCACGGCCCCAGCAAAATACCTTTCGCCACAAGCTTCTACTGTCCTCAACAGCTGCTCCGCCGGCAGCACCCGCCATGGCGCCACCCACCTACATCTTTATCGTGAGGTGCGCTGAGCTGCTCTTGACACATCGTCCCACGCTTTGTGAGGATGACCAGGCTGACACATTTCCCATCTACCCGCCATTTAGGCACGGCAACAGGCTCGATGTCGCGGACAAACATTGGCACCTTTCCTCTCCAACGCCCTACGATCCTCCCTTGACGTACAGAGGATGGGCCCAGTCGCGGGCTGTCGGCACCCAGATTAGCAACATCCTCCGAGACCGCTCAGTCCAGGACGCAAATCCGTCGCAGCCGAGCCAGAGCCCTGGGAAGCCGAAACGATACCGCATTGTCATACACAGCTCGCCGTTCGTACGATGCCTACAAACCTCGATCGCCATTAGTGCCGGACTGATGGGAAGGCCATCGCTGCTCGCACCGGCCCAGAGAAATCTGTCGCCGACACAGGTGAGCCAGCTGGCTGGCGCCGAGACCGCCGAGACCAATGGATCGACCAAACGGGCGAAGCAGCGGCGGACGTCGATCGTGGGGAAGAAGACAGTGCTGCGCATAGATGCGTTTCTAGGCGAGTGGCTGTCTCCCAGCTACTTCGAGCTCATCACCCCACCACCCGGCTCGGTTATGATGCTGGCGAGCGCAAAGGCGTCGCTGCTCAAAGCCGAGGACTACAAGAGCTACCCACACCTCCAAGCTCGGTCTCATTCCGATGCTTCCGCCTCGGTGCAGCCGCCCAAGAGTCAACTTTGGGCGGCGGCCTCTCCAAGGCCGAGCCTTCTATCGGGCCTACCTGCCAGCGCTGTAGAGGACGCCGCGCCATCGCCGCCGCTCCAGAACATGGCTGGGATGAAGGACTCTCTTCCGGCGGCCACTGGTGCTGCTGCTGCCGTCGAGGTTGGGGCCTACGACCCTCCCGTGCCTGCTTTCTCAATGCCCAAAAACGCGACCATCCCGGCCGGTTACGTCAACCACGCAAAAGATGCCTGTGTTGTTGTTGATTACCAGTGGGACTCGATGCGACCACCGTATAACTGGGGTGACGGCGGCGAGCTTCCCGAAGACTGGCCTGACATGCACAAGAGGTTCAAAAAAGGGTTGCAAGCACTTGTGGACTGGTACACCAATGCGGACGACCCTGCTTCGGCTGTAACAACCGAGTATGTGAAACCAGGACCGGACGGCCTCATTCCCGCGCAACCCGAGAATGAGGAGGACGAGAATGTGGAGACGGTCGTGATCCTGGTGTCGCACGGCGCCGGCTGCAATGCCATGATTGGAGCCATCACCCACCGGCCCGCACTCATGGACGTCCCAATATCGTCCCTTAGCATGGCTGTCTTGAAGAAAACCGGCCAGGTCCCCAACGGGGTCGTCGGCCCTGGAGCCACCGACGACAGCGTCCCGCTGCACCAAACGTACGACCTCGTGTTGAACACGAGCACAGACCACCTGCGCTCCGCAGCGCCCACGCCCAATGTCTCCCAATCCCCAAGCATGGCGAGTGTCTATGGTGGCCACGGCGCCGGCGTCGCGCGCGGCCGGAGCGCCAGCTCGTTTTCGACGCCGTCGGGCAGCAGCAGCCCGGTGACCCACATGGAGGGTCTTAACAGGAGCTCCTCCATCAGCGGATCTGTCGCCTCCATCCGTAGAGGTCTGCGCGACCAGGCCGCGTCCAGTCGCACACCGTCCGGCCTATCTGTGGGACTATGGTCGCCTGCTCCCAAGTCGGACTTCGAGTACGGTCTGGACGACGAGGAGGCCATTGTGTTTGATCAGAAGCAGCCATCTCCACCACCATCGTCGACGAAATCACCGCCCCGGCTGGCGAGGCAAGGCCACCAGCACGGCGACGAGCTCGACGACCAGCTGACGCACCTCCCCAAACGGTCGACTCGTACTGGTGGCACTGGCAAGGGTCTTTGGATTTCCGACGGCGGAGTTTCCACGCCGCCTTCTGTTCCGGCCGCCGGGCCGATGCGCGACCAGAACTCTTCCAAGAGACGGTGGACTGTGACTGCCGAGCGTTCCTAGGAGGGCGCCAAGCAAAAACACAGGACCGTCCCCCACGAGCGGCGCTGGTCGAACCTGCCACGCAGGCGAGGTGCCTAGGAGGATGCCGTGCCCGAGGGAGGCGATGGCGGCTGCTGGGAGGACAATGATGACGGTGCCCACGCGGGCAGTTCTGCCTCGGAGGATGACGACTATGGAATCGACTTCCCCGTGAAGGTCACAGGAGAAGGGGGAGGAGAAGGACAAGGTCGGGATCACGTGGAGCCTCGATGACTTTAGGCTGGGTAGTGTGCCTGGCTGCGTAGTAACAGCCAGCCTCTGCTTGGCGGGGCGCTGTACCTGCAGTCACTTATTGGAACCAGCACCATCTATGGTATATGCATCCGGTCCTTGGTTGGTAATCATGGATCGATCTCGGCGTGTGGTTGTGTATTCGGTATCAATAAACAGCATGTAACTCACCCTATGAACTTGTATTATTACTAAAAGAAAGGATATGCAAAAGCCCGATGATGACTTGAGGGAGTCAAAAAAGAAAGAAAAAAAAAAAACGTCTAAATCTGTTGGTAGGAGTGTGTTCTCCTGGTGAACAACGATCTCTGTGATCTGGGAATAGGCCCTCCGTAATCGCGCACGAGGGAAAGAAAGGATTTATCTGCCCAAGGTAGAGCCTAGGACTAGGCTTTATACACACGGAGGCGACCACCCAAAGGGTGTTCCTCCGATCTCGCTGTGGCAGGCCACGCACGCGCACACAAATGCTGTTCCAACAAAATTCGATCATAGCCGACACAGCGTTCTATTACCGGCTGACTTATGCTGGTGGCGACGACCGACAAGTCGTAGCCGTGCCCGGAAGCCTGCCTTCCTCAAAGTCGCTGGCGTCCGCCGGCCTGTCGTCCTCCTGCTTGTCCATGGCGCCGAGCAGGATGGACCACATGCACTCGGTGTGCGCCTTTGTGTCGACAATGTCCCAGTAGTGGTGCGTACCGCCGCCCTTCTCGCCGCCGTCATCATCGTCGTGTTCCATCTCGGGCCTGCTCCACAGATCATCGTCCAGGCACTGCAGGCGCTCCAGCCCGACGGGGTCGTGGCCGAACGACACCATCTGGATCACCGTGTGCGTGTCGAGCCGCCCGCTACCCCGCTGGCTGCGGATGAAGTCCCGGATGACGCGGGCGACGCCCAGCGTGATGTCGTACTCGCGCCTGTCGGGCTGGCTCCAGACGCCCGACGTCATGACGTAGACGTTCGTCCCTGTCGGCCGAGCCGCCGCTGCTGCTGCCACCGAGGACCAGGGGAAGTAGTGATGGTGGTGGCTGTGGTGGTGGTGGTATCTGGTGGGTGCCGTGGTGTTTTTTTCGAGCACGCTGTTCAGGATGGCGCGCATGGCGGCGGCCATTGATGATGGGGAGGAGGAGGATGGGGAGGAGGAGGACGCGGCGCCGCCGGCGCGCGCGCTGTGCAGCAGACCCGCCAGGTCGGCGGCGTTGCGGACCGTGTGTCGCGTCATTGGCGCCGAGGCGAAGCGGAGCTCCATGCCGTCCTTGTCGACCGACTTGACGACTTTGACGATGGCTTCGAGGGTGCGCTTGAGCTGGGCTGCGTGGGGGATCATGGTGCTGTAGTCGTCGATGAGGAAGATCTTTTGGTGTGTTAGATGCGGATTTTTCCCCTCTAGCATAAGGCACCCTATTTCGTATCTTTCTCCCATTCCTCTTTCCGTTTGTTTTCCTACAGGGCAGAAAGGATTGTGCTAGGACATACCTGGTCACGCCCGTCGAGAACTTCTTTGACGTCGGCGAGGAAGGGATGCATGGCGTTAAAAGGATCCGCCTCCGTCATCCACTTCCACGAATTTCGGTAGTTGATCACGTAGTCGACAGTGACCTTGTCGTGCCTGGGAGGCTTCCGAACGGGCGGGAACGAGCGGCGCTGAGGTGATGACCACTGGCTCAGCGACCCATGTCGGGACGAGGACGGTGCTTGCGGTGATATTGGTGGCGAGAATGGTCGATTTTGCGTCTTTGTTGTCGACGGACGCCGCAGTGGCGGCGGCAGCTGGGGCGACGTGACTGCCGGCTGAGCGTACGCTGTGTTGTCTATATATATCGCCCCAAACGGCCCCCCAGGGCAGTGCTCATAGTACTTCCCGCCAGAGCTCCAGTCCGGGGTGGCGGCGGCGTCGAGCAGGAGATCTGACGCGGCAGGGCTTGGCGGCAACGCGGGGGATGGAGGCAGGGCGAGGTTGTTGGGGTCGTCGATGATCTCCTGCAGGCACCGCGCCGTCGAAGCAGCATCATCTCTGAGTCTCTGATCGCTGCTCAGGCCGTGCGCGAGGACGAAATCGACAATCTTACCCGTGATGCCGTCAAAGACGCGTCGGTTCCTGTCGCTCAGCGACCGGACATCCTTGACCGCCGCGAGCGGGTGCGTGCCATCGTGGAAGCAGGCCTCGTACCCGGCGACAGACGGGAGACTTGGCGAACGGTGCTCGGCGTTGGTGTTCTCGCCCAGCCGGGCCTGGAAAAAGTCCGTGGCCGCTTGGCTGCCCCCGACCAGCCACACCGCCACCTCGAGCATGAGGCACGACAGCGACCAAAGGTCTGAGCTTTTGGTGGCTGTTCCGCGGATGTGAGTTTTGCTCCCGTGCTTGACGAACAGCTCGGGAGCGACGTAGTTTCTTGGGGAGTAGAGCTGGGGTCCCTCCGTGTCGCCCATCCTCTGGAGCTCGCGGCTCAGGCCCAGATCGCCCAGTTTGAACGACATCCTTTGCGTGCCGTATCGGCTGCTGCTGGACGAGTCGTCGTTTGGGTGTAGGACGACGAAAATGTTGGCCGGTGTGATGTCGTGGTGGATGTAGGTGGCAGGTGAAGCAAAGTGGTTGTTGCCGCGAAGCCCGGTGTTGTGGAGGCGATCCAGGGCCTGGAACAGGCCGACGAGACCGGACCATAGCTGCCGGATCCCCTCTGGGGTGTAAGGGATGCGATTCTGGCCGAGCCACTCCTGGAGGCTCCGCCCTTCGGCGTACTCCCGGATGATTGCCGCACGGCCACCCTGCCTAAAGGCTCGTTTGCAGTCAAGAAAGTACCGTCCGGGGCTGTCTCCGTCCGAATCCTCCAGCTCCTGGACGGCCTCGTACGCCTTGATTTCTGCTTGATATGTGGACTTGACTTCCGAGGGCGAGAATTCTTTGATGACCAGGAGCTTATCCTATTCTCGAGGACACATCTCGGTTAGAACAGACATGCTCAGTGCGAAAATGGACGACTCATAGGCCTCTCAATGCTATGAAGGTTATTGACACGTACAGATAAGCTCGAACCGTTGTATGTTTGGCATTTTGTAATGCGTGGTGTTGATCGGCCATCTCCCTCCTGCAACACAGCCAACAGCTTGAGCGGCAGGACTTCGGCTGGCTCCAAGGTATCATCCCATGGATCCCGTTCAAGCGATGCGGGCGTGAATAGGAATTGAGCATCGTAGAACCTGTCAGCAGTCTGGGCGTCCCGGAAGCAGTCCCTGGAGGCGGGTCTGGAAAGGGGCAGTCGGCCATCATTCACTCTCTTTTCCTGGAACAAGCCGACAATCTGCATGACCTCGGAGCATTCCTTGTCAGACATGTGCAGCAGAGTCGACAGTATGTGCAGGAGCTCGTCTTTGACGAGGTGCACGGAAAGTCTAATATGGAGCAGCTCCAGGCATTGCTCAACCCGTCCGTCGGTCCAATAAGACTCGAGGAGGCCCTGTGGGATGAAGTAGTGGGTCTGGCTCTGGCTATCGAGACATGTGCCTTCGCACTTGTTCTTGTCGACCCATCCCATGAAGTCGCGCCAGATATTCTGCTTCAGCGAGCGGTTCGCTCCCGGCATGTTTTGGTGCCTCTGAGGGGCCATGGCTGGCGAGTATGGTTCGTGAGCATCGACAAGGGCTTGACAAAGATGACACCGATTGTGGCTGGTGCAGATCGAAAGTCAACGGCTAAATTGGGAAAACGAAAAGACGCACACCCGGGAGATTCGAATCCGGGCCGGGCACACTCAGGAAAGCAAGGAGGCTATTCGTAGGATATATACGTCAGCATGGGGCTTTTGAGCCGCATAGCCGCGCTCACCGGTCCAACACGAGGTCGCTTTGGTTCGCCCGATGGGAGTGATGCAAGGCAGCAGAGCCGACGGGCATGTGCAGGCGTCCGTCGCCCGAGGCCGACAGTAGCCATGCGGTGCCATGCTCTTTTCCTGCCTAGATGCCCAACCAAAGCCTCTTGGGCTCCATGCGGGCCAGTCAAATTAGCCCTGCGAACCCGAGCCTGCATTTATCAGCGTCGTCGCCGGCGACTGAGTGGAAGCTTCCTCGTGGCATGGCCCTTCTGCTGATGCGCTTATGCAACTCGGGGGTGTCACGGGTCGGGACGGTTCCCTCTGTTTCGTCGACGCATTCTGAGCATGACCGGGATGCAGGTGTTGCGCTGTTTTGCGGACCTATAAGCATCGTTCTCGTGTCTATCTCCACCCCCCCAAGCTGGCTGCAGGTCTTCAGCCCAACACCACATGTGGCTCTATCAGTCTGAAGCAGGGCCTTCTTCCATTCAACGCCCGAGCGTATTTAGGGATTTTTCCAAACATTTGGGCGCCGCGGTGGGCACTGACACCATCTCCGTGCAGCACGACATACCAGAAGGATTATGACGTCGGGGAACAAGCGCGCGTTATGGTCTATGGTCGTGACTGTCAGGTCGATCTCAAGCCGCAATCCTTTTCCCCTGCTTTCCGGCAATCTAGCATATCATTTGACAGCTAATATTATCGCATCAAATTTCAAACATCTAGACATTACATGAGCACTTTTCCAGTGTTTCTTCGTCGAACATGATTATTTTGACACCTCGACTCCCACACTCCCCCCCATTTCACAGCTCGGCCCCAAAGTCCGGGTTTAGAGTGTCAACGGCTAGAATTGTGCCGTTGCCAAAGTTCGTCCCAGCCTTCAGCACCGGAGCTCTCCCGAGGTGGAAGCCTGCTGGAACCTGGTTGACGACCGTTCCGTTGGCGTAGATGACGTCTTTAGACTGGTCGGGCTCTCCGAAAACAGACATCACCGAACCCTTCTGAAGCAGGGGGTGTTTCGTTTTGCTGACCTTGCAGTTCTGGCTGACCATGTAGAGATTGAGGCCTATGCAGAGCACGCGGATCTCGGCACCGAGCTGGTCCGGGAAGCCGATCTCATTCAAGTGAAGGAGGCCTATGTAATCTTGCATGATGACGGTGGGCCAGATGTCGGGCTTCATCGAGTTGAAAGCCCTCCAGTACAATGCAGGGTTTGTCGGCATGAGGGCGATTCTCTGAAGTCCGTAGAGGAAGGTGCTCGAATAGATGTCTGGGGTCGGCTGCCACTGCATGATGTAGAAGGAGTCGCCGTTGTCGCCGTTGCGCGTAATCTTCTCCATGTGGGAAACCTGCGCGGCTGAGTTGTCCACCTCGTTGGCCTTCTCTGCCCAGTAGTCGTCACGGTCCATGTACTGACGCCCGCGGTAAATCCCGGAGGAAGGCCTGTCAGGGGTGATGCCCTGGTCTAACCTGCCATCAGTCATGATGAGGACACAGCCGGCTCCATTGTTCTTGTCCAGAAGCGTCTGGGCCTTGAGCCTGTCGAACTTGACGTTGTTGCCCAGATCCGGGCATCTGTTGTTGATCTTCTCCAGCGCAGTGTAGAACTCGTTCGCCTTTTGCTCGCTCCAGCGTCGCCCAGTGCCGGCTGGGACGTTGAGGTTTAGGTCGACCATGTACTTGACCCACCAAATGATGATTTCACCGGGGCTTTCAGAGGTAAATCTGTTGATGCCGGCGATGATACCATCGAGTGATTCGCCCGTGGCTCCCACGGGAACGTTGGCAACCTCGTCGTTCACGTGTGCCGCCCAAAAACCCCCGCCCTTCACGCTCACGAGCCTCATGTCGAACCATCGGGAGCCAACGCGCAGCTGGTCGTAGATATTAAGTCCCTGATTCTGGCTGTTTCCCGGTGTTCCCGCGCCGTCCCATGCATGGCTGATGGTGCTCATGCCAGCGTCGTGTGAACCTGGCATGACCAGGTGGCGCAGCTCCCGATCTTTGATGACATCGTAAAGTTGATGCATCCAATTATCTGGGCCGAAGACGACTGAGGTTATGTAGCCGTATTCCTCGCTGCCGGTGATGACAAGCGTCACGGGGACCTCCTGTTCCGGGAAGCCATACTCCCTTTGAGGTTGGCCCATGCCTGTGAGGTCGATGACCGCCCGTTTCGGGTAGTTGTCCGGAATGTGTGTTGTGCCTCGGATGGTGAACTTCTTGTCAGTCCCTTGGATGCTGTAATATGCTTCACCATTGTCATCCACCGGATTGGCCTTGACGTCTGTGGTGTACACAAGGGTGTTCTGCCTCGACTTTCCGGACGGGACGTCTCCGAAGTCGAACACATCGAACTGGTACGAGTGCTGCCGGTCCTTGACAAATCGGTAAGGCGTGAGGTTAACTGTTTAAGCGTTCGTTCTCGTTAGTAAAACCCCCGTCAAAATCCCGCGCCGTGCCAAGATGATGGAGGTCTAGTCCTCCGAGGGAACATGATTACCTATAGTGACGTAGTATTTTGTGCTAGCCGCCGCATTTTCAGGGCTCATCAGATGCCATGGCATGAAGCTACCGGAAGGCATTGTCTCCTTGCTGAACATCTCGTCGCTGGGCAGGCATTGGTTTTCATCAGGCGCTTGACCTTTGGAGTCAACCTCAAACACCGAAATCTGTGACCAGGACGGATGTTTGCTGACGGAAAGATTGTCTGATGCCGTGATGGCCTTCCCTCCAGAGACCATGATGTTCTTGGCCCCGATGCCGATGATGTGGTCGATGCGATTGTTGTCATAGTTATTGTCAATGAGCCACAAAGCTTTTTGGCAGCTCTGGGAATCGATGCAATCCTGGGAGTATGTGCTGAACCAGGAGTAGGTGCCCGCTGCTCCAATGTGGACTTCCTGTGAGCCAGTCATGATAACAGCCCAGGACTCGTCGCACCCGTCGAAATCGCCCCCTCGGCAGCCGTAGTTTGGATCCCCAACGAAACTGCCGACAGCGCTCTCGAAAGGTGCAGGTGGTTTTGGAGTCGGTTGGTAGTAGGGAGATTCTGTCTGGATCATGGTCGTGTAGATGTTGCGGGCTTGGTGGAAGTTGTACTGGTAAAACACATTGTGCTCAGATGAGGTGCCATAAAGCCAGGTTGCTGTCTGGCTTTCGATCAGGACACCTCGGGCGCTGTACACAGAGATCTGCTCCATGTTGTTCATTGGGTCGTCGAGGAGGGGGTCGTCGATGATATGATCTGCCACCCAAAGCCACATGTTATCGAAATAACCAGAGGCCTTTTTGGTGATGTGAAGCAGCATGCTGGCAGCTTGACACCGCGAGGGGTTGGTGCCACTTGTGATGGGAGGACATTCTGCTGGCGTGAGATCAGTTCCTGTGGCGCCGCCGACTCTCGCATGCACGTCCCACAGAGCAGCAGCCCCGGCGCTCCTCGCCTTGACATTCCACTCCATCAGCACGGCACCTGCGGTGCCCCCCTTGGTCGTGAGGATGAGGTCCTGCATTTCCACGGTGCCGACATCTCCATCGTTCCCGACTTTGAGCATGACTCGAGGGCTGTTTGGGTCTGCGAACCTGCTTCCGCTTGCCGCAAACTGGGACCAAGTTTCACCCACAAGCTTTGCGTCCTTCGGGATGGTGACTGTGTCGGTCAGGATGTAGGTGCCAGCGTCGACAAAGATGATTTTGCTACCGTCTCCGTACTGGTTGAAAAAGTCTTGTACTGCTTTCGTGTCGTCCGTGGAGCCGTCTCCCTTTGCCCCGCCATCTTTCAGATGAACGAAATCAGCCGAGGACTTGTCCAAGTACTGGTTTCTCGGCCGGTCAAAGTAGGGCGCAACCTGCAAGCCCCGAAGCGATCCCCACGACGCTGCGAGGAGACTCTTCTCTCTGGTGTAATCCATGGGCTGGCCGTTGAGAAACGTCCGTTTGTTGTTGGTGTAAGTCGGCCCGATGATGAAGGTTTTGTAGTAGCCGCGACCCAAAATCCTCTTACCCACCGGGTTAAGGATCGAAGCTTCGAGGTAGACATTGTCGAGAATCAACCCCGTTACACCCGATCCAGGTTTGTCGGTGGGCGTGGCTGTGTATATGGCAGCCATCTTGATGTTGGTGAAGCTCGAGTCCACAAATGAAACAGATCCGATCGCACCACTTCCGTCATCGGAAATCAGCCGGAAGCCGACCTCGACATCGTTGACAGAAACGCCCTTCCAGACCCAGCCCCAGTCCCAGATGATTTGCGCGGCTATCTTGCAGCCGTTGAAGGTCATTCGAGAAGCGCTGAACTGCTGGCTGCCGCCATCTGATTGTGTGTGAAGGTATCAGCGCTGGACGTGTGGTTCGGGGACGAGAAGCCGAGGATGGGGGGCTTACAAAAGCCAAAGTTTCCTCCTGTAAATGTTATATCTGACATCACTCCACCACTGCCGTTTTCCGCGAACATCCCTTGCTGGGTCTGTGAGAAAAATTGCTAGTTAGTTTCATTCTCATATGCGCGTAGTAAGCATGGCCGAGCAATGTCGACGGGATCAGATCTATAGCACTAACCGTTCCAGTCTTGGCGATCAGCTCCACGTTCTCGATGGTGGTTGCCTGCGCGACCTGGTAGTGGACGGCGCAGACATACGCCCCAGGATCGGTCGCGGTGATGTCAACCCTGAGGTTGCGGATCTGGCTGTAAAACCGGGCGGTGTTGATGTACCATTGCAAAGGATTACCGTCAGGGCCGTTGCCACCGTTCTCGACGTAAATGTCAGTGGACAAGACACCCAGACCGACGAAGCTAGAAGAAGCGACGATGCGTGGCCAGTCATTGGCATCCCCGATCAACTGGGTACCAAAGTTAAGTTTGAGCGTGCTGGAGACGAGATATCTGCCTGGTGGGAGATACACGATGGCGTTTTTTGTGGTGGATCCATTGCACTTTTCGCCGCACCGCTTGCCATCGTCGATCGCCTTTTGAATGGCAGCCGTGGAGTCCTGGGAAGCAAGTTAGCCCAAGGCCTGGCGATGGCAGGAGTATACTAATCAGGCGCACTTCACGGGACTCACCCTTTGTCCTGTGGGATCGGCCTGGTAATGCGTGACAACATTGCGAAAGACCTTGATACATTATGTTAGAAGAAGCTCCAAATTTCGCCCACCTTCATCCCGGAAGCTCCCAATTTTGCGGGCCAGAGGAGCTATGTATACTCACCTTGTAATTGGGATCGTTCCCCCAAGGAACCGTCCCCTTCCGCGCGAGCCCTTCCATCCAAAAGGGGGACGCTCGTCGATTAAGAGACGCAGTCAAGTTCAGCAGACCAGTGCCATTGCTGGATAGAGCTTCAGCTTCGGCTATCAGCGCGGCCGCGCTGGCTATCTCCTCAGTAATGTTCAAAAGGGGAAGCGGCGCATCAACAGCGTCGGTTCGTTTGCCTGTTCTGGATGCACTGGACTGCTTGTAACGGTTGCGAAACGGCTTATCCAAGCGGGCTTTGTTGAGAACGGCCATTCTAGCGATCGCATTCTTGACGATTTCCCGAGCAGCCTTAAGATCAGCGGTGGAGGCGCGTCGTGATAGGGAGGTTTCAGACTGTCGAGCGAGAATCGTGGGGGGATAGGGGATGAAAGGGAGGCGCGAAGCCATCACCTGCATCGCCAGGAAGCCCCATAAGATGACGAAAACGGGATTCCGCAACATTTTGGAAGACAAGAATGGCTTCCTGCAATGGTGGAAGGGAAAGCCGCAAAACTTGCCGACGCTGTAGAGAAAACTCCCGGAATCTTGGAGATGACGATACAGCCACGAGGCTTTTATATTACCCATGCCGTCCTCGGCCTATGACTACCGTCCTTCGCCTTCCTGCCAGGCTCCAACTTCTTACCGCACCATGCCCTTCGCCGGCCCTTGACGGCTTTGCAAAGGCACCCGAGCTCCACGGGGAGAAAGTCCCCCGCAAGCAGCCCACATGCAAGCTAACAAGAAAAAAAATCATTACCAACACACCGCCCCCATAGCCCGGTCCCCGCCTCCAGCTCCGTTCCGTGATTTGTGTCACATATTGGACGGTGTGGATAATATTAATCCATTTCGTCGAGGCTGCCTGTCTTATGCGGGAGGAAGCGGGGCCCGGCTGGTATGTATGTTCGGGGTCGTCGGGCCTGTCCGTGTTGCTTACCCAGGGATTTGCCGTGTTGACGAGAGCGCCAACACGCCAGCTTCGTTTCCGGCCCGCTCCAGCATGGATACTCACCTGCGTAAACCACACATCCGCTGTGGAGTCAAATGACAAAAGTTGTTGTTGGTTGCAAGTGGGCTCTTTGCCCCCTACCTACCCCACAGGAGCTTCGAGCGGCTAAAGAGGTTAAAGGCGATACAAAAGTCCGATCGAATACCCTGTTCATTGATAGATATCCACCCGATTGCCTAAAGTAGGGAGGTGGTACCTATGTAATGTATATACCTAGGTAGGTCCCAACTTGCCGACGGGTACCCCACCTCGCCTTACCTGCTTTGGCCAGCGGACGCAACGGTGCAACCAACGGCACAAACGCATTATGAAAGGGGCCACATCCTGTGATGCCAGCAATCAATCCGTGTGGCCTGTTGGGACGCTATAAGGCGGAACCTGTGGGGTCCAGGTAATTTTCTCGGCCCCACGATGTCGCTTGCGCCAGAAGCAACATCGGCTGACGGGGGCCAATTTTACACCGAGAAGGAACCACCCTCATGGGGGCGACCTCTGCTCCGACCGCGAGCTCCATAATCCATGGGGTTAAGCTTTTCCGCCACTGCCATCACCACATCCCTTCCTCGCCTTCGTACGACCACGTACCTTATGTACGTGCATCTTTTGTCCTGGAGGGGCCTCCGAGCTTCTCCTTGCGCAGCCGCACACGAGGCATAACGGTCTCAGTCCATCAGTTCTTGATGTCGCAAACTACGGCTTCCTCCGGCCACGGGTCCTCGTCGACCACAACGGCGAGGGCGACGGCGACGTCGGCAATCGCCCTCACGACCCCCTTCGCGCCGCCGCCCTCGTGCGCCGACATTTGGACCACGACAAGCGGTGTCGTGAGCGGCGCCTGGAGCAACTACACAACGACCACCTTCCCGGTCGTGGCCTCGGACACGGCGGACCCGCGCTTCGACAAGTGCCAGCCGCCGGGCTGGGGCGGTGCCTTCACCTTCAGCCCGGCTGTCTGCCCAAGCGACTGGACCGCTTATTCCCTCGGAACCACCTACACGCCTGCCACCGCCGGCTCCTCACCATCCACCTCCAACCGCGACGTCAGCACCGCGTATTGTTGCGCCCGCGGCTTCACCCTTGGCGACCCGGCTCCATACATGACCAGCGCCCTCGAGGCGCAGGGGGTCACGGGAAAGGCTTGCGTGCAGAGCATACAAGCCACGCCAGATGGACTTCGGTTCCATCGCGCGTGGCAGATCCGCTGGGAGGCAACCGACACCATGTCCCTATCGCCAACGCCGCCTGCGTTGACCTGCCCCGACAGGATGCTGTCGAGCTGGGTGCCGGGATCTACCGTCACGGAGCGAGACTGCGATCCTGTACAGCGCACTGACGGCTACAATTTCAACTCCCCCGTGATGTACTTTCTGATGATTGGCGTACCGATCATTGTTGTCGTCTTGGTGGCAACCTGCTGCTTCTTTTGTTGTCGTTATCGACGGGCAGAACGGCGGAAACGTGTAGAAGGCGCGCAACAGGTCAGAGAGGGGAGTGTGCAACCTGCACAGAAAGATTGAACATTAGGGACCTAGGCATCCCAGGGATCTGTATGATTTGGACTACTTACCCGGTACGAAGACGGCTTCTGCCTGAAGGATTTTCTAAGATATTTAATAAGCTGTAGATATGACGTCCTTGCGATGTGGAGGCCCTCCGGGGAGTTCGTGCAGGACCGCCACATGTAGAATGATGGTGATAATATTAAAAAAAAAAAAAAAAAAAAGAAAAGATACTCATGGGAAACGCGCAATAACTCATCTCAGGCCAGCAAATTTTATCGGAGGTGCGGAAACTAAGATACTAAGATTTTGGAATGCATCAAGCCGCTATTAGTTTACCGCCCCTAGCTGATGATTTACTCACTCCGGTACTGCTACTTGGGTTGGTGAAGCTGACGCTGTGTTATCGCATTGCCAACACGCAGGGGTGGGCTCCTGCCTGCCTGCCTGCCTGCTCGAGGATCATGCGCAGCTTGCAAAGTCCTTGTGGGTTCACGACGACGTCGGCGATTTCGGAGCCCGAATAGATTTCAGGTAAATATGCGCGCACACAACCGGTGGTTGGAAATAGGCGGAGGCACCCTGGATACACCGACAAACCGAGGCTCGCCCGAGTTGAGCAACGGGCCAGGATGGGCAGGGAGCTCGTCGAAGAAAGGCTCGGGACTGACGAGCAAGGGTGCGTATATGCCGAGCTCGTCGATCCCGACACTGATGAAGGCTCGAGTGCGTTGAGGCCGCCGAGGACAGCGAGCGTTGAAGTGAGCTGTGAAAACCTAGTTCATTTTATCCCGGGCGATCACTTTTTGGGTAAGACGTGGTTTGGCCGGGCCCTTTATGTACGACGTTTGCAGTTACCTCTACATCCGTGTCGGGGCAGCGTAGTCTTTGGCCTGTGGTGGTGGCGACGGCAGTAGCATTGGGCTCAACCCCAGGCCCAACCCCAACCCACGAGGCGGTGCCCTCTAAACGGGCAGCGCGGCGGCGAGGGCCGGCATCTGTGCGTCATGCAGGTGTGCTGCTTCTGCAGAGTCGATCGTATCAAATGGCCGAGAGCGGAGGGACCGTGGACGCCATCGCCGCGAACAGCTTTGCCTCTGAACAACATCGGATTCATGTCGCACCATATATAGACCGACAGAGCCTGCCCTCGTCGTCTAATGTCGGTGCTAAGTCTGGAAGGCTTCCAAAAGACCAAGCGAGAGGTGCATACTCCGATCCTGATACAAACTCGCCACGGCGCTGATAGAGCTTGTGGATGGGACGGCTGCAGGACATTACGCATGCGTCGAGGCCATCCGTTGGGGCGAGAACCGAAATCTGCAGCTCGAGCGAGGAAGCAAACCTGACAGTCCATGTCGCGGCAGCTCGGATCCTGTATGACAGGAATAACATGACTGGCGGCATGCCGGCCTGTACGTCCAAACCCCCCGAGACGACGGCCCAAGTTGCCTGCATGGTTTCAGGTCGAGGATTCGACGATACTTAATCCTAAATTCGTTCTCGACAGCATGGGAAAAGTGCCAGTTGCGGGTTTCCGTGCATTGAGCGTGGGCTGGGCCGTCGGAAGACCATAATAACTGGTCATTTCCTGTGCCAGTCAGTCTGTTTGCCTCCTATCGGCGTATGCCAGTGCTTCGCCATCCAATGTGGTCCAGTGACGGGGCATCTCTTACGTTTGGCTGAAGGATGGAGTCCGGTTGCAGATGCCTCGGGCATCGATACCGCCAAGAGGAGGAACAAGACCAAGACGCCCGCGATGTGCCACACGAGGATACCCAGGAACCATTCCACTCTAGTCTGGATCTTTCGCCGAGTAAACCGGCCTTGTATACGGCCTCAACACCACCCGACGACGCCGAGCAGCCGTTGATAACGCCGACGCCAAGGAGTCCTCTACCGCCAGCCGAGCTGCGAAAGCGCGTAGCACAGTTTCCAGAGGCGCCGGGCAGGCCAGGAGCACAACCCGGCGGCCGTCCAGACGAACAGGCCTCAATCTCGTCGAAGCTATCCTCCCTGAGCAGCGCACTTGCGGCGGCTCAGTCCAGCGCGGCACAGCTGTCGCAGCGGGTCAATGAAGCGCAGTCGTCAGCATCATCGGCGCGGGATCAGCTGCGCGCGTCGGCATCGTCAGTGCAGGTGGTGTTGACGCAAAGCGTCGCGGCCGTGCAGTCGTCGGCGTCGTCTGTCGCGGCTGCGGCGTCAGTCTCGATCGCGGAAGCGCGCACCAGCGCCGAGGCGGCTGCGCAGAGCGAGCTGGCGGATGCCCAGGCTAGCGCAAGGGCCGCGCAGGCGAGTGCTGATGCGATGGCGGCGGAAGCATCACAGGCAAAGGTGAGAGGGGACATGGACAGAACCTGGATCGTGGGAACGAACGCCCGCGGCTAACAGGGCTGACTTCACATCACAGGCCGAGGTAGACTCTCGGGTGCAGCAGGCCAAAAACGCGTCGGTGCCCGTGACGCAGGCGGCGGCCGGCATCGCCGTCACCGCCATAGGGACGACGATGCTGTGCTTTCTGGGGTTTTGGCTGTTTATGCGACGCAAGCGCTCCCGAAGTCGGCACCAGCTGGGCGCGGTCGACTCCGCTGCGACCGGGGCCGCCGGGTCCCGTCAGCGGATGGCATCCGAGGAGGAGAAACGGGGCATCCTGGAGCTGTCCACAACACATGTCATCGACGGCTCTGGAAGCAATTCGAGCGGTCGCGACGGGCATCAGATGGTTACGCCTGCTAGCTGGAGCATCGCTGCTGCTGCTGCTGCCACTGCCACACCCATGCCATCTAGGACACGCGCCACCGGCCAGCTGGCACGCCCGTCCAGCCCAGCGACGGCCACCGACGGGGCCCTCAGCACGGGCGTCACAGCTGTGATGCGCACGCCAACACCGTCCGCCGCGGGCGCCGCGTCGACTCGCCGTAGCGAGCTCCCGTTCTCGGTCAGGCACGCGAGTAGCGATTTCTCCTCGCAAGCAGCAACGGCGTGGCGGCCCTCCACGGCAAACCTGTCTGCCGTTCCTAGCGTCGGCAGCTTTAGCCTCGCAGGTGGAGACGATGAGAGAGTCTCGGGATCCAGGTCGCCCTTCTTTCAGCAACGACTGGGGAGGGTGCAGGAGGAGCGTCCGCGGCCGGTTGCCGGCCGCGACATTCGGCAGTCGTGGAAGACGGGGGCGGTCAGCCCAGTCACGGTATCGGATACGCCAAGCCTGCCGAGCGTGTCGGAGGCATTGAAGAAAAGCAGGCGAAACTCCAACTGGCCGCTGAGCACCGAGGGCTAGATGGAAGAACAACAGGGCTGACTGAGCTCCAGTCTCGGAGATTATTTTTGACGTGGCAAAGAAACAAAAGCTGGCTGCGGCGGCTGCCATCAGTCATCAATTTAATTGCCTTCAGTTTGTCGACTCAGGTAGGGCTGGCGCTGGGGCTCAGTGACACCTCCTGCAATTTCTCAGCAAACAACTGCGCATCAATGCGTGAGCCCCAGTGGCCCCTTTCTGGCCGGCAGATGCGGCGATCATTTTGTTTACCTTTCCCGCTTCCCGGGTCCTTTGAACCTAATACCGCCCGTTTATGCTTCCAGAAAGCAAAGAAAAACACGAAACTTCCGAATTGGGGAGTACCGACGCAATGGCACGTTGTAGGCCCCTCATTCCCATCCATGCCGACGTCACTTGGTATTCCGGACACCCGTCCATCAAGTGGGATGCTGTTGCCAGGGGATGCCCCAACAGCCTCAGAAGTTCTGGTCGATTTGACGGCGAGAGAGTCTTCAAAAGCGTGCGGTGCCCGTTCGATTCGGCCTCAACCGTCGTCTGCCCCACGCACTCAGCACGCGACTTGAGAACGGACAAACACCCACGATGAAGGCTTCACTCTCTTTATACTCCCTCGTGGGACTCGGTGGTCTTGTGGCGGGACAGACGAAGCCGCCCGTGAGCTCGGTATGTTATTCTTCTAACCATCACGGTCTTCCTCCTCGGCCATATTTGACCAACCGCTCTCGCTCCAAAACAGGAGGCTCTCCGAAAGCTCTTGACCGCCGATGCGCTTATGAGCAAGGCCAAGATCTTCGAGGACCAGGCCTACTCCACTCCGCAGCGGAACCGTGCCGTTGGCACGCCCGGCCTGGCGGCGTCCTTGAAGTACATCAAGGACACCCTCAGTGCCCTGGACTACTACGACGTCAAGACTCAGGAGCTCACTATTCTGGGGGACGGCAAAGCTGGTGTCACCGTCGCTGGCTCCAAGTACGACTCGCAGGTTGTCATTGGCTCGCCCAGAGGATCGGCAAGCGGACCACTAGTATCTGTAACCAACCTTGGGTGCAATGCTGTAGGCTCAATCCTTTGGCTGCTGGGATCCAGGCTTCCAGAACAGGACTGACGATTATTACTCTTCTAGACGGACTTCCCCGCAGCGGTCAAGGGAGCAGTCGCCCTGATCTCGCGCGGCACCTGCAGCTTTGGCGTCAAGTCCAGCAATGCCGCCGCCGCCGGCGCGGTGGCGGCCATTATCTACAACACCAATCCGGCCGAGAACTTTACCACCTGGGGTTTCGGCATGACAGGATCCTTCGCCCCGACCGCCGCTGTCACGCTAGCGACGGGCAAAGCGCTGTCTGCCAAGCTGCAAAAGAGCACCTCGCTCAAGGCCGAAGTGAACGTCACCATCCCCGAGACGAAGACGTACAACATCATCGCCCAGACCAAGGGCGGCGATCCCAACAACGTCCTCCACCTCGGCGCCCACTACGACACGGACGTGCTCAACCCCGGCATGAACGACGACGTCTCGGGCACCGTGAGCATCCTCGAGGTCGCGGCCCAGCTCGCCAAGTTCTCGACCAAGAACGCCATCCGGTTCAGCTGGTGGTCGGGCTCGGAGAATGGCATGGTCGGTTCGAACCAGTACGTCAAGGGGCTGAGCCAGGCCGAGCGCGACAAGATCCGGCTCTACCTCAACCTCGACATGGTCGCGTCCGTCAACTGGTTCTACGCCATCTACGCGACCAACGGCACCACCTTTGCGGGCCGGGCGCCGCCGCCGGGCGTTGCCGAGGCCACCAAGATGTTCCAGGACTACTTCAAGGGCGTGGCCGGCCTCAACTACACGTCGTTCGACCTGCGCAACGCCAGCGACCACGCCGCCTTTGTCGACGCCCGCATCCCCGTCAGCGGCCTGTTCACCGGCGGCTCCGAGATCAAGACCCCCGAGCAGGTGGCCATGTTCGGCGGCACCGCCGGCGTCCCCTCTGACCCCCAAAACCACAAGGCTGGGGATAACAGTAAGTTTGGCGTTCTGTCGATTTGATTTAAAACCCGACTCGACTACTGTGACTAACGTCGACGTTTAGTGACCAACATCAACGCCGAGCCCTTCCTCCAAGTGACGAAGGCCATTGCACACGCCGTCTCTCTCTACGGCCAGAGCTTCGACAGCTTGCCTGCCAGGGGCTCTGGGCAGTAGTGCGTGCGGTGTAGTGGAGTGGGCTTTAGGACGGCTGGATTTAATTCGTTGACGAATTGGTGTATACCTTGACGTTATTTCCGGGGGAACCCTAAACCCTAAGCTGCTGCGGTGATGCAGCCTAATGTTGTTATGCCGCCCCTACATCATCATCTCCTTCCGGGCGAGATGTACATGATGCTTCGTAGATAGAACTGAATGTTGCCTCTCTCTGGATAAAAATAAAAAGAAAAAGGTGCAGAGGACGCCCGACCTCTATAAATCTCCAATCAGACCCTGGCCCTTGACATTTTTCGAGAACTATGCCTAGCGGTAACCGCCGCCATCAAGAGACCCACGTCGAGAAACTCCCATCAGCAGGTAGCAGTCGCTTCACGCGAAAGCCTTGCAGAGGGGAGGCAGGCTCAGTGTTGCGACAGCTGGCGGCGGTCTGCTGCGAAGCTGCCACCTAATTGCAGCCTTCAAGGCCGACCACAGCCAGGTACCCCATCGTGTCATCCGGCACGGCGAGGACCAAAGCGAGGGCCTGGTCATCACGGTGGACTCGCACAAAGTACCACCCGCTGTGCCCGCCAGAACCGGGCAGGCGTTGCTCCCACGGCCTGGTCTCATGGACGACCGACGAGGTGGGCTAGCTTGTCAGAACCTGGGAAGCTCGGGGCCTGCTCGTCAATGGCATGGAGAAAATTCACCAAGCAGAACGGTACAGAGACATGCAAAGCTGCCGGATGATGATCGCCATATTCGAATACGTGGTCAAGTCCGTCCGCCGTAAGCGAGCCGATGAAGGGGCGATGAGGAGGAAGAGGAGTGCTTCGTGACGGTCACTCCCGAGTCCGCTGGCCACGCTTCCCGCGCCGCCGTCGAGGAGGTGCAATGGGCTCGTCGGCAGCACCACGCGCACCTAACCCGCTGCCGCCATCGAGAAGGGAGGGGTGTGCGCGGCCGGACGTTCCAGGAGGGGCGCCGTCGCCTCGCTGCCTACCTAGATAGTCGTGTCGGACCAGAATATGCTGTTCCGGTGCCCGCACGACTCCGGGGCCGAGGCCGGGGGGCCGCGCGGGTATCAGTTCCTGCTGCTGTCGTGCGTGCCGCGGTCTACTCTTGACAGCGTCCTCGATCGCTCCATATGAGTGCATGAAAAGTCCCACGTGCGGACGGAGGCTTGATAAATATCTGGTGGCATCGCCGTGGCATCGGCCGGGTCCATCACCCCGTTTCTAGGAGAGTCTGAGGAGGATTGTAGTGCTGCTGGGTTAGGTCCCTGTGAGCGCATCCGAGAAGAATATGGATGGATATTCCGGAGACGGAGCTTTGTAGCAACTGTTGCCTTGTCAAAGGACAACCGCCCGTGGCTAACATCAGCGACAGGCACCGGAGAATCAGACGTCACGTCCGAGGAATCCGATGTTTGCAAACAAGCGGGTGCATTGATATCAGACTCCGTTGCTGCTTTCTCCCACCGACCATCCTCTATCCGCATCCTTATCCTCCCCATTCTCATCCGTTTCTCCCAAACATCTTTAGTCCGCCGCTTTAGTTTGTAGCATAGGTATCGAGTATCGTTTGTTCCTCCTTAGAAAAGGCAGCTGCCGCCGTTGCCGTTCTTGCCAATGGTGCTGTTGATGATGGTTAGCTAGGCCGAACAAGAAAGTGGACAATGTGTGTGCCTACCAAATACCGCCCTGGAAGTCGTCGCAGATGGCGCCGCTGCCATTGCGCGTGCACTTGGTGGTGCCGCGTTCGTTGGCCTTGATGCGGTCGGACAGCTTGTCAGGGACGGGCGTGGCGGCGACGAGGCCGGCGAAGACGACGACAAGAAGGGTCTTGAACTGCATTTTTTTGGTTGGTCCGAGGTGTTTAGAGGGAGAACGATCAATGTGACTTTGTATGGAAAGTAACTAAAGAAGGCGATTAAAGATGTTGGACCGGCCAATCGTGGAGAATCGAAGGAGAGAGGTGGAAAAAGGATAAAAGGACTGGAAACTTGATGGCGAGGATGGTGATGGAGGAGCATCAATAGAGAGGTTTGCAGCGGGAGCGCGAATGCTTCTTATAACCGTGCCATTGCGGAGGAGACCGTGGTCTAGCGCATGATGAACCAACCCACCCTCCCGACAAGGCGGTATTTTGGGCAACAACAGTGGGCCACGGAGTTTTGGCAGTCTGGAGATCGGCCCAAAAATGGATAATGACCGTTTTGGCGAAGCACTGACATCCTGTCTGGCCAGCACCCAGATCGACCTTGTTTCGGGATCCTGCGACTGTTGCCTTAATGCGTAACCCCGCATCAGCGATCGATCCCTGCGGCGCCGGCGCGTTTTACCAAGCGCATGTTCTCCGATCCCCTATTTTTGAACTCGTCAAAGCCCGGTTGGATGTTTGTTCGAGACAGGAGAACGAGACCCCTCCCAATCCATGCCCCAGTGTTGTTCCATGCCAATCCCTGAAGCCGTTGAGGCGTCAAGTTCATTCTAGGACTTTGATCCACATTGAGCCCGGGCGGGCACGGTCATCGAAGTAACGCTGTCAATGTGCCGCCACCTAAAATCTCGATCCCGGAGCGGCCCGAAGACACAACCTGGGTCCACCTTCCTCGCGGCGCAAAGTCTACAGTACTGCGCCGCTCAGCTCCCGGGCGGCTATTACGGAAGCTGGATGGCTGACCGTGGGATACACGATGCGATGAGGCCTGGGTGCTACAACATGCATGAAGAGGCGATACGCGTCTATGTTACCGAGATATCTTGACGTCTCGACTACGCGGCAACCTCAACGAGATGGGGGCTAATAGCGAATCCAGCTGTGGCAAGGAAGAAACGACAATGGACCAAGCATTAACGGGAATCCATCTCTTCGTCGATCCCCCTTCTTTTGGCACGGGCCTATTTTAAACTAGAGTGGGGTTTTGACCCGGTGGCCCAGATCTCAAACTGAGCGATCGCTTCGTTGACACCTGGGGAAGTGCTATGGAGATGTGTCAAAAGAGGGTCGTAGCCGAGGGCTGAAACCCCCATCGCGTGGCTTGCCGAAGGCGACTATGGCTTCGGGTGCGCTGGACGAGCTCGGGGCGGATACTGGACCCCAGTACCTTCGTATCGTCGACGAGCCTGTGCCGCTGCTGCTCCAAGATGGGAGGCTCGAAGAGGAAGTAATTTGGCGACGCTCGACCTCTGTAGATGGCAAGGGCTGATTGAAATGGCTTATTCTGCTACGTGCGATTTTGCGAGTATTATTCATGGGTACATACATGTAGTGTTCGCTGATGTTACTATTACTTACGAAGCTCAAAAATTACAGCAATTCCTTCACGCCCGTAGTCTCGTGTCGCTTGCCGACCACTGTCCCGTTCCCGACGCTAGGGTCAGTGTAGATGGATACGGTATCGGTGCTGTTGCTGTAGTCCACGCCGCAAGCCTGTGTGAACCTCTTGAACATCCCAGTGCGCTCCGCAACGTAGCCTTCAAAGGCGGACCGGGAGCAGCTGGTGCCCGGACCGTCCGCGCAGGTAGGGATGGGCTGGGGGGCACTATTAACCAGCACGCGGTAATACTGGCCGTCGGCGAAGCCATAGCTACCCGAGCAGTTGAAGCGTTCGATGGCCAGATTGCCGAGGAAGGGCAAGATGTGCGAGGCGCGCCAGGCGCGACGGTGGTTGATGCGGTCCAGGGGCATGGTGTCGTTTATGGAGGCCGCGCTGCCGCCTGTGAAATGATCAGAGTTGTTGAAGAGGCCCATGGCGACCATGATCATGGGCGGCATTTCGCGGTGGGTGACGCTGACGTACAGATCCTCTGGAGACGATGAGCGATTGTCGGATAAGAGGAGATTGGCCGTGGCGTTGAACCAAGGCAGGCCGATGGAGCCTGCAACGGCATTCCCGTAGCCCGCATTGTAAAAGTAGCGCAGGTCTTCAGAGTACTCCCACGCCAGCCAGTCGTCGGGCGTGAAGAGATCCAAGTCGCAGAAGCGGGAGCGGCCGCGGATCACGGTCTCGTAGCCGCAGAACTGCATCATGCCAAAGACGTCCTCGGTTGTAAAATTGAACCCTGGAGCCACGGAGTTGAAGCGCGCCTTTATGGGCTCCGTGAACTTTCGCTGGAAGGTAGAGGATTCGTCGCTGCCTGCGGACGAGGAGTAGGCCGGGCAGCCCTTGTAGGGGGTAAGCCCGTCGGCGCCGGACTGCTCCGACTCGTAGATGCTGACGACATTGATGGTGTTGTCGTCAAGCTCAAAGCCGCGCACGATGGAGGCGGCGGACCGGAACGTGCGCTCGGCGGAGGAGGTGTATATCTTGGGCGGCACCCTGAGGTGCGGGTACCGGAAGAATAGGTCCACGCCGAGCTGGGTGGCCTGCAGCTTGCCGACGCGGGTAAGAAGACTGGCCTCGGCCTCGGATACGGGCGCTTCCCAGTTTGCGAGAAAGTTGAGGTCGGGAACCTTGGACCAGTCGACGGCGGCAGTCTTGTTTGACAGTTTCTGCACAAACGGCTCCATGTAGGTTTCGTAGTCGAAGTCGTTGGCGTAGATGGACCCGTGCCGGATCAGGTAGGCAGCCCGCTCAGCCGTGCAGCCCTGTGGCGCGTCGGGCGAGGCGGGCGGGTCTAAAGACTCGAAGTAGGGTGAGATGCCGGTCAGATGGTGCAGCGGGTTGAAGCGGTACTGGGAGTTGAGCGTTCTGGCGGCCGCGAGGGCGGTCAGCAGCAGCACCGCGCGGGCCGGCGCGAGAGGAGCGGTCATGGTCGCGTCAGGTGGCTGGAAGGCGGCTTCAACGAGAGCTGTGAGGGATACAGATCGAATGGATGGCTGAACGAAGTGCGAGCACATAGACGCCGGCAGCGGCAGCACATGGCCGATATAAAATCATCAGACGCCATCTCGACGTCGGCCCGGCTCACGCGGCTTTTCAGTCTTGTTCCGCGGTTCATGCTTCCTGCAAGGTGCGTGGCCAGCGTTGGACGGGTGGCTGGAGGAGTCGCAGGCGTCATTCTGGCCTGGGCGCACCACAGTAATCCGGATTCACGACCAATCGGGCTGATATTGCCGTCTGATGTTGCCGGCGCCAGGAACAGAGAATTTCAGGGCCGAGGTGCCTGATGTCATCATTTGGAGATGGAGCGCAAGGCCAGCCGGGCCGGACCTGCCGCAATCCGTTCAGGGCACACCGATGGCAGTTTTAGGCGGTAGCCTGCCGGGAATGGTTGCATTTGGAGATTTCCATGCTGAATAGCTCGTCATATTGTGGGCCAAGCATAACAAATGTTTGATCAGGCTCCACCCCCTACTCCCCTGGTAGCTCCCGTCGTAATGTGGTATCCTCTGCCTTCCTCTCTTTCTAGGATTTGCGGTGACCATTAGGACCGTAGATTCTTCAGAATCCCCGGAGATATACCCTCCAACAACTCACTCAGCTCTCTCCAAATCCGCACACCAGCCTCGGCGCCCTCGCTACTGGTCACAAACGTCCCGAGCTGCCCGTCATCCACCAGGCCGTCGTGCATGTACCGGCCGTGAGACTCGGGTCCCGCTGCCGCGGCCGCCACCAGGGTGCGTGAGCCGACCTCGGTTGTGCGCGCCAGCAACAACTTGAGCAGGTTGCCCACCAACTTGACCACTCCCTGGCGGTCGCGCCCCAATTCCGACCAACAGAGGCCCGGGTTGAGAATGTTGAGGACGACGTCGGTCCCCACGCGCATGGCCAGCTGCTGCACCACCAGCACCTCGAGCAGCTTGGTCAGCGGGTACCGCATCCCCATCCCGGACTTTGCCGGATCAGAGAGCGACGCCAGGATGTTGTCTTCGGTGCGCCAGTCCTTGGGGAATATGCCCGGGTAGGCGTGCGTCTCGCTCGACACGATGCACAGGCGAGGGCTGGTGTTGAACTTGGAGGCCGTGGCGCGCAGCTTGGGTAGGAGCAGCAGCGCGAGCAGGAAAGTGCCGACCACGTTGACATCGATCGACATCTCGCGGCCGCTGGCCGGGTTGGGCCGGAACTCGCCCATCGCCACGCCTGCGTTCTCGAGCACCACGTCGAGCCGGTCCAGGGACGACTCGGCGCGGACCGCGAAGGCCTTGATAGACTCTGTGGATGCCAGGTCCAGGTCCCAGACCTCGATGGCTGAGGGATCGCGCCCCGTGCTTTCCAGGATGTCGCGGCGAGCGGCCTCGCCGGCCTCGACGTTGCGCACGGCTATTATCAGCTTCTCGGCGCCGAGGCGCGCCACATGCCGGGCTGCCTCTTTGCCCAGTCCGACATTGGAGCCCGTCACAATCACCGTCTCTCCCGTGAAGGGGCGGGTCGGGTAGGCCGGTGTGACGAATAGCTGCGAATACAGGAAGCCCATAGTTGTAAACTGAGTTGTGCCAGGACTTTGGTGCTTTTTTGTTGTTTGATAGCTTCAGGTGCCCGATTGATGATCGGTGGTCGGATACCAGATTTATATCACTTTTTGACGCTGGCGTCGAGCTGACCATGCAATTATGTCATGGAACACCCAATAGGCACTGCTCCCTGGGTAGCACAGCTAGAGGTCAGCACCCGTCGCTTCGGGCTCTCGGAGGTTATGCTCTAGCCCAATGGCCCGGCTTTAACATGTGTCTGGAGGGCCGAGCTTAATCGTAGCTGAACATTCGCACTCCTTTTCGTTCCCGTTTCGGAGATTAGGGAGATAAAGGCTCGACTAAGCATATCCCTATCTAGAAGTCACTTATTCCGTCCACCCCGCGCCCCATGATGCCGATGTCGCCGGTGGCTTGCAGCTGGTGCGTCAATCCAGACGAGACGACCATGGCGTGAATAGCAACACCAACAGTGGACGTGATTCGGCAGAAGACGACGTTCTCTTGGAACAATCCCCCATTCAAAGATTTTCATGATTACACTCCAGGTTCAGCTTCATCTGCCTGCCGGGAATCACTGGCGATAAAACCTTCAACGGCACGGGGGCCATATGTCGTTGCTGGGAATCGCGCCGGGGTCGTTGTCGCAGAGCACAGTGGGACGATACCCACCGAGACCCCTCTCGTGCAGCAACACGACGGCGTGCTGGCCATGAGCCAAACAATTTGGTGCTAGCACCAACAGAGATCGTAAGCATTCACCGGGTCTGGGTCTTCGGGCACTGGCCTTACATTTGCAATGTAGCGATCCTTGCTGTCGGCATGCCCCTCGGCGCTCTGATAAGCATCATCATGGGAGGCGCGCCCGGCGAGATATGACATCGCAACCGTGCTGGTCTACTCATTCGAGGGCTGCGTGGCGGCCTGCGCCAGCTACAACATGCACACGGCGCGCATCCGGCCGGCCCGCTATGCCTGCGCCGCCGTGTTTCGGCGCAGGGCGTGGGCGCCAACGCCTTCGGTGACAGGGGCGCTGCTCACTGGCGCATGAGGAACGGCTTGGATGCAAGTATTACGAGTGTCCGAATGAAAGCGGACATAATACTATCATTACTAGTCCAAGATCGAGAATTAATTAAAGCGATGCAGCTTGACGAGAACTTTTATCCTGGGCGATGGAAAACTCATGCCGCCCAGTAAAGGATGCTATGCATGGATCCCTATTCCACCGTTTGCCAAACCTTGTAGCCAAAATAGACCTGTGTCAACCTCAACAGCGAATTTCACTTCTACATCAGCATCGCACATGCAACGGCGCCGATGAGCATGCCCAGTCCAGCAGACCTCAAGCTCGAAGCAGCACTTGCCGGCCCCGTCGTAGAAGATGTCTGGCCCGTCGTGGCGGCAGATCCCGAGCCGGTGGCAGCAGACCCAGAGCTGGTCGTGGAGGTCGCAGCTCCTCGGCTCGTCGGGGCAGATTGCGGCGCGCTGGTGACTGCCGGGACCAGCTGCGTCGGCAGCGACTGCACCTCGGCGCGGGTCTTGCCGTCCGCTTCGACCCAGAAGACGGTGGGCTGGGTGGTGCACCGCATGGCAAAGGCCATGGGGATCTTGCCAGAGGCCTCGGTGCACTTGGCCTTGACCTGGTCGACGACGGTCGAGACGGCCAGGACCCACGAGATGGCCTTGCTCGAATAGTCGACGTAGTCGGAGCTCAGCGACGCGGGCATGGTGGGCGAGCAGGGCTCCTTGACCTGCTCCAACCGCGCCCCGTGCAAGGCCCAGGACTGGAGCGCCGGCGGCGGCGTCGGCATCACGGACACGACGGACATGAGCGTCGACGCGCACTGCAGGAGGGACTCGGCGGGCGTGGTGTGGGTGTTTGGCATTCGTAGAACGTCGCGCGGGACGAGCTGCTGCTGCGGCGGCTCGGTCGGGAGCGGGAAGCGGAGGTCGATGGCCATGTTGGGGACCTGGGCCGCCGCGGCGCTGGCCAGGGCCGCGATGGAGCACACGATGGTGGCCGTCCGCTGCATTTTGATGCTGGTATCTAACGGCGGTGGGATCTTTCGTTCGTTCCGGATCTCGGCTCCTGGTCTCGTCGTCTCGAGGACACAGGGTGTGGGCTATAAGCAAAGGAGTGTATGCCTGAGAATCCGAGCAACAGCAAAAAAAAGAAGGGAAGCTGCTAGACCGTCCTTTATTATACCCCCTGAATTCTCACTAGCCGACGAAGCTCTCCACTCGCTGGGTCCATCGCAAATTTGCAAAGCTGTTGGGCCGGAATCCTGCTGCACCATTGACATGGAAGCGACAGGCAGCCACCGGCGCTATAACTGGTGGTTGGCCCTAAACCCATTTCTTTTCCATCCCGCCCCATCGGGAGTGGAGAGAAAGGGCGGAGAGAGAGCAAGGGCGCTGCAGACGAACAAACAGCAGTGGGATGGCTGGTGGCCTCGAAATCTCAGTGGGTGGGCTGAGGAATGGATCCAGCTCTCCGCCACAGGCTGAATCACAGCGGATTGATGGCTTCCGGGTACCGAGAGGCACCAGACTGCATCGGGAATAGATCCTCCGCGAAGACGCCCAGGCGGCGTCATGAGTCATCTTTCACACCACAAGCAGCCATTGCAGAATTCGTTTTTGATGCGTGGATTGCTGTCAAGCAGAGAACGCTTTTCGGGCAGCGTCACCAGCCCCTAGAGCCGCTAACCATCCCTCCTTAACAGTTCAATAGCAATCAGACCCTGGCACTGTTCCGCAACACCCGATTGTACAGCACTGTTACTCCCGCCGCCTCCCAATCACCGGCTAATTTCGCCCACGCTCCCCCACGCTAGTCCTGTGGCAGCACTGCCGTTACCCTCCGTCTGTCACCATCTTCCGCAGCTGGCTAATGTCGACATTTTGGGACGCTCAGGAGCAACCGATAGGCACCGGCTTTGCCGCATTCAGCTTGTTGAGAAGTGCCCCAATGTCACTGCGAGTGACAGGCTCTTTCGCGCGGCACCAGCCCTCGGCAGCTGGGAGACGTTCTTGCTCTGGGTTCGGACCGCGGTTGGGTTAGCAAACCAAGCAGAATTTCGCCACAACGACTGGGCCAACACGAAAGGGAAAAGAAGGGATAAAACAGTAGGGGAAAATAGNAAAAAAGGGGAAAAAAGGGGGGGGAAAAAAAAAAAAAAAAAAAAAAAAAAAAAAAAAAAAAAAGAGAGAGAAAAGAGAAAAAAGAAACAAAAGAGAGAAGAGAAAAATAAGGAGAAAAACGTAAGAGCAAAAAAAGAAAGAACAAGAAAAAGGAGCGGGTTACTTACCGAAGAAAACCCTGACGTGATCCCTGAGAGCCGTTCCGTTGACCTTGTCACCAAGAGCCGACAGGTACAAGGCGGTGGCTCCGGCCGCGAGCTGTTCTTGTTCCTCGGTAATGCTAAAGGCCGGGTTCGACGCCCTCGCCGCTACAAGCCGCTGAACGACCGCTCTGGAGGCATGTTCGATCCTGACTACGGGGTCGGAAAACCACGAGCGGGTCGAGTTCCAGATGGTGGGGTTGAAGCTGTGATTGTCACCAAAGAAAATGTCGTTTCGACTGAGGCTACTGTCGTGTTCGATGACTAAATGGAAAGATGAGAGCATTAGCCACAGTCACGTATAGGTCGAAAAGCAGTTCGGAACAGCAGCGGGTTCGTCTCCTCACGGTTGTGCTTGTTGATATCATCGAGGTTGAAGGTGTTGCTGTTGCCCGTAGTCGACGCGGACAGGCCCTTTGTGATCAGATCCGCGATGACGTCTCGTGAAAAGTTCACCCCCTCGTCCACGGCTTTGAAGTATCGTTCGGCCGAGATGTTGAAGCCATCGCGAGGAAGGTAACCGTGGTTTGCGAGCGCGTTCAGCCCCGGACAGGGACTGCGGCCTGGGAAAAGTACAAAAAAAAAGGATTGTGAGATGAGTGTCCCCTGATAAAAAGCCATTTGATTAATCCATTCGAAACTTACGGTCTCCCGGGCGAGGAGCTTTCCAAGGATGTCCATCGAGGTTCCTCGGACATCCACCGGCGCTGCTGAGCCCGATCACGAGGCTGACCGCGACAAGAATGGCACCCTTCATCTTCGGTGAAGCGACGGACTGATGGTGAGCTCTCGAGAACGACTCTATTAGGTTCACTTCACAAATGTTTTGCGTTGGGGATGTCTTCAAAGCTTCGCATGAGACATGGAAAGGGCCGGGCGTTCGTCTCTTTATATACCTTTCTTTCTGACGGAAAAGCCGCTCTCTAGACATTGCCGCCCCGGCCCAAGAGGAATTCGGCGCCGGTCTTCGGTGCAATTCTGCACCGTCTTCTCTTGCCCGGAGTCTCTAGCTTATGGTGGTGATGCCGCGGCGAGCTGACACACTGACTAAGACCATGGAGGCGCATGGGAATAACAGAGATCGGCGCTGGTGCTACATTCTAGTTTATGCATTTAACGTGATTTGAGCTCTGATTATTTGGAATGTCACGTCGCAATAATTACCGCCCGTCTTGCTTGTCCACCGTGCGGCCGTTTTAACAACACCCAAATGGGCGAATATCAAATTCGATTTCTCCACGAATCGCGACTGACTGCAGGAACAAGCCCCAGTTTTTACCAAGCTATGTAATAATGGGGGCGGTAATATTTTTTGTTAAAGGAAACCATTTTCGCATTGACAATTGCATAACACGATTAACTTTTTTACATATAAAAGGCATAACTTCTAATGCAGTTGAGTGGCGTATAAAAATAGCGAGATCCGAGACTCCGGGCGGAGAGACAACGTCCTCCCCACGGAAAACGCTGACAAGGGAGACCCCGGCACGGGTATCCCTGGTCACACACGGAATCTACCTACCCCTGAAGGCTTGAACGACTGACGGGCACTTCCGCAGTACCGGCAAGGTCCGCACAAACAAGGATCTCAAGCGGATAAATCTCAGCTAGAAATGGCATTCTCACCCTTACTGCCAAACACATAATAATACCAACAAAAAAGCCGGCAGTGCCTTCGGCAGTGCATTAACCCGTCAATCCAGCGCGATATAGGAGAATCGTATTAATTTGGCTTGGGCGACGTGCGTTGAAAGTTGGTGCGGGTATCGTGAACTGCCCATCTAGGCACGCCATTGCCTTCCGTCACAGTGGCGACGACATGTCAGGAGCAATGAATGCGGCTCGGGTCGAAATTGATACAGAACGCCCGTGTTTTGGCAGTGGGGGCTAAAAAGTGAAAGCCACGAGGATGGCACGCTTAAGGAAGGGGGGTGGCTGCGCCCTCGACGCTTCCGGGCGCTCCGACTTATTAAGGTTTCGGCTTAGCTCACACGGGTTGATTGATACATGGGTTGCACGCGCTTCCAACATGGTCCGGGATAAATTTAAACCAAACCAGAGAACGCCCCTATATGCGAACACAAGCGTTAGGACAGCGATTTGACCGTGGAAACCATTGGAACTACCATATGCAGAAATGCTTTGTGGCAGCTTGGAAGCGAAAGGCCGCGCCTGCCGCGATGCGCAGCAAGGAACAGGGTGCTTAGTGCATTTTTATTTTCAGTTTTTAATCTTCAAACAGGGTCACAGGGGATGTTTTCAAGGTCAAGGGAAATAACTAGGTCTTTTTACATGCATCCAACCCATTTTGTCTCGCGGACATATAAGGATGGCAACATTGCACCACATCCAACTGCCGCATCTTCTTCCTCTCTCTCACCACCCAGCACCTTCGTTATTATCCAGCATCCCCCACATTCATTTCAATTACAATAAGTGATAAAAACAAAACCCCGACGCTCTTTTATTTAAAATGGTTTCCAAGTCCCTCGTTCTCCTTATTGGAGCCATCGCCCCCGCTGTCATGGCGGGCAATATCATAGGAGGTGGCAAGGTCCGCGCTCCCGCTAACATGCTTGATACGCCTCCTATGGTTTTTGGCCCTCGTGGCCCTGTTCTGCCAGAGAACGTTCCCAACACTGTTCCCACAATGACCAACTTCCCAAACAAATATACAGGAAACCTAGTCCAATTTTGGAAAGCCGCACACTTCCAGGGCGAGTACGCCTCTACTGACGTGGAAAAGCCGAATCGTTGCTGTAAGTTCACCGTTTACAAGAAAAAACAATTACACATGTACAGGATTTTTTTCGTCACTAGGTTAAAAAAAAAAGAAAAAAAAAAGAGAAAGCATTATTAACATTGCCTTGTAAAAATACAGATGGTTTTACGGGCAAGAAGTGGGCCGACTTTTCCGAAGGAATCGTAGGGATAAACATTGTCGCCGGCGGGCCTTGCTATCTTTACGAGTTCGTAACCCACCTTTTGCAATTTTTAACGCTTATTTTTTTATACACAAAAACTAACGTTGATATTAGGGGTCGCGAGTGCAACCGCGCCTCCGTTGGCCCTTTCCAGCGGGGCTACCCGATTACGGACCTAGAAGCCGCCGCCCCCGGCTGGGGAAAAAGGGCTCAGTCTATCAGTTGCAAAGGAAACGTGCAGCAGAACTGAGTTTGGTTTTTTTTTTCTTTGTTTCTTTTTCTTTCTTATGGGTGTAAACGTGGCGCATGGACATCAATAATGGTCAAATGGAAGCGGACAAGTAGGGTAGAGTATCATCAGCTCGCGGCACGGATATCCCCGGTCACGCACGGAATGTCACGGCGAGTAGGGACCTCCAAGGCGCACGGGGCTCTGTAGCGAACAGGATTGCACGCGTCCGGGCCGCTGGCCTCGATTCTTTGCCAATACAACTCTTCTTTTGGCCTCTTTTTGTAGCCACTCCTACCGACCGTGATATACACAAATGGTAGCAACCCTGGGGAACCAGGTACTAGGCAGCGCACCCTGGGGCACTGATCAACCCCGAACCCTATCAACCCGACCCTTGCGAAGGCATCGCCAACGGAAGACTTCCCCTCTGCGATCGCGTGCGGGCACATGGCATCGCCAAAGGCACGCGCCCGGCCGTAGACTCTACCACATGCATCTGCGCCAATCGACGTCCCCTTCGTTGGGCCAGACGCGCCCCCGATACCCGACCTTTCGAACCCGCCAGGCATGCCCAAGAGCCCCAGACCTTTGAGAGTAGTTGCGACGGCTACCCACTGGAAGAATCACCTTGTATAATAATATATATATATATATATTTTTTGGGAGGACTTTGGAGCACCCAGACGGTGCTGTTTTTCGTTGTCGCCAGACACATGGAATCTATGCAGTTTCTGTGGTTGGGACACGTATCTGGCAGGGCCCGCACAAACAAGCCTTGCCTTCTTGCAAACGGGTTTTGTCTTTTTCGCAGACAAGCCCGCCACAGTGGCAACGATAGGTTAGGAGCAAAGAATGCGAATCGGAAAGTGACACCGAACGCCCGGGTTTGGGCGGAGGGAGGCCAGGGGTGCTTGCCACACCTGGCGCGACCGAGGGCGCGATCCCACTCGGCTAGGGCCTTGAACGATTGAGCCTTTTGTTCTAACCCCGCGTCTGACTCCTGCGGCCAGCCACAGAAAAAAAAAAAAAAAGCATTTGACCGCCAGGAGCGCGACGGACTATTCTAAGCATCACGGCATCCTCGAGGAAGGGGAAGCCACGAGGATGAGGCACTGTCACGCCCAGTAGGGGTCTCCAGGACGCACAGTTCCCGCCAGGCCCGGTTGCGTCAGCCCCTGAGCAGTAGATCGAGGGTCGCACGCGCCTAGGCCTTTGGCCTCGATTCCATGCCCTCCTTTTGCAGCCACACTACCGGTCGTGATAGGCACGCGTAAGGTAGGGGGGGTGGCTGGTGAAATTAGCAAGACCGTCCCCTGTCGTTTCCGCGCGCTCCGACTGGACAAGGTTCTCCTCGATCGGCTCAACGCCCACGGGGTTCTCAAACACAGGCGCGCAGCTATGACACTGTAGACAGGTTGCACTCGGGGCCTCGGCTAAATTTAAACCGAATGAATCAACAATGCTACCTAAACGCGCGCATGACCGTAATGCGAGCTGTTTGACCGTGTAAACCCTTGGAACTGCCTTTGCGACAGCTTTGAAGCGAAAGGCCGCGGTGGCGAGCTTGGGAACGGGTTGTTTGATGCATTCGTATTTTCTCTCTTTTAATCTTCAGCCAGGGTTACAAGGGGGTGTTTTTTTTAATTTTATTTTTAAGTTTTAAGTAAATGACTGGCCTTTTTACAGATATACTAACATCGCACATATCTCTGCCGCATGTTCTTCCTTTCTCTCACCACCCAGCACTTTCGCTTTTACCTACCACACTCACTCCAACCACAACTCATACACTCATTTCAGTCACAGCTCATACACTCACTTCAATCACAGCAACTGACAAACAAACCCTACACACTCTCTATTCGAAATGGTTTCTGCCGAGTCCTTCGTCCTCCTTATTGGAGCCATCACCCCCGCTGCCATAGCGGCTCCGGCTGCCGCTGGCGCTGGCGCTCCTGAGACGGCGAAAGTTCCCACCACTGCTCCCAAATAGGCCCCCCTCGCGAGGAGGGATCCTGAGTGGGACAATTATTCCAATTGGGACGAGAAGGGTGGTTATTGGGGCAAGGACTATAAGGGAACCGTGATCCAATTCGGGCTAAGCCCCTACTTCAATGGCCCGTTCAGAATGATCGCCTTCCCTCGTGGCATCGACAGCAGGAAGTGCCGTAAGTTCACCGTTTATAAGACAACAGTCCATGCAGAGAGAGCATTGCTGACATTTTCTCATGACAATATAGACGACTTCACTGGCTGGAATTGGGAACACTGGACTAAAAACGTCGAATCAGTCAACGTTATAACCGGGGGGCCTTGCACCATGTACTCGTTCATGACCCCACCCATTCGGCTCTTGGTGACCAAGTCTCAGAGAATAAAAAAGAAACAAAAAACTGACGTTGGTGTTAGTGGACCGAACTGCACCGGTACCTCCTTTGGTCCTATTGAGAAGGACCGCGCGCGCCAGCACCTGGGCGACTTCGCCAGCAAGGCTGTCACCTTCCGCTGTACACAGTAAACATGCACCAGAACTGGGTCCGGCATTTTCTTTCTTTCTTTTTTTTTTTTTTTTTTTTTTTTTTTTTTTTTTTTTTTCCTTCTTCTTATGCAAGCGTAGCGCACAGGTATAGACAATGGTTTTAAACGGAGCGGACAAGTTAGGGTATCATTTGCCGGCCGAGTTTCTGTTAGCCGAGCCCCCAAATCCAGCAGACAATTTCTCCCGATTGCGTCAAACTTTTGATCATGGCCGCCTGAGGCACCCACGCCGTAACAATATGCAGGATGAAGGCGCAAGACCAAGCTCAGCCCCACAGCCTGACCAACTTTTCTTCCCGCCTCAACGTGATGTTTTCTTTCGTTCTCTTCCTCCACCCGAACCACTACTTATCACCTAATTACCTCCTTACCTATTTGACCCAGTTTTCAGCCACCAGGTTGATAAGTGGGGTTTCGCTTATAGCCTGTGTGGCGCAGTGGGATCTCGACACTACTAGACCATCTTCAGGCCCAACGCAAACAGGTCGAGCGCGGATACGCGAGGATGGACCCTCTTGGCGCGTTTTCCGTCGCCGCAGGCGTCATCGCCTTTGTCGACTTTGGGGGCAAACTCATCTCCACCTTGTCCGACATTCGTCACTCGGATGATGGCCTGCCAGGCCGATGGTCTGCCCTTGTGGCCAAGGCTCAGGAGCTTTCGGGCTATGTGGCGGCCGCAAAGAATACCGTTTCGAATCTCCGGACGCGGTATCCCAGGCAAGCCGAGACATTCGAACGTCTGGATAATGATTGCGCCTTGGCCGGATTGGAACTGCAGTCCCTGGTTTACAGCCTAGCCGCCTGTCCAGGAAGGGACTTGAAGTCCCTGGCATCTCAGGCCCTCGCGTTGGCTCAGGGGCTTCGGAAGCGAGGCGACCTCAGAGACTTGGAGGGGCGGTTCAGCAGCATCCGACAGCAGACACAGCTGGCTGTGTTGATGTGCATCTGGTAATATTCTGACATACTCATTTGCCCGTTGCGGCTGACGATATTGCTTTCCTGCTGAGCGGTTCGATGCAACAACCCACTGACGCTGGTATGGTTGTTCTTGTCGCAACTAGGGACGATGTCGCAGCGCTCGGAAACCAAAAGCCGGCAAACGCAGGGAGTCAACGTGGCTCAAAAAGCCCCGTCAGCAACATCAACCACGGGCAGCAGCTGCCGGCCGCAACTAGCCAGAAATCCATGGCCGATGTGCTGTGGGACGCAATGCCGGCGGTCCTGGAGTTTACCGGTCCCGTCGCCTCTATCCGGCCCGGCAGCTCACCCAGCGATTTCCTGACTCCGGAGACGATGGATCTCGTTCACGCGCGAGTGCTCGAGGGCCTGATATTCAGAGACATGAAGGCCCGCAAGAATCAAATCCAAGCGCCCTTCCCTAGAACTTTCCAGTGGCTCCTTCAGAACAACCCACCCGCGAGCGCCGCATCTTCAACAACAGCAGACGAGGGCCAGCCGACAGGCTTCGAAAGATGGCTTGCAGACGAAGCCAAAACTCCGTTTTGGATCACCGGAAAGCCAGCCTCGGGGAAGAGCACCTTGATGAAATTCATATGCACGGAGCCGAGAGTGAAGAAGACTCTCCGCCTGTGGTCCGAATCCCTTCGGCTGCTCACATGCGACATATACATATGGAACCCTGGACCTTCTATGCAAAAGAGCCAACTCGGCCTCCTGCGCACCATCCTCTATCAGATTCTTGTGCAAGACCCGAGTCTTTGCCAGCACGCCACGCCGAAGCACTATCTGTTCTTCCAGCTGCCTGGAACGGACACGTTCGACCCTCCCGAGTGGACGGCTGATCAACTGCGCGACGCCATTACCCGAGTTGTGGCTGCGGTCCAAGATACGCATCGCATCGCCATATTCATCGACGGCCTGGACGAATACGAAGGCAACCTGCCAGAGCTCACGGAGTTCTTGAAGAAGCTTTGTGAGGGTCCCACCGTCAAGCTCTGCGTGTCCAGCCGCCCGTGGAACGTCTTCAAAGACGCCTTCGATGCCTATCCGTCCCTCAGGATGGAGCTCCTCACAAAGCCAGACATTCAGGAATACGTCCAGAGGCGAATATCAAGCAGCCGGGCGTTCCAGGAGCTTCGGCGCATCGAGGAGCAAAGCGCGAAGGACCTCGAGTCCCAGATCGTCGAAAAAGCAGAAGGGATATTCCTCTGGGTTGTGCTGGTGGTCGAGAGCCTCGTGGTGACGGCCCAGGACGACAACAACCTCCGGACCATTTGGAAAGTTTTCGAGGCCCTGCCACCAGGGCTAGAGGAGCTGTACAGCTCGATGCGCAGCCGTCTCCAGCCGGCAAGACTGGAGCAGGCATCCAAGATGTACCAGCTCATCTTCCAATGGGCGGCGGTCATGGCGTCTCAGATGTCGGCCGTCGACTTTTGGGTCGGGATGAACTGCGGCCAGGACCCCGCGGAGCAGCAGCCGTACCCCACCGACGACACCGCGATCGCGGAAATCAAGCCCCTGCTGGAGCGGCAGGTCGGAGGGTGCACCGGGGGCATCCTCCAGATCGTGCCCAGCGACGGCGGCGGCTGGACCGTGGGGCTGCTCCACCGGACGGTATACGACTGGCTACGGGACATCTGGCCCACAGTAATCAGCGACGGGCCGTCGGCGTTCGACCCGGCGGTCGTCATCGCGTCCGTTTTCGCCTCGAGGCCACCCAGATACGAACCGTCGGCGGCGGCGGCGAGCCGCAAGAGCGGCATCGCCAACGTCTTCCGCTTCGGACGCGCATGTCGCGAACTACCCGAGTCCAGATCCTCGACCGTGCGGATCATCGACGGCTTATCGCGTGAGGACCTGGTGCATGCCCTGCGGCCCTTCATGGTCGTGTCGGCCGGCGGCGGTCCCGGCATGCGACAGTCCACCGCGGCGCTCCGCAGTCTGGCGGCTATAACGTACGCCTGCGTGCCGTATCTCCGAGCCAAGATGGAGAGCGGCGCGCTCGAGAAGAGCCTGGGATTGTCTCGTATGCGGCTGTTCAGGGGTTTGATATGGTCCGGGAGCAAGAGCATCAAGAGCCGGCCGTCGCTGGTTCTCGAAGCCACAGTCGAGGCGCTGACGTACGAGGTCGAGACGGCACAGCATCTGCGGGTCCAGACGCTGAAGCTCGTTCTGGAGATCCCGTCGGTCTCGCGCAGCGCGATCGAAAGGGAGGTCACGCGACATATTGACGGGCCGCATAAAGCAACGCGGGAGTACTGGACGACGGTATTGGACGTCTTGCGTGGGCGGGCCCCTGTCAAGGAGGTTCCTGGGCGGGTTGGGCCGTCGACGCTGATGGAGCAGTATCGGGGCCGACATGCTTGTCAGACAGTGGGTACCTGACTGACGCAAAGATTTTGTGGCGATCAGCGATTGCGGCATTCCGGGGAATAATTATGGTAGGAGCACACATCAGGTCTGCTCCTTGGCTACATCACAGATAGGGCCAGTCGAGACATCTTTGCGCCCCTCACTCGTCGCCCTCACAATCCATCTCCTCGAGATCAAAGGGATACTTTTCAGCGCCACCGTGACCGGCAAACTTTGTCAAAGCTGTTTCCCTCGCCCTCAAAATCGCCCATCACCAGCTGCATGGCGTAGCACTTGCTGACCTTTCCGCCCCGACGTCCGGGCTCCCGAGCATCTCGACGCCCTTGACGGGGTCGGCGGCGACGAACAGACACGGCGAGCTGCCGTCGGCGTAGCCGCACATGACGGGGTAAAAGACCTTGTAGTCCGGGTCGACGGCGAGGTAGTAGTAGCCATCTCGGCGTTCAGGTCGTCGGGCGACAGCGCCAGAGGCACAGCCTGCCGCGGGATACTCGTCTCGTCGCCGAAGACGAGGCGCGACACGCCCACGGCCGCCATGGTGTTGGCGTAGTAGTGCATCAAACGGGTCGCGCCGTCGGCCACGACAATATCCTCGTACGTCGCCCAGAGCTCGGTGCAGTGCTCGACATCAGCGGTCGGGTCGACGGCGTAGACGGCGCCGTTGCCGCAGGCGATGAAAATCGTAGACCCCTCCTGCACGGTCAGCAGCGAGTACTCGTAGCCGTCGCTGGTGTTGTAAGGCATGTTGGGCAGCGAGGTTGGGTTGTAGGTTAGCGTGGTGGCGTTGGACTTGACGGAGCTGGTCAGGTCCCTGATGGTGCCGTTGGACGGCGCAGCGGTGGCGTTGCTGAACTGGGTGGTGGCGGCTCGGCGGGGCTGCGGGAAGGCGGTGCTGCGCTTGTCGAGGTTGGCGTCGCCGCCGGAGCCGCTGGATTCTGAGCCAGAACCAGGCTCGATGTTCGGGGTGTCGGTGCCAGAGCCCGACCCAGTTCCGGCATCGAAATTTCCCTCAGAGCCAGATCCAGATCCAGACCCAGCATTCTCTTCGGAGCCAGAGCTAGGCCCATTTTCAGAGCCAGAGGCCGCATCCGGGTGGCCGGGAAGCGAGATGCACCCCCGCGCGAGAATCTTGTCTTCAGTGTCGTGGAGAGGCTTCCCAATCATCTTTCTCGCAAACTCGAGGAAAAGCACGTTCCTCCAGCTGATCTGCGTGCAGATGCTCGTGCAGCCGTCGGTCTCCTTGAACCCCGCCGAGAAGGTGTTGGCCGGGGTTAGGCCGACAGAGGCGGCGACCTGGGCGGTGGTCTTGGTGGAGGGCTCATCGACGATGCCGCCGTCGAGCTTGAAGCCAGGCACGGCGATGCCCAGCTAGATGCCGATGGGCAGGCCGAGCTCGGCCGAGATGATGCCCGTGGGCAGCCAGGTGGCCTTGCCGGTGAGGCTGATGGAGCCCGAGGCGCCGCAACCGACGCAAAAGACGTTCATGTAGCCCGAAAGGCCCTCCTTGCCGACGGCCACGGCGCTGGTGCCGCCGAACGACTTGATGAGGATGGCATCGCCCCAGGGCGACGCCACCTGTTTAGTGTCACCGAGCAGCTTGTTGGCGTCGGAGCCCGGCTTGCTGGGGTCCGGCAGGCCGAAGGAGGTGTCCTTTTTGAGCGTCGTCGTCGGCGGCTTGCCGCCGTTCGCGATCAGGATGATGGCCGATGCCGGGTACGTGATCGGTGCCGTGACGACTTTCACGGACGCCTTGACGAGCTTCTTGAGGAACTTGAGGCGCTTCTCGTTGTGGTGGCCAGCAACGGCCAGTGCATTCAGTCCCTTTTCGCCACATCGATGCCGTCAATGTCCATGCCGGGCGCCATCATCTTAACAAACTCATTAAAGCTAGCGCTGAGACCACCCGCATTTCCGAGATCAGCGTCGAGACCAGCCCGAAGTAGTCGCCCCAGCACGCCGTGGGAAGGCCGTACTCGGCGTCAACCGGTGCCACACAGGTGCCGCTGGCTCCGAAGCTGCTCGTCGAGTTTCCATCATCGCTGGTGATGAAGGTGGAGTTGGATCCTGACCGGCCAGTGGGGAAAGTGGCGTGAGAGGAAGTAGTTGTGCTGATCGGCGACAACGATCCTGTCGAGGCAGCGCTCCCTCCCGAGGAACCGCTAGGAGAGGTCGGGGAGGGCGCGAGCGTAGCGGGACGAACCGATGTCGCCGAAGCCAACGAGTCGCCGCTGGGCTTGGGTGCCCGGTCCGGCTCCCACCAGCCCCAGTTGGCCTCTGCCTCGTCCATGATGGTCTCGGGGTCTTTGAAGGAGCCCTTGACCGCGATGACGAGCCCGTCCTTGAAGTCGATGGCGGTAACGCTGAAGAAGCAGCGGTCGCCGTTGGCGTGACCTGCGTACCCCTTGGTCGAGGCGATCAGGATGAGGTTGGCATCCCAAGTCTTGACGGCGCGGTCATAGGCCGCTTTGCTGGAGAAGGAGACGGTGCAGCCGGTTGCCGTGCAGGCAACACTGGTGATATAGCCGCAGTTGTCGAGGTTGACAGACGGGGCGCTGAAGTGGTATGTCAGGAAGCCGAGGTAGCCAGACTTGGTCGGGTCTGTGTAATTTATGAAGTCAGCCAGGCGAGCAAGTAACCTATCTCGGGATCTGCGAGTATCCCCTACCAGATGAGCCGTAGTACAGCTGGTTCCCGCTTCCGACATTCACCGGGACGACATTGCTGATCTTGGACGTGTCAGTTCCCCAGTGAACAGCAGGCTTGAGCTTGAGGCCTCGGCTTCCTGCGAGAGAACAGGGCCTGGCTTGCCACCCAATGACGCAGAGCCCGAGGAGGAAGACGAAGGCTTGGACGCCGTCGGGCGACCAAAGATGTCCTCAGGGGGACATTCCGGTTGCTTAGCAGGGCAACCGCCCTGGGGTTGGGCGTAGACGGTGGTAACCTCAAAGCCACTCAGCTACTCGATGGACGAGTTCGCCCACTGCTGGACCGCCGGAACGGCAGCCGCTCCAGAAGCCGCCCAGAGAAGGGCGGCAGCGGAGAAACGCATGGCCATGCGAGACGTGAAGGAAACAAAACAAGAAATGAGTGACTGAGGGACAAAACCCTCGGGCAAAGCACACGGAAGGAGTGAGCGGGATCGACTATCCTGTGGGAATGAAGGAAAGACATGGCAGTTAGAGCGGAGGCATCGTAGCGTTTTATATGATGCCATTCACCAGGCACACAAAGTGCCGCCATCGTTGGCTTCCGCGACGGAAAGCGAAGCCGACATGGTGCGGTCTAGAACATCAGTAACGCCGCGAGAGGTACTTTAGGGGCACTAGGGCATCGATGTGGCTTGCTGAGCGGAGGGTGGTGGGCGTCCAATTTGGGTATGGCTGAGCCTTGGATTCCAGCTTCAGTTCAGCTCGCCTGCATCAGTGCGTGGGGGGTGGTTTGCCTCCGCACGTGCTGTAGCAGACAACTACGGATACACTCAAAGCGCTGTGTTTGGTGGGAGTAGACTCCCAACGTGGGCGTGGTTGCGTTGCCCATATGCATACTCGTGAAGCTATTCAGAGTCTGCGTTTCCATCCGCAATCTGCGCCGCAAGCTTGTGCTTACAGCTCCCATGCCCAGACCTCGAGTCAGTCCACGGCCAGCCGCCGCTGCGGCGGAATTTACAGGTGGTGACCCAGTAGAGGTAAGCCAGAACACCACCCCTGACCGGCCCATCGACCAGCTTGATAGTCTGCGCTTCCAGCTCATCGCTTCTCCCTTGGCATTCGGTAGTCCGGACGGCGACGCGCTGTTTACGCACTCGCGGAAATGAGCCTTGATGCAGAGCACAAGAAGCACCGGAAATCACAAACTAATTTGTGATCAGACTGCGCACGCCCATATGTCTACCGCTTCCAGAGGAGGCTGGTCAGGGATGGGGCCATATTCGATAGGGGATCTCGGGTCGATACTGGGCTAGACCAATGTTGACGCGTGCTTGGCAGCCGCTGCCCTGCGCCACAGACCAGGCACCCCGGCCTGTTCCGACTGTTGGCGGCAAGAATTCGCGTGGTCGGGCGATATGCGGCCTAGTCCCAGGCGCCAAGCTCGCTCATCAAACCCATCAAGTCTCGGAAACGTCACGACGGTCGACGAAGAGGCGCAGACGGCCCGAGCTGCCTTCCGCATTACAACAAAATCAAGGCCTGGCCTGGGGCTGGACCAGTCACTTCGATGCGGATTGCTTCAACTGGCATTTTCTTCATCTCGATCTCGCTTCGCTGCGGCCGTCTGTCCCGGCCGCAAGTCAGATTAGCGCTCGCAGCAGTCATCCAATTCATGCCTTTATGCCGCCCATGATTGAGATGGCATCCATCCAAACTGTTTGGCGCTCTGCTCCACCGCACGGGTCTGACCCGTGCCCGAAGTGCCAGAGACAAGATCCACAACCCGCTGATCCGTGCCCTGGCGGATCAGCAAAGGCCCGCCGCCAAGTGTCACACTCAATCGAAGATCGTGGCGAGGCCACCCGAATACAAAAGGATAGCCCCCGCCGTGCTTTTGTTCGAGTCTGTTTCTGGTGCCATCCCACATCAAGCAGGCTCTCTCTCACTCTCTTCCACCTTCCTTTCTCCTTGAGTTGATCTCAACCTTTAGCCAAGTTCTGTGAACTCTTCCGTTCTCTTGTACCTTTTTTTTTTATTACCAATCCAACTTTTTTACTCTCTCCCTTCTACCTCTTGATCGCAAACATGAAGGTCACCACTTGCATCGCCATGATCCTGGCTGCGGCCACCACCGCTGCTGCCCTGCCCGTGCCGCAGCCCCAGAACGTCGGCAGCACCACCGCCGAGCGTGGTCTTCAGAAGCGAGGCGGCAACGCCCAAGGCCAGAGCAACCAGAACAACCAGCAAAACAACCAGGGTAACGCACAGGGCAACAACCAAGGCAACAACAGCCAGGGCAAAGCTCAAGGAGGCCAGGGTCAGAACAACCAGGGCAACGGCCAGGGTAACAACAACCAGGGCAACAACAGCGGCACCGGCAACAACAACCAGGGTAACAACAACGGCGCCGGCGGCAACAAGAACGCTGGCGCAGGCAATAACAACCAGGGCAATAACGGCGCTGGCAACAACAATGCCGGCGCCGGTAACAACGCCGGTGGCAACAACAACGCTGGCGCCGGGAACAACAATGCCGGTGGTGGTAAGAACAACCAGGGCAACAACAACAATGGCGCTGGGAACAACAACGGTGCCGGCAACAACAAAAATGGCGCTGGGAACAACAATGGTGCCGGCAACAACAAAAATGGCGCTGGGAACAACAACGGTGCCGGCAACAACGGCGCCGGTGCCGGCGCAGGCAACAACAACAACGGCGGCAACAACAACAACAACAACAACGGTGGTAACAACAATGCTGGTGGCGGTAACAACAACGCCGGCAACGGCGGTGGCGGCGCCGGCGGAGCGGCCAACTTCGGCACCTGCAACCCAACCATCGAGTTCGCCCTGGGTCGGCCGGGCCGCAAGCCGGACCAGGGCACGTTCCTGCCTGTGGACCCTGCCATCCTGCGCGGCCAGTCTGATGCGCTGGCGCCCGGCATCATCATGAACCGCGTGTGCGACCAGCTCAACTCGCGCACCTGCAACGCCAACCAGGCCGCCATTCAGAAGTGCCTGGCCGCAAAGGCCCAGGTCGAGGCCGCCGGCACCAGGGACGCCACCACGGCGAACCTGTTCAACAGCCTGGTGCAGCAGTAAATATTTTGGGGGTGTTTTTGCTTGTGTCAAAGACGCTGTATGTAAGATGGATGTTTATGACCCGGTTTTGGTTCCTGATAATGTCAGTGTTGGTTGTTTCGGGCTGGTTTTAGCCGTGCTTCTACTAGCTGGGGGCACAGCTACGCTCGGCGTGCGTTGGCCCCATAATGGTGTATCCTCACTCGAGGTACGGGCCGACACAAACTGTTTTTCTAGGATCATGGGAGAGAGAAGAAAACAAATTTGCTGTCGAAAGTGTGACCTTTGTTTCTGTGTTGTATCATGATGGTTCCACTCAGCGCGACCGGGAATGAGCGGGACGTGATATGCCTAGTAATCCCATCTGGTAGCCATGACGAAAATATCGAACGAAGAGCAAAAATGCATCCTGGTCCCGTGGCGCAGAATCTTCACCCGCTCGACGGAACCCAGTCGAGACAGGAGGACCTTGGCACCGAGCCTGGAGCATGACGGTCCGCAGCACCCGCAATGGTTCGGAACGCCCTCTAAAACGCCATGCAGCCCCTGGCTTCGCTCGTCAGCGGACAACCGGGGACATCAAAAAAGAATGACGCACGCCAACCACGTCGCCAATTTGATGGCTCGACGCCGCAGTGCGCGTTGTACGGCCCTTTTCTCCGGAGCTTGAAGAAGAAGAGACAATCTACAGGGGGGGAAAAAAAAATGAAGAATCCCAGTCCGCAGTCAAAGCAAAGGGAGTTGGATTAAGCTCGCGATCAAGCGCGATCAACACCAGGGCATTGCTGCACGGCGCAAATACCGCGGATCGCTGGGCGGCGCCTTCCGCCTCCTGTCTTCCCGCGAGGTAGCGAAAGTCAATTCGTAGGTGTCAGGCACAAGGTTTCGTAGATTCAATCGATGCCACCGAACGCGTTCAATCTCTGCGGCGATTCATTTGTTAGGAGATCCTTGTGCTGACTCCAGACAGCCCTGCCCCCGCGCTGCTTAGGCCAGCATTCCCGGCGTCACAGTAATCCGCTCAAACTCGCTCGTCAGGTGCTCCCAGACCTTGTCTCGAACCCCTTCCTTCCGCAGCCGGGCAAGCAGGTCGTCGACCGACCGGGGTCCGTTGTCGTTCTTCTCCGAGATGGAGTACACGCCGCTCCCGGGCACCCCGTCCGTGCCCCGGGCCACCCCCCACCTCACACCGTCCGCCTTGCCGCTGTCGCGTGGAGGATACATGTCGCTGGTGGCCAAAAACACGTGCCGCTCGCCGCTCTCGGCGTCGGGGATGCAGACCACGGGGGCGAGCACGCCCATGGCGAGGTTGAGCAGCACGCCGAAGAAGCCGCTCACGTCCCGGGCGATGCCGGAACGCACCATGCCGGGGAAGCCGTGGATGAAGGAGACGTCGGGCGCGCGGCGCGACATCTCCTCCAGCGTGAGCGTGGTCATGGACATGAACTGGTTGCGCACCGCCACGGAGACGGGCCGCTTGCATCCAATGTCGTTCAGGTCCACGTCGCCCTCGCGGTTCGCCGCCAGGACCGTAACGACGCGCCGGAGGCCCTGCGCGGCTTGCAGCTGCGGAAGCAGGTTTCCGATGAAGCGCATGCGCGCGTAGAAGCCCAGGGCAAATGATTGTTTGAGGCCTTCGCTCGTCTCTGTGCCGGATGCTCGTCTCAGCCTTCGTCATCTAAATAGGTATGCAAGGTAGGCCTCAGAATGCCGCTTACCAGGCTTCATGTTGAGGCTCCCGATGCTCAGGAACAGGAGATTGATCGCCTTCTCCTTTTCCCTGAGCTGCCGGCACACGTCGTCGACGTTCTTGATCAGGCTCGCGTCCGTCGCGATGAAGAAGTACTGGCCTTCCGGGTTCAGCCGCTTGCACTCCGCGATGATGCGATCGGCCGCGCTCTGGGACCGGCCGACCAGGTAGATCTTGGGCTGGCGGGCGTGCTTGGCCAGCGCCAGGACGCTGTATTCGCCAATGCCGCTGGTGCCGCCGGGGAAGACGGCTACCAGGCCTGGTGGCAGCTCGCTCGCGATGCGGCCATTGGACTCGATGACGTCGGAGAGCTTGACCATGATGAAAGGGTCTCGTCCTCTGATCGGCTATTCCTGGTGTGCGTCCTGGGTGGAAGCGCTGGGGCTGTGGCCTGGGCTGCCTGTTCGATTTATGTAGATACCACAGAATCAGGCACGTTTACACCTGTTAACCCCGTATTCCTTCGGATTTTACGGGCGAACGTGCTACTCCATGAGGAGACTGCAGCACCTGCCCCGGTGCGTCGGACCCGACATCTTCCGTTAATCGCAAATCATGCTCGGAATTGTGCCGAGTCCGACGGCATTCGTGTTGTTGAACACCCGACACAGTGAGGTACACTATACCCTAGGCGGGAACGTATTACAAATTTCCACCTGCATTCGACTATACCCTCGTCAGGACGGCGGCGGCAATCGTGACGATTTGTAGAATCGCATGTACTTTTACCTGGCCGGTGGCAGACTGCAGAATGCATCCGGGGCCGCTTGCACAGCCCGGCGTTTGGAGGCAACGAAATCCCGGCAGTCCGATGGCTGGCGTGAGGCACAGCTAGCCCACCCGCATTTGGCCTAGTTCGCTCTACTATCGAGACGGAAAGAACGATATCCCCCAGGCTTGACTTTTAGGGCTGCTTACTAGATAGATCCCGACCTGTGCTGGAATACCTAGGATTCTGGCGGAAGTCGGCTTGCGCAGATCAGTCCTATTAAAATGTCCCTGTCAGGCCTGATAGGACAGATGCACCATCAGGAAAGTCTCGAAACATCATGGCATCAGCCTCTAATGGGCTTTTTTTTGGAGGTATACGGGGCAAGCTAAGCATGCATCAAGTGTACAAAGAATCCGTGCATCGAGGATGGGGATGGAGGAGTAATGGTTCTTGACTGGCCCAAGTCAGCCTGCATATCCCAGGCTGGAAAAGGGATTTTGTCCTGTCCGACAAATGCATGCCGATTGGACACTGATTTCGATGCTCCAGTGGCCGAAGAAGCATCGGGCCGGGATCTAAAAAGGTGCTTACTCTGCCTAACGCGGGGAGACTTGGGCAGGGCACGTAGCACAAATGGGAGCAGCCGGGGTGGCTGGTGATAGAGCCCGGTTGAGGCCTTCAGCTGTGGAGGCGCGGCAGATGCAAAGGCCTCTCCCAGCGCGCAGCGCGCAAATGCTCAGCACAGCCCCACAACGCCCTATCTCTGGAGGCAGACGGCAGCAGCCGCCCCAGATTCGGTTGTAGTAATCAGCGTGCGTGCGCCTGATCCTGGTCGCCTCCTTCCAAAGCGTACTGTAACGCCGACGTTAAGACCGGCGCAGTCGATGGGATTCAGGACATTACCACAGAAACATGGGGAGGAATCTGGCGATACCGTCAGCAGAGAAAGAGGGAGATATGGATATACTTAAGCGGCAGAGAGCAGCGCCCAAGAGGTGGTCTTGACTTGAATTGTTCCAAACACATGAACCATTTTCACCATCTCCATTGCGTTTCTTCCCAGCACCTCCTGGAGGCAAGCAGAAACACCACGATTAAACAAAAGCATAGGTACATACCATACGCAAAACACCCATACTGACGTTCCTCTAGCCGCGGCACCATGGATTCCGATCTCCGCAAGCCGCACATGGCTGTCCGCCATCGGCCTCACCTCTTCGGCCGGCTCCTCCACGTCCTGGCCCTCCTCTTGCTGGGGCTCACCTTTTTCCTCTTCATCCTCGTGTGCATTTCGGGCACGTGGATCCAGAAGGAGGACAAGAAGTGGCGTCTGGCAATGGCCAACTTTTCCATGGTCCAGGTGAGTAAATCGATGGTTTTGATACCTACCTACCTACCTACCTATCTATAAGCTGCAAATGTTTTCTAACGTTCTTCCCCCCCCCCCCCC
>PYSS01000009.1:194502-232830 GCA_003049465.1 Magnaporthiopsis rhizophila | reverse complement strand
CCCCCCCCCCCCCCCCCCCCTCAGTTCGACGGCATCGTTCCCAAACCCAACACCAAGGACGAGTACAACGTCAAGATGCACCTCACCCTGGCCGCCTTCGGCTGGGAGTACCTGAACGCGACCAAGAAGGAGATGCAGGCGGGCATCGTGTACCAGGGGTTCGCGCAGGCGCTCAAGTTCCCGGACCACCTCCGCGACGTGGCCAAGCGCCTGGACCTGCCCTCGTCCGACTACGACTGCCTGCACCCCAACACGGGCAGGTGCGACAACGCCTTCTTCAACAAGTTCCGCGACATCAAGGAGATGACCTTTGTCACGTGGGTGCAGTGGGTCATCGTGCTGCTCGGCCTGATCTTCCTGGTCGTCGTCTTCGTCAAGGACGTGCTCATCACCTTCAAGAAGTCGTGGATGAAGTGCCACTGCTGCTTCCTGTCGTCGCTCTGCCCCAACCCCAAGGGCAGCGTCGAGGAGAACGCGACGCTGCCGCCTTCGTTCTGGGACGGTCTGCGGCTGTACTGGTACGGGACGGGTTTCGTCTACATGTTCATCGTGTCGCTCATCCTGACGATCCGGGCCAACGCCATCGTGGACGAGCTCAAGAAGAAGAACGTTCCCGGAGCCAGGACGAGCGACGTGTTCCTGGTCCTCATCTGGTTCGGCGTCGTCTGCATGTTCGTCGCCGTCGTGTGCATGGGCGTCAGCAAGCTCTGCAACCGAGGGCGCGAGAAGCAGGCGCGCGCCGAGGCCAAGTCGGCCGATCGGTCCCTGAGCAGCAGCAGCAGCAACCAGCTGCCGGCCGGCGCCCCCTACGGAGGACCACCGCCGCACCACCTCCACCACCAGGAGCCGTACCCGGCCCACATGCCGCCCGAGCCTACCTTGCCGTCGCAGCTGCCGCACCCGGCCAACGCGGGCGGGTTCAACGATGTCAACATCGGGAGCGTCCCGCCCACGTACGCGGGCAAGGCTGGTGAGAACCCGTATGAGAAGTCGTAAGGGGTTTGTGGGGTGTCTGCTAGCGTCGTGGGTGTGACGCGGCGGGCGGACGAACGGGTAAGACGATCCGAGGGAAGCAGCCCCGGATGAGACTTTGTGATTGGATAGGAGAAGCGTGGGAGACAGATTGGCTTGGCATTTTGCTTTTTCGTCTGGGGGCAGGAAAACACTTCGACCTGCCTTTTTTGGGGATTTGCAGGCGGCATTTGCACGGGTTTAGCGATTGGCGTTTTGGTTGGCGCAGAATGGACAGCTATGAAACATGTCACTACTTTTTTTTTTTCTCTCTCCCTTTCCCTTCTACCTTTCCTTTGTTTTCGCGAATTACATACCCAATACAGCACATGCAGTCTTGGCACACACACATTCGCGCACGAGCTGCTGGTTTTTGATCAAGTAGGGTGGTCCGTTGGCAGGAGAAAAGTGCTGGATGGAACCGTTGGCAGCAACCCGCATACGCGAATCGGGGCACAGTAAGCGTGCAGTCAGCCTCCGCCACAGGAGGGCATCCCCCTCGTGCGGCCAGGCCGTCATCCGTCAGCACCTTAAATAGCGGCAGGCGTTCCTTGACACCTGCCAAAGGGGCATAGGCGAGGCTGGGCGGATGCGACACGAGCACACCCTGATACGACGTCGGTGACGCTCGTGACGGTGTACGGTACGGCATTGGATGCACCGTTGGCGCATAATGGCATGATGAATTGCTAGACGAAGTGGTATCAACTACGGAAAAGAACGCTGTGTGTCGGCATTTGGGCAACAAAAATACACCTTTCCGCGGCACGGCATACAAACCTACTTGCGCTTGCACGGCCTCTTCCGCCCAATGGGCGCGTAGAAGCTGAATCTGTCGGTCGGGTCATACTTCCCCTTGAGCGCAGCCAGCTTCGCGACGCGAGCCGCGTCCCCGTAAAACTGTCCCTCGTCCTCGTCCCCGTACCCGTAGTTGACGTACGCGGGCGCCTTGCCGGCACGTCCGCTCCCAGCCTGCAGCATGTCGCGCAATCTGCCGCCCAGCTCCTTGGCTCGGTTCTCAACGTCGGACGACGCCCCGGGACGATACTGGATCAGGGGCGCGTTGAGCAGGCGCCGGTCGCGGTGGGCAAAGGCGGCGGATGCGGACGCTTCGGCGTTGGCGGCCTGTAGCCCCTGCGACGGATATCCCTCGAACATGAAGATGGAGCCGTGGAAGGGCGAATCGGCAGGCCCGACGGCGGCGGCGTAGGCGGCGTAGGCGGCGGCCATGGTGGATGGGTTGTACTCGTCCAGGTAGATGGGAAAACGTGGGTTGGCCAGCCCTTGCTTTTGGCAGGGGGGTGAGGACAGCGAGACGCCGGCCCAGCCTGACACTTGGAGGTAGTCGCCCGTCTGCGGGATGGCGACCAAGGGTCCGAGGTCGTGGAAGGGCTTGGTGTACTCGGGATCGACGGACTTGACGCCTTGTTGGATGATGTAGAAGATTATGATGGGCTACGGTTTCGGAAGTCCGGAATTCAGTCAGACTCCATGGCACATCACAGAATAGGAATCAATCAATGCAGGCTGCCGAAGAAAAAGGGCTTACGTTTTGGGGGTCCATCGAGGCGTCGTTAAGCCAGTACGACCAATTAATAAGATCCCTGGACTGCGTGCCGTTCTTGAGCAGATGCTCGTTGGCGGCGCGGTAGACGGCCTCGACCTTGTCGCCGCTGAAAATGTGCGTCTCGATGGCCCAGTCGCGCGCGATGACATCATAAATCTTGAAGACGGCCGACGTGACAATCCCGAAATTGTGGCCGGCGCCCTTTAGCGCGTAAAAAAGGTCCGGGTTCTGGTCCCTGCCGGCCGTGACGGCGCGCCCGTCGGCCAGCACCACGTCCATCGACAGGATGTTGTCGGCCACCAGGCCGTAGTAGCCCTGCAGCCAGCCGTGGCCGCCGCCGAGGGCGGGGCCCATGATGCTGACGCACTCGCAGGTGCCCGTCACTGTTGTTGGCTCTCGCTTGGCCGGTTAGCAGCCAGGCCGCCGGAACTGGTCCCCCGGGCGGACAGGGGTTGTATGCGTGCAGGGATAAGGGTGTACGGCAAAGCGAAAGTACTGTACCACTGACCGGTCTGCTTGTTGGCCGCCCAAAGCGCGTCAATGAGGTCTTTGGATCTGACGCCGCCCCCGACCCTGACTGTGTTGCCATCTGCGGCAATCTCGACGCTGTTGAGAGACCGGATGTCGATCTCAATGCCGTTGCTCATCCTCCCCAGGGTCGTGAGGGTGCCGTGCGCCGTGTTGGTGGCCAGGAAGGGCAGCTTCTTGGCGTTGGCGAACCGGACCTAAAAAAAAAAAAAAAAAACATGTCAGATGTCGCATTTTTCATTATTACAAATGGCGCGGGATGTCAACCTCAAAAACAAAACATAAGACAGAAAACAAAAGCAAAATGCAGAAAAGTGACCAGGACGTGGGCTAGCAAAAGGAAGGATTAGACGAACCGTCGCAGCAACATCCTCCTGGTCCCCAGGCACCACCACGGTCGTGAAGTTGGGCGGCGAAAGGTTGGACCACCGTGCAGTCCGGGCCACAAACTCGGCCGAGCCGGAAAAGAGAACCTGGGCCTTGGACGACAAACTGCCGCCCAGATCCTCGAGGGCGTCGCTCCGGGGACAGAAGCCCGAGAAGCAGACACCGCCGCCATGGATGGTCAGGGACGCAACTGCCGTAGCCAGGACCGCTACGGCGCCGAGGGCCCCTGCGAAGCCGTGCGAGCGCATCTTATCAACTAGGGTGGCGGGACGTGCGCTGCCGTTGGTGGTATTGGGTTTGATATTGATATTGATATTGGCGTTGGTGTTGTTGCTGGAAGTGTCCCGCGGCAGCTCCCTGGGAGAGTGGTGGGATTCCCGTTTCTTTTTCTCGCTCTCTTGAGCGCGCACGGGAGGAGACGAGCCGGGGCTGATCATGAGAAGATTTGCTAACCGAGATCCTCTTTTTTTTTTCTTTGCTTTTTTCTCCTCTTTCTGCACCTTGGCGGTGATCCCTGGGAACAAGTGGTCCGGTCGATGACAAAAAAAAAGCAATAAGAAACGTGGCAACGGGTGGGTGTGTGTTGTGTTGGCAGCCAGGGCCATTTTTATTACATGCTCCCTGGGGGCTGTGCTGATGAGCAGGCAGGCCCAGATGTGCAATCCCTATTACCTGCCGCCCAGCCTATCTCTGCACGCAGCTGGGCAGACGGAAGAACTGCCGTCCCAATATTGGCAGCCAGCACAGCAGCAAAAGACACGCGCGTTGGTGGTGGTGGCGACAGGCCTTGCTTGATGCGCGTGTTAGTGTGGTGGAGGTTAAGTTATCTCCTCCCACGCTGGGGGTGGGGTGACGGCGTATTCGGGCGGGGAGAGGCACAGCAGTCTGGCACTCAATGTCAACCTGCCCGGACATGACTCGCCCCTCCTGGGGCTGCTGCTCCGTTCGATGTGCCATGCCCAGCGAGCTAGAAAGAGAAGGGTGAAGAGAACAGCACAGGTGGGCCTTGACTAATGGCCTGTTTCTTCGGGAGTGCCACTCCTGGATCCCCGGTGATTGCATTTCGGCTTTTGCTGGATGGGGAGTCCAGCTCGCCAAGACGAGACCGGACAAGTAATCAATATTTGCTGAAAGCAGACCCGACTGGCTGGCGTCTGGGCGTTCGATCCTGCAACCCACCTTTGGTGAACGAGGGGGGCGGCTGAGATGTTGGCGTTTTGTGGCAGATGGCTGACCCAATAGGTCGCTGGTGCCATCTCCCGCAGATATACTCTCCTTCTTTCGCCCCGGGGAGGCCGGCAGAAGCAGGTTAGTGGCGGGGCCAGACGACTTGTCACTCCGCTCGGCTGGGACGACGCCTGGGGCTCGTAGACCGGGATTAGGACTGCCGGGAGAGATATGGGTGCTCGCCGCTCTCCAATCAAGGATCGAGAGGTCGTGCGCTTCCTATCACATCCCTCCATTTCCATTTCCCCCTGTCTTATCACCTCCTGTTCCGTCGTGTTTCCAAGCCTTTCTAACATTTCTTTTTTTCTCCCGCTTCCAGGTCGTCTTTTTGTTCACCTTGCTCTTATCTCCCAGCCATCCTTCACAAAACCACCCTCTCCTTCCTTCTTGTCGCAGCCACCCTCGCTAGCTCTGCGGCAGAACGTCGGTGTGTAGACCCTAGGTCTGACAAGTCTCTTTTTGTCTCAGTGGTCCGCGGGGGCAGCCGACGGGCCCTGCAGGGTAGCATCGCCTAGGCTGTTGGCTTCCATGGAACCCGAGCGAGACCAGCAGCCTCAGCCGGGCGGTCCCGCGGCCCAACGGCATGCCGAGCCGGCAGGAGGGCCAAATGTCAGGGCCTTTTGCTTCCCGACTTCGTTCCGTCTTGCCCATACAGCCTTCCATCGAACCACCCTCTATATTAGTTGGGATTGCCGTGTCCAATTTCACACGCATGTTCTGAAGCGCTTGGCACAGGCAGAAATATCCCCCAAATGCGCCGTGACGTACATCGGACATGCCGCCATATTTCTGGCAACACGGCTGGGCGGGGGACGCGATGTGGGTGTGGAGCGACCGTCCTGACGCCGCCGGTATGTACAGAATTCTCGTAGAATCAGCCCAGAGACATTCTCCGCGCCTCATGCCGACACTGTTTCGCCCGGTGGCTACCCGTCGGCCAGCCAGGGGACGGACGCCAACACCCAGGGGGACCAAGGGCCCTGTCTCGCGGGAAGCCCAGACCAAAGACCCCTACAACGCAAATCCCGCGTCTGGGCTGAGAAGTGACAGATAGGCCGACAAGAAGCGAGATCAAATCCTGCGCCTCGCCCGTCGGGCTCTGGAAGCAATGGAGGGCTGATTTATGTCCTACGCTTACGCCCCATCCCTCATATGCCGGTGCGAAAGGAACTTGCCGCCAAGGCTTCTTCCATCGGCGCGGCCTTTGCCGTGAATTACCAACGACAAACGCCAGCGAGCACACATATGAATGCGTTCCCGCCCACCCAAGAGGCTAACACATCCGCCCAGCCGCCAGCGAGCTTCCCGTACCTCCACAGCGGGCCGCTTCCACCTATTACAGCCCAACTCCTCGAAATCTTTCTTGCTGCCACTTGGCTACAAACGACACAGACGCATTTGGAACGTCAAACCCGCTGCAGTCATGTCGGGCAACGACAGCAGCGCCGCCTTGGACCCCACGGCCCAGGCGGCAGCCATCGCCGAGGCCGAGGCCGCCTTCCGCTCCTTCACCATCGAGCTCTTCACCCTCTTCAGCATCGGCGTCCTGAGCACGGTGCTGAGGACCTACGCCCGCATCAAGAAGGTCGGGTTTGCAAATCTGGCTGCTGACGATTTCCTGGTCTGGCTTGGACTGGTGCGTTTCTTGGCGGCACTCTACATACAAAAGTGCGCATAAAAGCAGAAAGCTGACGGCGCGATGCCCCTTTTTTTTTGGATGCTAGTGCTGCTATGCCACCCAAGCGAGCCTGGGATACAGCATCGGCAACCTTGCCCAAGGGCTCGCCAACAACGGCATGACGGATGAGCAACGCATGCGGATCGATGTTAACGGCAAGGAGCATGAGCTGAGGTGAGGCCACGTCGGGAATCTCCCATTTCTCTGGACAAGCACGGCGTGCCCGCCCTCCCCACTGAAGGATGCAACATTCTAACCGATAGATTCCATTCGACTTGGCAGGGTTCTCGGGTCGCAGATCCAGGTCGCTGGCTGGACCGTCTATTCGACGCTCATCTGGTGCTTCAAGCTGTCGATGCTGTTTTTCTATGTCAGGTTGACGGTATGCAGTCTCTGTCCGAGAGCAGACGCCCCCTTTTCCAGGGCCCTGCCAGACTGACTGTATTGATGCTGCCACCAACAGGATGGACTCGGTCGAGCGTACCGCATGCGTGTGTGGTTCGGATTCGGCCTGGTGCTCGCCACATTCTTCAGCACCATCCTGACCATCTTCCTGGGGTGCCGGCCGTTCAACCACTACTGGCAGGTCACGCCCAACCCTGGCAGTAAGTCGTTCCGGTACGCTCCCACAAATTAGTCCCATCTGGCTGACAAATACGCCCTCGCCGCCCTAGACCACTGCCAACCCGCCCTGTCCGACCCCATCGTCTGGTCGTCTTTCGCCGCCAACGTGTCGACCGACATCTACCTCATCCTCATCCCGCTCGACCTGCTCTGGAGCTCGACGCTCAAGCTGTACCAGAAGATCGCGTCCACCATCGTGCTGGGGACCGGCATTTTCGTGCTCGTCTGCGCCATCCTCAAGACCATCTACGTTTTGGTGGTAAGCATTTGGCTTGGATCTCATCATGTCACACCACATCGCCCTAACATGAAAACTAGGACCCCGTCAATGGCGCCCAGCTGGCAGGCCAGTGGGGCACGCGCGAGGCCTTCACGTGCGTCATCACGACCAACCTGCCCATGGTCTTCCCGCTGCTGCGGCAGTGGTTCGGCCCGCTGCTGCCCAGCTTCCTGCGCTCGAGCCGCCACACGAACGGCAGCGCGAAAAAGTACAAGACCCCGACCGGCTTCCGCACCATCGGCGGCGGCGACGGCAAGGGCGGTGGCGGCGGCAGCGGCAGCGCGCGCACGTCCAAGAGGACCAGGAAGGACTCGTCGTCCAACCCGGTCGGGAGCAACGTCAGCTTCACCGAGAGCGAGGAGCGCATGATGGGCAACGTCAGGCTGCAGCGTCTCAGCAAGGCGGTGCCGGCGGCGTCGGTGGCTGCGGCTGCGGCTGAGGCTCAGCAGGATGGCGTGTACCCGCCGACCACCAGGACTGTGACGGTCAACGAGAGGGAGGACGATGCGGCGGTGCCGGCGGGGAACAGCATTGTCGTGTCGAGCGAGGTCGAGGTCACGTCGGACCGGGCCAGCCACGGTGAGCAGCGGCCGCAGCGACCGCACGAGGCGTGGTGATGCTGCTGTTCTGATACTGGCTGTGTTGTTTCTCCGAGGGAAGTTGTACTGTTACCTTGTGTTTTCAACATGTTGCTGGCAGGCAGCGAGTCCTTCCAATTATCCTGAAAGAGTGTCTCCTAGCGATAATGCCATTTGGAAATGTGCATCCCTGCGACGACAAATTCCGATGGTAGAGGTTGGCCGAGAGGTGGGAAGGGACGCGTTGAATTCGCACTGCCATTAGGCGACGCGAAATTTGGCGTTATTCCAGTGTCCAATCACCGCGCGCGGTTCATGCGTCGGGAGGCGCCGCAGCGCAGCGACCGGCGTTGGAACGTTCAACTGCCAGAGGCTAATTCTAAATCTGTCAAGCCAAATGCCCGAAACCATGACACCCCAACTCCCGAGCCTTTTGTCTCCAAAAGTGCAAGACACGGATGCTGCAAAACTCCTACGTACATTAGGTGTTACCCCAGGAAGTTGTATTATTATGTCTCGGGGTCACGCAGACACGGGACAACGACGTCACTCCGACCCAGACGGGCACAAAGTTTCCCCGGCATCAAACTAGCCGACGCGAACTGGATGTGGCCTCGAGCTCTCTTAATAATTCCAACGACGTTACCACGTATCAACCGCGAAAGATGGCTGCGGGATGGGCCCTGGCGGGTTTTATTTTTCCCCTATAGACCCGTCAGTATTTCCTAAGCACCCCACGCCTGTCTTGGCATTGGTGATGCATCACGATTTTTGCTCTCCACAAGGCGGAGAGCCCCTTACTAATCTGGTTTCGATTCTTGGTTGTTCCCTATGCCATACCGACGGGGATGTGGAGCGGATGAATGATGTCAGGTGGATGACCAATGGGTACCATAGTGTTGCAAGCAATGGGACGAAAGAGTCCCGACCAGGCTCAGAGTATAAAGCAGACCAAATCCCCGATCTGTGTGGATTCTGGATTCTGCTCTGAAGAGTAGGAAAATATCACTCAAGTCTATCCGCAAACATCAGACGAAAATGGCTTCCCGAACAAACGACCAGTGGATCGTCAACGGCACGGAAAAAGGGTTCGACGAGCTCGAGTACCAAAAGAACGTGCCCGTCCCCAATGTCGGCGACAACGACGTCCTCGTCCGCCTGCATGGCGCGACACTCAACTACCGTGACCTCATCATCCCCAAGGTATGTTCAAACGAGAAAAAGAACGTCCAACAAGGCAGACGGTTACTAACTAACAACCCCAAAACAGGGAATGTACCCGTTCCCCATGAACCTCCCCGTCGTCCCCGCCTCGGACGGCGCAGGCGAGGTGGTCCAGGTCGGCCCCCGCGTGACGCGCTTCAAGCCCGGCGACCGCGTCGTCACGCTCTTCAACCAGGGCCACCAGTTCGGCGCCCTGACGCCGCAGGCCGCACAGACCGGGCTCGGCGGCGCGGTGCACGGCGCCCTGCGGCGCTGGGCCGTCTTCTCCGAGTCCGGGCTCGTGCGCGCCCCCAAAAACCTCAACTATCTCGAGGCCGCGGCCCTCCCCTGCGCGGCCCTGACGGCCTGGAACGCGCTGTACGGCCTGCGGCCCGTCAAGCCCGGCGACGCGGTGCTGGTGCAGGGCACGGGCGGGGTTAGCGTCTTTGCGGCGCAGTTCGCGAAAGCCGCCGGCGCGACCGTGATCGCGACCACGTCGTCCAAGGAAAAAGCGGACGTGGTCAAGAAGAGGCTGGGCGCCGACCACGTCATCAACTACAAGGAGGACCCCAACTGGGGCGAGACGGCGCGCGGGCTGACCAGGGACGGGGCAGGGGTGGACTACATCCTCGAGGTGGGCGGGGTCGGCACGTTCGAGCAGAGCCTCAAGGCGATCAAGTTCGATGGCATCATCACCGTCATCGGGTTCCTGAGCGGTGCCCAGGGCGACAAGTTCCCGACCGCCATCGAGTCGCTGAAGCGCATCTGCACCATCAGGGGCCTGCTGGTCGGGTCCCGGGCTATGATGGAGGACATGGTGGCCGCCATCGAAGCCAACGACATCCACCCCGTCCTCGACGACAAGGTGTTTACGCTGGACCAGGTGCGGGAGGCTTACGAATACATGGTAAGTCTTGCCTCGTTACGTTCTTGTTTCGTCCCATTTGACGAGATACTAGCTAACTCCGATTCTAATCCTCCACAGTGGGCGCAATCGCATTTTGGAAAGTTGGCCATCAAGATCGACTAGACACTTTGCCATAGTGATCCACCGAGAGATACTTTTCGCCTTTTCGATAAAGTGAACTGTCCCCATCTCCCCTGTCAAGGTGGCATCAGCCAGTTCAAACCAAAGTATTAGGATCGCTGAACAAGGAAAAAAAAAAAAAAAAAGTCAAATCTCAATTCTGCGAGGTGAACCGCAGGTGGCTGATCCTGTTGATGTGCTGCATCCACTTGTTGGTGCGCTGGCTCCGTATAAACTCAAACGGCAGCTTCTCGCGCGGAATGTCCTCGAGGTACGTGCCCGGAAGCGCGCGCTCCTCGGGCTCGTAGGGAAGAAGAGGCACGTCGACGACGAACTCGCCCGCCGCCTTCTCGGCCCTCATGAGGCGCGCGAAGAAGCGGTTCTCGTAGACGCGGCTGTGCCAGGGCCGCAGGTCGCTCGAGTCGAGCCAGATGTGCAGGTCGCGCAGGCCGGCGCCGCTGGCCGCGTCCTTGGAGCTGGCGCGTACGAGCGCGTCGCACAGGCGCTGCCAGGGGTTGTCGTCGGCCGTGACGGGGTCCGGCCGGCCCTTGATCACGGCCCTCTCGCCGCCGTCGGGGCCGTAGTACAGCTCCGTCAGGAGCGGCGTCACGCGCAGACTGATCTCCAACGAGCGGCAGGACAGACCCGACCGCAGCCGGGAGTTGACGAACGAGGCCGCCTGCTCGGCGTCGGTCAGGTGGAACGTGACTGTGTCGTAGATGGACTCGGAGCACTCGAGGTATCTGTCCGGGCGGGAGAGGGGTTAGGGTTGAAGACCAGCGGTAGGTTTTGCATGGATGGGGTTCGAACTGACAGGCGCTTGCACCCCAGCATGAAAGCTATGAAAGGCGACCACGTGGAAGAGCGGCAGTTTGGCTCTTTGCAGACGTCGTCAGTCTTGGCTTTCCTTCTGCGCTGCTCACCCTCATCGTCGTCGTCATTGTTGCCGTCGTCATTGTCGTCGTCGTTGTTGTTATTCTCGTGGCGTTCTCGGGCCCGCTCCTTCAGCTTCTTCATGTGCTCCTGGCAGGGCCAGTGGACGTTCCAGTCGGTCATGAGGCCCCTGTCCCACGACACGGCCTCGCCACCTCCACCGCGACAGGCAGCGTGGAAGCTCTCCTCGGAGCCGCGCGTCGGCTTGCGGCCAAAGTTGTCCTCTTCCAGCTGGCATGGGAAGTGGGCCATGCCCCTGCCGTGCGGCTCGCGATACAGATGCTGGCGCAGGCCATCGAGGGACCAGGTCTCGGCGTATATCATCTTTCGCACCTCGAGCGGCAGCGACGTGAAGAATAGCGAGAGCTCCTGCGGGTCGGCCGATTCGGCCAGGCGGGCCCTGTCGAGAATCGCGGGCGCCAACTCGACAGCGGTGGAGGGCTCTGGGTCAGTCGTCATTTCCGTATCCATTTTGGGCGGTCTGCAGCGGGGATCCCTGTTTTGTTGCGCAAAAAATTTCTCGTCGGATTATATTGAATTCTCCGAATAAGATTCCAAAAACTCAAGCACGAAGCAAAGATGAGCTGGAAGAAAAGTGAAGCCCAAGGTCGAGCTTTAGCGGCTGTTCCGCAGCCTGCCCGCCAGTCTGCCAGCTTGTGGTGGGGTCAACGTATGGGCTCGATTGTGTTGAGTGGCGCACGGCCTTGCGTGGCGGTTGGTACATTAATGTGGGGCACAGTCACCCAGCCAGCTGTGTTACCACGGCCAGACACCACCCCTGCCGACCCTTACGCTCTAGCCGTCGCCCAGCAGCCCACCACGGCATATGCCTACCTACTTCTTATCAACCAGCCGCCACAGCTTGTTGAACCGGTTCTCCGGGTCGTACTTCGCCTTCAGCTCCCGCAACCGCGACGCGTTGGACCCAAACGCCGCCTCGGCGCTGAGTGGCTCTATCACGTAGTTTCCATACAGATATTGCGAAGACCCCTCGCCGCTCTTCGCGTCCGGATGGTACATGGTCTTGGAAATAAGATCGGCCAGCTCCTTCCTGAAGCTTCGCACCTCTGAGTCCTTGGACGCGTCGGTCGAGCTTATCACAAGGCCCACGTTGTAGTACCGCCCCCTGTTGGAGTGCGCCGTGGCCGTGGGCGGGACCGAGCAGTTCTTCTCGAAGGGGAAGATCTCTAACCCCACCATGCTGTTGCGCAGGTCCTGCGCCCCGCCAGAGGCGGCCAGCTCGCCGTCCACGTACGCAAAGTACTTGGACACCACCGACGCGAACGCCCCCGCGTCAAGGGGCGCTGTCACGTGCGCCGCGCCTTGCTGCCACCGCGCCCCGCGCGCCGCAGCCACGTCGAACTGCCGGTTGACCATACGGTACGGCATCTCGGCCACCATGTTGACCAACGGGCCCAGCGCCAGCAGCGGCGCGAAGAAGCGCTCGCCCTCGGCCGCCGTGCCGTTGTGGAACAGGGTCAGCAACAGGACCTTGATGCGATCTTCGGGCGACGGCCCGTGGCCCGGCGGCGCGTAGCCCGGCGTCACGATGATGTTCTGGTTGCCATCCCCGATCTTGATGTGCTCATTGACGGCCGCGATGACCTCGGCCGTGCGCTCGACCGGGAACGCGAGGGGGCCGCTCCATACGTTGCCTTGCGGGAACACGCGGCTGGTGAAGCGGGTGGCGACGCCAAAGCTGGTGCCGGCGCCGCGCACCGCCCAAAACAGGTCCCGGTCGCCGCCCTCCTCGTCCGACGCCACCACGACGCGGCCGTCGGCGAGCACCATCTCGACCGACACGAGGCAGTCGATGGTCAGCCCGTGCCGGCCCGACAGCCAGCCGAAGCCGCCGCCGAGCACCAGCCCGCCGACGCCCGTGTGAGACACCGTGCCGCCCGGCGTCGCGAACCCGTGCTCAGACGCCGCGTCGTCCACGTCCGCCCAGAGGCAGCCGCCCTCGAAGGTGATGGTCTGCGCCGCCACGTCCACCGAGACGCCGCGCATGCGCCGCAAGTCGATGACGGCGCCCTCGGGCCCCATGGACGACATGGGCGAGGTCGTGTGCCCGCCGCCGCAGACGTTGAAGGGGATCGAGTTCGCCGAGAGCAGGGTCACCGCCTTGCTGACCTCATCGGTCGTTTTGGGGAGGATCACCGCCCCCTGCTCGGTGCGGGACAGGATTTGATTAGCCGCCGCTCTGACAACGGGGGAGCAGAGCACACCGTGCCGCCTTTTGCACAACGGAAAATGGCAGGACGAACCGCCCGTTTGGTACACACGGCGCTCCACCGCTCGATGGCACCTTCGTAGCCGTCACCTCCCGGGAAGAGGACTTCTCCCGAGAAGGCGTTCTTGAGGAACTCGAAACTTGGTGTGGCCGTCATTATGATCGCAAGATATGGGAGGTTCTTTCTGTGTCGGGTATGCTTCTCATAAATCTTCAACAGGCACCGCAGGAGGTCGAGCCATCGTTATATAGGTAGGGAGGTCAGCACATCGGTCTCCCGACCCCACCCCGCCGTGACCGACCTCGAACCACACGTTACGAACCACCCGAGCTTCTGGTGAAATCTTGTGCAAAATGTTATCGGCTGAACTCACGCTGATTTGTAAGGGAAAAACAAACTATTCCCAATATGGGAAAATTGGACAGTTTGGAGTCAAGGGAAGGGCAGTCGAAAGGGCTGAATTGTGCCAGCCGAATTTGAAATGGGGCTGATTCGGCCTAACGCGGCCTGCCCCGCCCCGACCTCCGGACCCCCGCCCCGATCCGCCAATTGGTTGCGCCTCGCCTAATTCAATTGCGTGAATCAAGCTCTATTCCAAATCCGCCTGGCATGGTTCCAACCCTTCCAACTGCCCTGCCTTTCCAACTGCCCTGCCTTTCCAACTGCCCTGCCTTTCCAACTGCCCTGCCTTTCCAACTGCCCTGCCTTTCCAACTGCTTTTTTTTTATTACGTGCATTTAAAAATGCGAAAAATAGTTATCGAAACGGTTAGATCGCAAGCGAGGGGTAAGGGTGCTGGGTAGGTGAATTTTATTTAGGAAGGTGGAGCCAGGGTGAGCCTATCAATTACGGTACCCGTAATGGGAGTTTTAGCACCTCACGGAATATAAACCTCCGTAGCCAGTACGGAAAGGAAAGTGTTCAGTTGGGAAGCAGGGAAAATAACGTTTATAATCCTTTGCAGCAGGCCAGCAGCCATCTTATGAAGGTTTGATATGCGGAATATCCCGACAATAGTTCCTATACGAGGCCAGCCAAGGACCGGCAGCCCCCCGCCTTCCCACCCGACGTGTCCCCGAACTCGGTCAACCTCCTTTTGGTGACGTATATCGTCACGGTCTTCTGGTGTCTGCTAACTGTCATTTTCTCTCGTTGAGGTGTACAGGACTGGTCCAGGATCCCGAGACTGCCAACAAGGGAATTATAAAGTGATGTTGTTGGAAGGGCAGTCATGGATCGCACGAGGCGAGGCTAGGCAGGGGATATGTGATGCCGCGGCCGGAGCCTCCGGGACGGAGACCATGGGCTTCCGGCACGGACAATCCGCCACTGGCTTACAAAAATCATATATGGAAGTTCGGCATCTTACAAGTAGAGACCGGCACCGGTATTTGCCTCGTACGATGCCGCCCACAAGCCAACGGCATGCGGCTATATCTAGGGGAAGCTATCACGTAGAAACCTCCCCATTTTTTGTTTCTTCAACCAGACATACCAGTTACCCAGATAATATGAGCATCTACTTTCCTCGCCCAACAAAATTCAATGACGACATCCATGAGATGTCACGTATACTACCTACGAAATTTCAGGGTATAAGAGCCCGGGAAAATAGCACTGGTATTTTCAACATCGTAGGGTTGTTCTTTTCTCTTGCTTTCTGGGCTGTTTCCCCTAGAGATCGACAAATTGTGTTTGTGTAAATCAGCGCAAGTAGGAGGGTACAAGCCTGCATCGTTGCAGTTAAATTGAACCAACATCTTCTTTTCCGCTTGTTTACTGCTATCTCCCCTCTCCAATATTTGCGCCCCCCTTCTTCTTTTCGCACCTAAATCAGAATCTGTCCATTATATCTCTCTATACCCGTCCGCCAATTATCGCGGCGCCTTAATCCCAAATGCACTCCCAGTGGCCCGCCTTCTATCCCCAAAAACAAAGAAAACCGCCCTACTCTGCAGCACGCGGTGTACCTCAGGTCATCTTTAGGCTGCTCGCGGCATGAGTTTACGGAATCACCTCTTCTGCCGCAGCAAGCAGTGGCGTCCCCATTTGCGTCGGTACTTCTCCGGCACCATCTCCCAACCTGGTACCCACAGCGCCCGGGCGAGAAACCCGGTCTTGCCTGCGTCCATAAATGGCACACACTTGACCACCTCCCAGTGCTCCTCGTCCGCAATGTAGTCGGGCTCGTCCGGTGGCAGCAATTCCGGCTGCTCCACGTGGTGGCTGTACTGCGTGTCCACCAGGAAGTCACATGTGCGCAGATCGACATACTTACCCATGTCCTCTTCGTTGCGGTCGTTCATGCCGCTCGGCGTGAGCCATGTGCCTCCCCAGATGCCAAAGCCAGTACGGGCTTCGGAGAATTCCCCAGGCAGCAGGCCGCGGAATTCGGACCGGACGAATTTGGCGTGCATCTCGCGTGGTAGGAAGTACGAGGTTGGGAAGCGGTACCACTCCTTGCCGAGGCACACAAAGTCACCGATCCCTCCCAGCGGTTTCCCACCGGCGGTACCTACAGCCAGCGGCTTGTAGATCTGGAGTGGGGCAGAGTAGGCCGAGTAGATGCCCAAGATGCGAGCCAGGGAGATGTCGAGTGAGAGGATGACGCCAACGGCGAGAAACGCGAGTTTGATCTTGGCAGGGATCATGCCAATCAGCTTGTTGGGGTTTGCGTTCCCCAAGGCCGTGACCAAGATGTGGAAGGATATGGCGGCATTCATGGCCAGAAAGGGGTACGCAGGATACATGAAGCGCTCCTCCTTGTGCGGCTGCAGGGTGAAGATGGCTAGCCACATATAAAAGGGGGTTATGAAAACCAAAGTGCGCATCCCAGACCGGAAGTCGTGGCCCGAGGGAACGATGAAGCTGCGGATGACGAAGAGCGGAAGCGAGAGGAGAGCAAGGACAAACCAGATGTTGAAGTTCAGGGCGAGGTTCTTGAAGTAGAAGGTCCATGGCTCCGTGCCGTAGAGGTTAGGACCTCCGCTCGAAGAGAAGATGTTGTACTTGACAATGTTCCACGGCACAATCTCAAGTTTCCGGTAGAAGAAAGCGTTGATAGCGGTATCAAAGACCTGCGAAGAGATCACGGCGGAGATGATTAGTCCAACCCCCGAGATAGCACGCAAGTTTACTGGATGCCCACTTACGACAAGAAGCAGAGCCGCAACGACGCCCCTGCCAACCCTGACAAAACACTCAAACTTGCGCTCGCCATCTGCGAAGAAAGCGAAGAAGATGTCCTCAGCTACGAAAGGCGCGCACAGGGCGGCGGCAAAGGGCCAACCAATGACACCTCCAAGGGCGAACCAGAAGATGCCCTGAGACGTCTTCAGCCCGCCCCGCCAATGTACAAATGCGGCGGCACCCAGCATGGCCGCGTACATGGCGAAGCTCGAGGGCAGGTATGCGGTGGCGGCGTGGAAGTTGCCGGGACTCGTGGCCAGGGCCAGGATGAACCAGGTGCCGGTGCGAGGAGAGATGGTCAAGCTGACGGCCCTGTACATCAGAGTCTGGCAGAGGGCACAGACAAAGGCCATGACGTAGCGGACGAAGTAGAACTCGCCGACCTTGGTGGACTGCGGCAGGATGCGGCGCAGATTGGCCACGACGGCGTGGAGCGAGATGTACAGCCAGCTGCGAATCGAGAAGTCGGGAGAGTACTCCCAGGTCTGCAGGCCGTAGCCATGGCTAAGGTAGTGTGTGGGCTCCCAATAGTTGAAGGTCTCGTCGCAGTCTTGGATGGGGGCGAAGATGGCTGATACGAGGTTTGCAACGAGGAAGATGTAGAAGACCGAAATCGGCTCGATCGCATATGGGCTCGGCGGGTTCCTGGTGGGCGAGCAAGCAGATGATGTCAGTTCGCTCCTTCGCTCCTGGCGCTGGTCAGCGGAAGGGACTCGGCAAAGAGACGGCCTACTTCTTCCTCGCATGGGAGGCCTCCGGGTGGACAAACTCCTTCTTGCGCTTTTGCCCTTCTGTTGGAGGCATCGTGGGCGTGCAATGGGGAGCGACTCGGTCGGTCTTGGACCTTGGGCACTGGCACGCCTGGCAAAAGAGGTGCCAGATTTCGAAAGCTCGGGATGGACAGCTTCCTGTAGGCGCACAGGCAAGGGTTACCTACAGGGGTACTTGGGAGTGGACCCAGTGGGGGTCATTCCATACCTAGTGCAGATGGCCCCCGCATTGAACTTCTTATCTTATCGCACGTAATGGGGGAAAAAAAGATCCAATTCAACGGAAGGCGCGTCCCAGATTCAAACGTTTGAGTCGTCTGTCCCTCCCGTTCCATGTTGCGGAAGAAAATTGCACACCAGAACTGAACCCGCCCACCCTCGTTCCGAGCGACAGGACCAAGAAGAGAATCTGCCATTTCGAAAGTGTCCCAAAATATCTGTCTTCCGCGATACCCTTTCGCATTGACACACCTCAACTTAACCTCCGAGGCGTAATCCTCCGTCCCGCTGTTCGGTCGCTATGTCCAGCGGGTTCGTCATCCCTGGCCTCGGCCATGCGAAGCCCAACGAGAAGCTGCCGGCGAAGAGCTTCGCCCCAGATGTCTTGGCAGCCGCTGCAAGCTTGGGACACAGCGTCGCAAATGAAGAGGCCGCTGCCATCAATAGAAGCACCACAACAGTTTCGAAACCGACGAGCGACCAGTCGGATCAGGGTGCAGTTCAAGGCATAGATATATCAGGAGCAGGGCAGATGCCGGGAATGTACGCAAAGATTGCTGGCTCGGACGCTATGGACGTGGACCAGATGACTGAGGCGTCCATGACCACGGTTACGGAGTCGACTGCCGCGGCCGAATCTACCACAAGCGAGGCAACGACCGTCACGGAGACCGCTGACGACGCTCCCAATATCCGTACCACAGACGCCCTCGACGCAGCCATTCTCGCGATGGCGCAGCGAGACCGTGAGGCGCAAGGACAGACCACCCCGACCCCAGACGTTTCGCAACCGCAAGAGCAACCAGCTGGACAGCCACCCGCCGAGCAACAAGGGGCTGGTGCCGAGTGGGAGGCTGACTCCTCACCGTACGAGTCTTCCAGTGATTCAAGCAGCTCGGATGACTCAGATGACGACTCGGAAGTCGAGCTTATGGGCCTCGACGAGACGGTCAAGATGCTGATGGCGGGTACGGATGCTTCCGACGACGAAGGCGACGGTGGCGACAAGGCTGGCAAAGCCGCCCAGGTTCGCAGCAAGAATGAGCTGCCAGACTGGATCCCGCCCAAACCAGAGGCTCTCCAAGAGGACACTAAGATCCTGGAGCTGGGCACAATCAGCAAGATTGTGGGACCGCAGATCCTCATCAGCTCGAAGGAGGGTGGCGAGGAGCAGGTGCTAGACATCGAGACGCCTGTGTGTCGCGCCGATTCGTCCATGGTCGGCGCCATCGCCGACGTGATTGGCAATGTACTCTCGCCCATGTACCTCCTTAGATTCGCTACGCTCGAGGATATGGCCAGGGAGAAGCTCAAGGCCGGGGACGTGCTTTACTACCCGCCAAGTCTGGCCCGGGTTGTGCTGACGCGCCCCCTTCGCAACCAAAAGGGCTACGACGCCAGCAACCTGCATGACGAGGAGTTGCCGGCCGAGGAGATGGAATTTTCAGACGACGAGCGCGAGCAGGCGCACAAGCGTGAGCTCAAGCAGAAGAAGCGCGGCAACCGTAGCCGGGGCGGCGGCGGTGGTGGTGGTGGTGGCAACCCAAGAGACAGTGGCCGCCCCGGTTCCTCGACTAGCGCCATAACCGGGGTGGGCGACGTGGGCCTCAAGTACGATGATGACGACGATGACGACGGACCGTACAAGCCCCTGGCAAGGCCTGCTAACTTTGGGATGGGCGCGCCGCCATCGCGCGAGGAGACGCTCGCGACCGGTCCCAGGGCGCCCTTTAACCATGGCCACCGAGGAAATAGGGGCCACTTTCGCGGAGGCGGACGTGGAGCCAGCCGTGCGCGAGGCGGGCCCCGAGGCGGCTTTCGAGGGGGCAGGGGCGGTGGTGGAGGCTACGCCGACGAGGACTCGCAACGCCAACAGCCTCGTTTCCAGCAGCAGCAGCAGTCTCAGCAGCAGCACCAACATCGGCAGCAGCACCGACCCCAGCCGCAGCAGCAACCCCAGCAACAGCACCGTCCCCAGGAGCAGCAGCAACAGGCACCGCAGCCGACGCCAGCCGTCCCTCAGTGGAACTTTCCACCTCCGCCCCCGGTGCCGTTCGCGGCGCCTCAGGCCGCGGCGCCTGCTGCGGCTCCATTTGCCTTCCCGGCATTCCCTCAGCCACCTAATCCACAGGGAATGCCTGCACCTCTAACTAATGGACAGTTTCCTCCTCCACCTATCCCGCCTCCCGTAGCGGGTCAGCCTCCAGCGAACTGGCAGGCGATGAGTGTGCTTTACGCTAATCCCGTTTTTGTCCGGGCGCTGAGGGACGCCGCGCAAGTCCAGCAGCAGCAGCAGCAACAGCAGCAACAGCAGCAACAGCAGCAGCAAGCCCAGGGTCAAGGCCAAGGCCAGCCGCACAGCCAGCCGGGTTGGGGACAGAATCACTAGTGGTGAGGAACAGCAACAACCTGGACCGTCGAGGGATGAACTCGAATGTCGCAACTACCGAGCTTTGACATTGCAGGATACGGGAAGGATTCTGGATTTCTGCACGATGGAATAGCGTGAAGATTTCCATGTTAGAGTATCGCGAGGCAAGGAGTCTCGCAGATTTTGGCGTCGTACCGGGGCTTGGTTTTCATGCTGCCTCTGGTCTAAGGATTGGGCGTGCCGGGGCTTTGGTTTTCATGTCGCCTCTGGTCGCCTCTGGTCTCGTGGGTTGGGGCGTTGTGCCGGGGTTCGGTTTTCATGTTGCCCCTGGTCCCGCACTATGGTCGTTCCACTGCGACGTGGCTGGGTTGCACGCCTTGTGATCACGGATCTATATAAACGTGTTGTAGTGATGAAGTGTCCCCAGAGGCACGTATCTATGTAGAGTAGAATTCGATATAAAAAAAAAAAGAAAATAAAAAAAAGAGGTATATCCGTGTATATCGCGCTCCCAGCCTAGTGGAAATGGCGAAGGTTACCGTGTGATCCCAATGTCGTTCTTTGGGTCCTTTGGTTCGTTCTTCTGTCTTGATTCAGGCGTATTGCAAGCCTGGCTGCTGCGTCATTGCTCATGATGTGAAAGATACGCAATCTAGTAACCCCAACCACTTCCCGACCTCGTTACTTCCGTCCAAAGGCCCTGGCGGCGATCACTGAACACATTTTGCCGTCATTGCACCGCACTGCTCTCGTTTTGACCAAGGCAGACGGCCTGTCGATGTCTGCATCAGGCCAGTATTTGCAGGGTTGTGTCCAGGGTGCGCACCTTTCCCTTGTTTTTTCCTTTCTCGTTTTATCTGATCGACATTGGTCGCTAATCGGCGCCGCAAAGTCGCGTCCAAATCCCGTCGGCGTGATCCCGGCGAGAGAGGGTCAGTGTGCATCCGCTGAGGGGTTCGGACGACGATCGTCATCTGTTAGCAGCCGTTGGCGCGTTTCAGAATGGCGGCTGCGCGGGAAGAACGGGAGTTGTTTGGACGGCAGCCCGGACCTGACCCGGCCCAAGCAGGCAAATGATTGGCGCCGAGACTAACGAAACGAAACATGGAGCGTGCAGGTGATTGCAGTCACTGCATGACTGTGTTTTATCTCGGCACACAGTGGCCGATCATTGTAAACAAGGCCCGATTCGAGTGGCAAAATGGACGGGGCTTTTTCCCATCTTTAATTCCTCTTTGGCATTGCTTTTCATTACAGGGGGAGGGTGTTGGCAGGGCCGGGGCTTTGGGGCATCGCAAGCGCCGCGGCCGGCCTTGGTGCGGTTTCGATCCGATAGTCGGGTTCACCAACCCCAAAAAAGATTGATGGATTGCGTGCGGCTCGCCTCGTCGCTGCCCGGACCAAGTCCCCAGAAAAACAAAAGGTGCCATTCACCTACATGGACGAAAAGCAGACGTGACAAGGAGAACATAGGCGAAGTCGGTCGGTGACTCCATTTTCGTGCAGCCTTCGGGCCTCCAGTCCCAGCCCCTCTCCAACCTTTTTGACCAGGCTATGTCGGGCAGGTCCTGCGAGCGCTTTGGGCGCAGCGGGGAAGCGAGCCTGATACCGAAGGAAAGCTAGTTGTGAAAACCACAGGGACGATGCATGTTGAAAAGTACAAGTGGTAGCTGCCGTAAGAAAACCAAACAGATGCGAACCGAGCAGCCGCACAGGCGTGACGGGCGGGTGCGTGGGAGAAAAAGAGTTGAAGTTCGGACGGGAGGGAAGACGAAAGCGGCAATTACCCCTGTCAACCCCAATCTCGCTTATTCGGCCGCCGCAACTCTGTGCCACCGGCGAAGATCCACCGTGAACCGGTCTGGCCAATTGGACGGCGTGTGCCCCTGGAAATGGTGCTGAGAAAGAAAGCTAACCCCGCCCTATGGCTCGGCGGGGCTCCATGGCGCAGCAGCAAAGGAACCACGAGGAGCCGTTGCTGAGATCTGCAAGGAACGATTCGACGGCGCACAGAGTTCCTGGTGCCCAACAAGCGCCATTTGTGTGGCTTTCTGAAACTGTTTGCCATCAACTTGTCGGGTGGCGAGGAGCTTTGACTGGACACGACAGACTGCTGTGTGATGTCGTGGTTCCTCTCTTTGTCGTGCCACGGGTCGGGATGGAGTGATGTTCGGGAAGACCGTTACCCAGTCAAGACAGATTGGACAAAATTATTTCTCTCAGGCTGGTTGGTGGTGCCGCAACTCCAAGCGGAGGTTGTATCCATTTCTGAACCAAACTTGTTCGAATGAGAGAAAATGCAACAGGACGCAAATGGTGGGGCTAACTGTCATCCCTGCACAACTTTGGAAGATGGTTTTAGCAACCCCCTGCGCGGCGGCACTGGGCTGAGGTGGCCTGCACAGTGCTGTGGCTTCCCTGCCCCTTGCAGCGAACAGCACGGGCGGGGACGCAAGCTCCCGTTGGGAGCAGCATTGGACGCGCAGATTCAACCTCGCCGTTGGCTGGGGGTGTGTGTGGGCCCCCTGGTCCAGGTGGGATCAGGTTGCCTCGCTGGGACGGGAAAGAACATCTCCCAGCCAGTCGCTCCCGCCTTCCTTCTTTTCTTCACACTCGCTCCACGCGACTGCCTTGTTGTCCGTGTGCGGCATCCCGTCGTTACGAGCTGCTTGTGGTAGATTTCTTCATCTACCGTCCGTTCTCTTTCAAAGTCTGCGCTCCCAAGCGGCTTCCGGGTTATTTTCGGATTCCCTTTCGTTTCTTTTTTTGTTTGCAAAGGACAATTTCCAGCGGTGTTGACGCCGAACACATCACTCGCCACACTCTCTTTGTGCGAATTGTTTGAGACGTCGTCAGCCTTCATTATTCCTGTCCTCGGATACTCCAACAAGTCCCGAGAGAGTTTCTGGCTTGTTTCCGGCCGCCTTCGATCTGATAGATACCACCTGTCTCGCGTAAACGAGCGCCACATCCAGACCAAGCCATCACCGTCGATCAGGCCACATTCCAGTGAGAGAACAAACACACGAGCATATTCAAAATGCACAACAACAGGCACATGCAGCGCCGCAGGCTGCACCAAGAGCTGAAGAGGAACGAGGCGGTGGAAGTGATTGCTGAGCTGGATAGGAGGCAAAATGGGTGGGATCGCTTCACCGATGGATTCAGGAATGTCATCTCCGAGATCAAGGCCCCTTTTGTTGATCCCAAGACCAGCAAAACGCCCACTACAACCCAGGGCTCGGTTCCTACCCGGCGTCCGCAGCCTTCCGAAGACGACGACGATGATGTGACCACCAAGCCGGCCCCGAAGACCACCCCAACGCCCACACCGGCTCAGAAGACCCCAACGTCACTCGACAGGGCCGCCACAACCTCGAGCGTGCAACGTTCCAGCGTTGGTCTGCCCGCGTCGGTTATGCCTACGTCCCTCTCCGATCCCCTTCCCGAGACCAGTCTGGCGATTGCAACCGACAAGCCGACTCTGCCTCTGTCGTCCATGCCGCTTGAGACCACCACGTCGTCGACCCTATCCCCCGCGCAGACATCGGCTGCTGCCGCTCAGGCGGACGCGCAGAGGGCCGAGCAAGAGGCGACCAGCACTGCAGCCAAGGCCGGAATCGCCTTTGGCGTCATCGGCGGCGTCCTCGTTATTTTTATGATCATCTGGTTCGTCATGAAGCAGCGCAAGGATCAACTCGAGCGCCAGCGGCTTGACGACGAGCGTTTCAACGACGAGAAGTTCAACCGTGAATTTGCCAGCCAGAGCGCCTCCAACGCACCCACCGTGCCCCTCGCCGCCGGTGCCATCTCAACCGACCGACCCAAGACCGCCAACAGCAATCAAGAGAAGCAGCTTCCCGTCTTCCCCAAGAACACAGACGACGCATGGGAGAGGCCGACAACGGGCAACAGCTCGCACCCGTCTAACCCCTTTGGAAACCACGCCGAGACCCTCGACCGCCCTGTGAGCCCGCTATCTGATATCGGCGTCGCTACGAGCACAACGCCCGTTTCGCCTGCTTTAAGCGCCGTCCCTGCCGCTGCCGTTGCTGGAGGCGCGGTTGCCGGTGCGGCTGCCGCCGGGGCTCTGTCGCGCAAGGCATCTCTGCGCAAGGACTTGCCCCGCCCGCCTGACCTGACGCTCGACCCCCCCGCGGCTGCTGCCATGGCCGCGCAGCATTCCGGTGCCTCATCACCCGGTGGCGCTGCCATCGCCGCAGCCGGTGGACCGCCCGCGTCTGCTGTCCACCGCGTCCAGCTCGACTTCCAGCCCACGATGGAGGATGAGCTAGAGCTCAAGGCCGGAGAGCTAGTCCGGCTGCTTTTCGAATATGACGACGGTTGGGTAAGTTCACACAATCTTGCCCTTGGCGAACACGAAAGAGTCGTTACGGCTTGCTAACATCTGTATCTAGGCTCTGTGCATCCGTCTCGACCGCTCTAAGCAGGGAGTCGTGCCGAGGACATGCTTGTCAGCACGTCCCGTCAAGCCCCGCCCCGGTGCCGGGAGGCCAGGACCGCAACAACAACAACAACAGCCCATGAGCCGCGGCCCCGGCTCCATCGGGCGTAAGCCTGTGCCAGGTCAGGCCTATTAAAGTCATCCAACAGATTGGGAGAGCAAAAGCATGGGCCTACCGGGGGACCCCATCAACCCGACAGGCATCTCGACCTCACCCCCGGCTGGACAGTTCTTTCTTGCACCGGCGAGCTGCACCCTATGGGAGGCCTCGCTGGTGTTTCCGTTCTTGGATCATGATAAATACCTCCTTTCGTTGATGACTCTCTCTGACCTTGGATCCTTCTTTTCGTCATACCCCTTCTCTTTGTTTTTCTGATTTTTTTTCATCTTCTCGACACTCATTTGAAACCCTTTATGATCCAAAGCCGTTCAGCCTCCTCAACGCAAGCTGTTTTTTCTGGGCTTTAATCTTCAGTGTGCGAGGGATGTGTCTGCTCGCGTGGCGGATCCTTGCACTTCTTGTCTATACTTGTCCATGTGCCTTTTAGCGATCTGTTAGATAAAACCGACTCTGTAGCAACCTGGGCGAGGTCGCCTATGACCTCGTGCAGACCCTTGTAACACCACATTATCCTCGTCTTTTTCGTATATCGGCCGTTTGTGATTATTCTTGCTTGAGCTTTTGCCCTGCCTGTAGAGTTGTGGCCTTGTGACTCAATAAGAGGTGCTCTTTAAGCCCGGCCCTGCGCCGCATTGTTTACAGGGCACGGTGCCGCTGAGCGTCTGTGCCCCGCGCCAATCCCGATGGCGTTGAGCTTGCTAAGTGAACCCTGGCGCTGTGGGCAAGCCCAGGTCGTCACTCGACTTAATGCGAGACAAATGCGAGCAAGGTTAGAAGTAAAAAGCAGGAAAAAAAAAAAAAAAAAAAAAAAAAAAAAAAAAAAAAAAAAAAAAAAAAGGAAATGCTGCCGGTTGCATACGACAACAGCTGTAACAACAGCAGGTCCGTCTTTGTGGATTCTGCGCCTGTTTACTAGCCTTCCTATTCCGGATGCGCAAACAAGTCATCGGCAGGCAGCAGCGGATCTGTGGCGGCAGCAAATAAACAAAGAAGATGTTTACAAAACCATTAGGAACACCCGCTTGAACAGGAAAAGCTTATGCGATGAACAATGCACATCTGCCCACTTGGTAGTCGACGAGAATGCCGGATCCGGGACGCCAGCGACGGCAGCGCGTCGCACAAAACATGGCGATCCGCGGCCGAGGGGCGGGCGACGAGGGCCTGCCTCCTCACCCACACTACGACGCCAAAGACCAGTCTACAATAGAACCAGACCCGACGATGCCGATGATTAGAACGACAAGGCGCAAGTCCGCGGCCAGCAGCGGCTCCAGAAGGAACAGCGCCGTGGTCGCAGCGGCCCAGGTTCCGGCGCGCGTCGGCCCAGCCCGCGCCGCCAAGGGCAAGACTGCTGCTGCCAAGAGGAAGACGACAGCAAAGCCGGCGGCTGCACCGGCGCCCGCCAGGAGGAAGAAGAAGGCGGCCACGCGGGTCGCCGCCGCCGCAGCGCCTCCCGCGCCCATCAACGCCATCCCATCGCAGCCGCTGGACGTGTACACGTTCGGTACGGGCGGCAGCGGCGAGCTGGGGCTCGGGGCGGACGCGCCGGTGGCGGGCGACCCGGAGAGCGTGATCCGGCTCAAGCGGCCGCTGCTGAACCCCGTGCTGGCGGCAATGACGGACGCCGTGGTGCAGGTGTCGGCCGGCGGCATGCACTGCGCCGCCGTGACCGCCGCGGGCCGCGTCGTGACCTGGGGCGTCAACGACACTGGCGCCCTGGGCAGGCGGACCGACGTCGGCGGCGGCGAGGACGACGACGACAACGACTTTGGGCTCAACAAGCTCGAGAGCACGCCGACCGTCGTCCCCGACGACGGCTTTGGCCCCGCGCCCGCGCCCAGGTTCGCGCAGGTCGCTACCACCGACAGCGCCACCTTTGCGCTGAGCGAGGATGGGAATGTTTGGGGGTGGGGGACTTTTAGGGTAGGTCAACCCGGCTCAAAGATGTTCCAAAATCATACCCAGCTAAAACTTTCATCTCAGGATCAAAACGGAATCTTCGGCTTCCTCAAATCCTCCCTTGTTGACAAGCGCACCACCAAGACCGAGGACAAGATCCAGCTCAAACCCGTGCGCATCCCGGGCCTGCCCGCCAACCAGGTAACCTCCATCTCCGGAGGGTCGGACCACGTGCTCGCCCTGACGTCCACGGGAGACGTGTACGCCTGGGGCGGCTCGGGCGCGCACGGCGAGCTGGGGCGGCGGCTGGGTTCGGCGCGCGGCAACTCGCGGTACGAGTGCCTGGCGCCGCAGCACGTCGCTCTGCCCCGGCCCCCTCGGCGACGCGGCAGCGGCAGTGGAGAAGGTGGTGGTGGTGGAGGAGGTGGAGGAAGCGGCGGTCGACTGCAGGCCCGCGCTATCTTCGCGGGCCGCCACCACAACTTTGCGCTCACGACGGCGGGCGCCCTGGTCGCGTGGGGCGCCAACAACTACGCGCAGGCGGGCGTGGCCCCACCCTCGGCGGCCGAGCTGGCGCTGACGGGCGCCGAGCCCGCCGTCGTCACGCCCGCCGCCGTCCCCGGGCTGGACGGGCGGGACGACGCGAGCACGGCCGTGCACGTCGCCGGCGGGAGCCACCACAGCGTTGCCTGTGTGCGTGATGGAACCGTGCTGTTCTGGGGCAGGTGCGAGGACGGACAGGCGGGCATGGACACGGGTGAGCTACCCGGTGCGGACGTCGAGGTTGGTGGTGCGGGGAAGGTGAGGAGTGTTAGGGTGCCTACTGTTGTACCTGGTGTGTTTTTTTTTTTTTTTTTTTTTTTTTTTTTTCTTTTCATGTCTATTTTTTTGAGAGATATGTCGACTGCTAACACGGAGATAAAACACAGGCATCACTGCGGTGCGCGTCGCGGGGGGGTCGGACTGCACCTTTGCTGTCGCTGCCGACGGCTCCGTCCACGCCTGGGGCTACTCGGACGGCTACCGCACCGGCCTGGGAACCGACGACACGGTCGACCGGCCGAGGGGGATCAAGCGGGATGCGAACAAGGCCTCTTTGGCTGACAAGGTTTTTGAGACGGTCGAGACCGGCGGGCAGTTTACTGTCATTACTGGCCCATCGTCTTGATGAGCTCTTTCTTCCTGTTTCATGGCTTGCTTTTCATTTTTTTTTTTTTTTTTTTTTTTCTTTTTTTCGTACGACATGTGTTTCGTACTTGGCTTCATTTGTTTAGATAGTCGGATACCACTACGTAATTCTTGCTCCTGAACCCTCGCCGCGACCGGCGTCGCTAATGGGCGCCACCAAACAGTACCCTTTTCATTCTCACACGCAGTGCTGATGTGTCCGAAATATGTGTAAAGCGAAGAGCTGAACATCCGGGCGGAATCCGAGGACGCGGTGGACTGGAAGGCAAACGTTGCACCATTTCGGAAGTGCGAGCTGACGGCTGGCGGTTGGCGCGAGTAGAACATGGGGCGAGGCATGAACGACAATGTCGTAGGCTATATGAGCAGGTATATGGTTGGGCCTGAACGTAGACCGCCTCCTAAACGTGATAAAGCGGAAGTTTTCGTGATACAAACGACTTAGTCGCCGCATGCTATCGAGATCATTCCCGTCTTTAGAGATGCCCAGTCGCTGACTGGAAGCTTTTGGGAGCCTGTGGCTAGCGAGTGGAATGTTTCTTTTCTGTTATTTTCCGGATTTTGAGGCTATCCGAGGTCGGATGCCACAAAAGCCCTACTCCATCAAATACACGCCGGCCTCAAGGGCACGTGTGTTGATCTGTGGCACGCACGACTTAGTCAACTTCATGTTCAATGCTCGTCGGCCAGTGATGATCAGACGACTCACGGCCTTGGGGCTGATATTCTTAATATCGGCAATACCCGCCTGGGCAGCGTCGTGCGCAATCTCGGTCTTGAGGATCCGGATTGCCTTCGTGACGCCCGGCAGCTTGTAGCAGTTTGCGTACATGAATCTGTCCAGAGGTATCGTCAGCATCGGCTCCATCATAGCTAGAGGATGTTGGCAGAGGAAAACATACGCCCGTCCCAAGCCGACGGCCCTGACGCCCAACGCCAGCAGCTTGAGCACGTCGCTGCCGTAGCGCACGCCGCTGTCGGCCAGCACCTCGACCTGCTCAAAGATCTGGGGTGCGTTGCGCCGGATCTCGTACGCGGTCTCGAGCGGCGACGGCGAGTATTCGAGTTGCCGTCCGCCGTGGTTGGACAGGTAGATGGCCCGGACGCCGCGCGAGACCGCCTCGAGCGCGTCCTCGACCGTCGTGATGCCCTTGAGCATGATGGGGAGGCTTGTGTGCTTCTTCATCTGCTCGTAGACGTCCCACTGCGCCGGATCTGTCAGCGGAGGCAAGTAGGGGGTTGTGGGAGGACAGGGGCTTACAGTCAGGGCGGAGGTCACCGAGTTGCTTTAGGAGATGGTTAGCAGGCTTTCTGAACCAGCAGTTGGCAGCAAAAGCCCACTTACGCGTTCGTAGTATCGTATCGCGCAGCGCGGTGCCGGGTCGAGTCGCCGGGCGCATCGATGGTCCAGACGATGGCCTTGGCACCGGCCGCTTCGGCCCGGCGGATTTGGTCCCAGGTTACAGACAGGTTGGCGTTGGTGTATATCTGCTGGAAGGTCACCTGGGGTCCGTTCAGGGTGCCGTCGCGGTGCTTGGCCTCGCCGATTTGCTCGATTGACTTGGATGCGTACAGGGCGGGCTGATGAGGAAGGCGCGTCAGCTCCTCTTCGGCCGTGGAATCGAGGCGAAGGAACGTCTCACAATGTAAAGAATGTTCTCTTCGGCCGAGGCGTCGACAAAGTTGAGCTCGGCCCGGTCAGGGTCTCCGTACGCCCCGCGCGCGGCAGGTGCGATGAAGAAAGGGGCGCTAAAGTTGTAGCCCAGAATGGTTGTCCTTTATATGTGTTTGTTAGTGAGGTGCCCGCCTCGAGGACAATGTACATGGCAAGGTGCTCACGGAAGCGTCTCGTTCACGCGAGTGACGTCGCTTAGCTGCCGTGGCCGGAACCTGACCTTGCCCCAGATCTCGAGGTTGTTCCGGTAGCCTGTACCGAGGTGTTTCGTCAGCAAAGCCGGCAGCCTGGACTCGGACCATAAACTCACTCCACTCGCCGGCGGCAGCGACCCTGTAAAAGGCATATTGCTGGTTGGTCAAGGACTGGCGCGCGGCCCATTCGAAGTCGGGAAGCCCGCGGATGTCCTTGAGCAACGGCTGAGTGCCCTTGGTGTAGTTTGTGCTGAAAAGATAGTCCTCAAGGCCCGTGTCGGGCTCGTTGAGAAAAAGCCTCTCCGCCAGCACGGCTGCCACTAGGGAGGCGAGTGCCGTGAGCGAGGTCTTCATCGTGACCGCGGCGGTCCTTGGCACTTCGCTGGGGGCAGAAGGGACGGGTACGCTCAGCGGGCCGGCGACGGTCCTGGCGAGGAAACGGCAGGAAAGGGAGTGAGTGATGTTGCGCGGGATGACGGGTAGTCCTCATCACCGCGCCGCCCGCCCTCCTGTCTCGGTGCTTTTATACCATCTGGGGCGTGGACAGAAAGCCCTCACGGGTATCCACGAGTCCATAGTCGATGCTCCAGCGCCGGCAAGTTCTGACACAAATAATCTCCATGGCAACCACAGAAACCCAGCCCACCGCGTTCGGTCGCTGTCGACGGGGCTACCCCGTAAAAGCGATCTTAATCAGAAGGTGGCATCTAACACGGGCCCATTGTGGGGTTTTGGTCTGTCGATGAGTTTCCGAGTGGGAACCGGTCTTCTTTCTAGGATGCACAAGAGGACGCAGGCTTAAGCAGACCCCGGCTTTTTGTAGAAGCCAGCGGCGCTCTGGGATCGGCGTGGTAGCTGGTCTTGTTGAAGCCATTCGCGAATCTCGCTGTCTCCAATGATGGAGCCCTGGCGGGTCAATCTGGCCTGCATTGCACTATTACTCCCGGCGGGAAATGCCGAGAAGCTCTCCGACCCAAAAGGGCCGATACCTGCTCCGGATGGGAGGGGAGGTTTGGGATTGCAGGATGATAGCTATGGTGGTCTGTCCAGACTTCAGCTCTCGATATAGCCTGATATTCGGATTTAAATAATCCAAATTACCTGCATGTCTGTCAGGCCGGGAGCGGTTCTCGGCAGGCTGTCATGGCCAAAAAATGGATCGGAGAAAGCTGCTTGGTGTAGCAAATCGTAATAGCGAGCCAATCCCGGCGGGAGATTTCCTGCAGTCAATATAAGGACAGCCTGCGGCCTGGTCATTTGTCCCACGCGGTTGAGTGCCTGCCACTTTACCGGCTCGCTTGTCTGCTAACCAGACCAGAGAAACCGACGGCAGTTTCTATTTTTAACACTCCCGGCACGAGGAGCTTGCCCGGTATGGCTCGCCGTGTAAATGCGCTTTTGACTGTAATCCACCTCCTCCCACCTGGATGAGAGGCTGCTTACCTTGATCCGCACATGGCTGGACCGACAAACATGTAGGCAAGGGCTGGGCGGTCGATGAGTTTAGTTCACAAGCACCCATGTATATGCAGGCGATGCTTGCACTTAAAGTCTGGGGCCACCTGCAGGTGCCCGGCAGCAGGACACTCTCTTGCCTGCAGATGGACTTTGATCCGTCGTACCCTGCCATGCGTTCTGCCCCTCAGATGGGTCGGATAGGCTATATCTAGTCTCCTGCGCATTTTTTGCTCGCTGAGAAAAGAATCCAGTTGCTTCTCCTCCCGCGGCTGTACTGCCGTCATCGCCGGAGCCCCGTCAGACGGTGACATCAAGCGTCCTCCCAATACCGCGGCAAGATGCGCGCAACCACAGGTCTCCAAGCCTTGGCCGTGCTGGCTTCAGGAGTGTCGGCTCAGTGGCAGTCCACATGGGGCCAATGTGAGAAAACCACACCGACGGCGCCCTCATGAGTCTTCATCTAACTGACGGATCTATAGGCGGCGGCCAGACCTACACTGGAATTGCCCGATGCCCGCCTGGCACGTATTGCTTCTCTGCAAAGTAAAGTCTCACCAGCCCCTGTAACTTCCCCTTCTCGCATTCCCATCCAAGACAAACGCACCTCCTGACCAGTGTTTTATATGCAAATCAGCCCCTGGTACTCGCAGTGCCAGCCGCCCGAGCAGCCACAGCCGCAGCCGCAGCCACCGCCTGGCAATCCCGACTCGCCCATCTTCGTGACGGTCACGACTACCCTCGGCGTCTTCCCCAACCCGGACGATAACCTGGCCACGACCTTCTACAGCGTCCCGACTGCTAGCCCTACGACGGGCGCTGGGCGACGCTACACCGTCATCGACGGCACCACCTGGATCATCGTCCCCGGCCGCCGCAAGCGCAGCCCCGCGACCGGGCAGCTGCTGGCGCGTCTGCCGGAGCCTACAGCCCCGGCGGCCGTGGAGAAGAAGAAGCGCGATGTAGACCGCGCGCCCGTGTACGATGCGCCGCTGGCTCCGGGCTTCGTCCGGGATGTGGAGGTTGAGGCTGTGGTCAAGCGCGACGTTGACCGGCCGCCTGTGCCGGACTCTCCCCTGGCGGCTGGGTTTGTTCGAACGGCAGCGATTGGAAAGTTGGACATCCGGAAACGGGATGTTGACCGGCCGCCCGTGCCTGACGCGCCTCTTGATCCCGACTTCGTCCGGGTCGTAGGGTTCGTCGAAAAGCGCGATGTTGCCAGGCCACCCGTGCCCGACTCTCCTCTGGCCGCTGGGTTTGTGCGAACGACGGCGCTTGAAAGGCCAGAGATCGAGGTGCGGGACGTTGACAGACCACCGGTGCCCGACTCTCCCCTAGCCGCCGGGTTTGTTCGAACGGCGGCGGCCGCACCGCCCGGGATCAAAAAGCGGGACGTCGACCGTCCTCTGGTACCCGATGCACCTCTCGCTCCCGGCTTCGTCCGGACCGTGGGGAGCGGTGGTGGTGGCGCGACGGAGAAGACCAAGCGCGACGTCGATCGTGCGCCGGTCTTTGACGAGGCCCTTGCGCCAGGCTTCAGAACTACCGAGGCCGCCTGGAAGCGTGACGTCGACAGACCCCTGGTGCCCGACGCCCCTCTTGCGGCTGGGTTCGTCCGCACGGCCCCTGAGGCCGTCGTCGAGGAGCGCGACGTGGACCGGCCGCCCGTCTACGACGCCCCGCTCGCGGCAGGGTTTGTTCGCACAGCAGCAGCAACGGTCCAAGAGCGTGACGTTGACCGCCCAGCCGTCTACGACTCTCCCCTCGAGGCAGGGTTTGTCCGCAAGGCGCCCAAGGTGGAGGTCGGGAAGCGCGACGTGGACCGCCCACCTGTGTACGACTCGCCGCTTGCCGCGGGTTTCGTCCGCACTGCTGCTGCTTCTGCTGTTGCCCAGAAGCGCGACGTTGACCGCCCTCCTGTCTACGATGCTCCGCTTGCTGCGGGCTTTGTGCGGAAAGTGAAGCCGGGGAAGCGTGACGTTGATCGTCCGCCGGTTTACGACGTTCCCCTTGCTGCAGGCTTTGAGCGGAAGGTGAACTGGCCTGATGTGAGTTAATTGGTATGCTGGAAATGGATGTGTGCAGGCTGAGATTTTAGGGGCGGGGAGGCGATGTTTTGCAAAGGAACCTGTTGTGAGAAGACGCGGATTTACTTCAAGTGTTGGCTGGCAGGACATCTTGATGTAGTTGCATTTCCTACTGATCAGCTGTCCACAGCTGTCCTGGTCCCAACAAGTGTTCTTGCACCTCAACGTAAAATCACGAACCCTCCCCGTTACAGAGTGTACCTGAAGTTGGGGTGGCGATGGCCCAGGCGGTGGGCGTCGGGCTGCAGTAGCCGACCGTTCCTGTGCCCGTTGTCCCTTTTCTTGTTTTCCCAACGGAGATAGCCCATGGTGACGACGGTGAGGATGAAGGTGAGGACGAGGGCGCCCAGACTGACCGAGTGGCCAAGGCGGTAGTGAGGCCTACGCGTATGCTGTCAGCTGCCATTCTCCCCAACTCCAGTAGAAAAAAAGGGGGACGATCTAGGCCAGCTTACATGTCCCAGGCGAGGTAGACAAAGGTGCCGATGAAAGCAGAGCAGTTGGCCAGCGTGATGATGATGCCAACGCCTGTAGCCCGCACATAATGCGGCGCGAGATTGTTGGACGCCCAGCCCTGGAGGTGGTCCTTGTTAGCGGCGTGGCCGACACGGTGGCTGAGACGGGATTGGAGGAGGATGCAAAAAGAGAAAGGAAGGAAAAAGAAAAAAGAAAAAAAAAAGGAGAAAAAGCAAAGTCTCAGGATCTCACCATCATGAGCGCGGAGCACTGAAAGACGCCTATTCCAATAAAGAATGTGCCGGCGTATTTCACCGGGTTCCGGTCCGAGACCAAGAGCATGGTGTAGCCAAAGATACCCAGCAGGGTGCCGCCCGCGATAAAGGGGCCGCGGACCTTTGTCTTGTCGGAGAGGTACGAGCAGGCGATGACGGAGACGAAGCCGGCCAGGTTGGGCGGCGCGGTGAGCAGCTGCGCGATGGTGGCCTGGTACCCCATGCCGGAGATGATGGACGGGAGAAAGAGCGAGAAGCTGTACAGGGGCACGAGCAGGCAGAACCACAGGAGCGACAGCAGGTAGGTCTGGGGCGCCAGCAGGGCCATCCCGACCCAGTGCCAGTTGAACCTCTCGTCGTCGACGTCGACGCTGCTGGAGCCGCTGGCGTCCAGACGCATGCGGCGCAGGGCGTGGTCGCGCTCCTCGTCGGTCAGGAACCGCGACTCGGCCGGGGTGTTTGGCATGAAGAAGAAGCAGAGGATGCCAAAGGCGACCGTCATGGCGCCCTCGACTAGAACACAAAAAGGATGGACTTTTGTTAGCTATCGGTTGTTGCCGCTGGGATCTGAGACATTGCCAGAAAGGGCAAACGTAACTGAAAAAGATCCACGGCCAGCGGTTGTAGCCGCCGTACGAGATGCGGCCGAGCCCCGAGGCGAGCAGGCCGCCAAAGGCGCCCGACAGCGGGGCGGCCGAGTAGAAGAGGCCGCAGCGCAGGACCATGCGGTGGCGGCGGTAGAACATGGCAAGGTAGATGACGACGCCACCGAGGATGCCGCCCTCGAACAAGCCGAGCAGGACGCGGCAGGCGACGAGGGCCGGGAGGGTCTTGACGAAGCCGGTGCAGGTGCAGACGACGCCCCAGGCCGTGATGAGGGCCGGCAGGTACACGCCGGCCTTGACGCGCTTGATGACCCAGTTGCTGGGCACGTCGACGGCGAGGTAAGGGGCGTAGAAGACGAGGAGCGCCACGTTGAAGCCCGTGCCCGTCTCGATGCCCAGGTCCGCGGCCAAGCCGTCGATCTTGGCGTTGCCGATGTTGCTGCGGTCGATGAAGGAGAAGAGCCTTTTTTTTTTTTTTTGGTCGAGTCGAGAAGTCCTGTTGTTTAACTGGCTCCTTTTTTTTCTCTCCCTTCTGAAGACAGACTCACCAGATGCCGAACAAGAAGGGCAGGATGTGCAGGTCGAACTTGCGGTCCAGCCTCTTGTCGATGGCCGGATCGAGCTCCCCGTGCTCGTTGCCCGTCTTCTCGAGCGTCGCATCGTTGGCCGAGGTTCGGTCGGCCTCGGCCACCTGCGGGGACTCCTCCTCTCCCTTCATGGTAAGACTGTCGAAAGTGGCTTTCTGCGGTTTTCGGAACGTGGATGTACGTTTCTTTTGCTCTTCCGGCCGCGGGTCTACCACGCGCTATCATCGGGGAACAGGGAGAAGATAGAGCGGCGCGCGCCCATGGTCTTTATGCAGCCGCCGGCGGGTTACCGCCGAACAAAAAAAAAAAATAATAATAAAGAGAAAGGCGCTTCCCGCCTGCTTATCTACCCACTACCCACTTTCGGGGATGCAACGTCGGCACGCATTTTCACGGGGAGCTGGGGGACACGCTGGGGCCGGCCAGGAGTCAAGGGAAGCCCACAGAGCGAGTGGGCGCATGCGGGGTAGATAGAATATTGATTTGGAAAGATGGTGGGCGTATGCAAGCGGCTGTCGAAGCCGGGTAGGCAGGAGGTGATGGGGGTTTGTCAGCATTTGTGGGTGGATGAGAGGAACCGGAGGGCCCCAGAAGAGGAGATATCCAACTGCCGGTGGAAAGCCAGCGCCCAGCTGCATCCACTCTGCAGTCCCCCTGCGTCGCCGTCTCCTCCGCCAGCACGCAAAACACGAGCACTCAGCACGAGATTGGTGATGCTGCATGCACCTGGTTACTCAGAAAGGATTATTCATATTTTGTCATGACTCCAAAAATCGGGCAGCTATTTCCACACCTCCACGGCAAATGCTACGTCGTAACCCAAGTTACCCGTGCTAGATACGAGCAAGGCGACCGCCAAGAACCAACGAGGGCATGGTGGGGTTGAACTCCCGTAGGTTCAAAAACAAGACTCCCTAGAGAAAGCGATCACATCTGCTCCTCGAGCAGGCCTCACTCAGCCTCTCTGCCCATCTAATCGCCCAGGGGATACGCGTGCAGGATCTGGCCGTGGTACAGCGTCGCGTCCTTAGAGGCCAGGAACACGAAGCTTGGCGCGATCTCGCTCGGCTGGCCGGCGCGGCTGATGCCCGACTGCTCGCCGAAGCCCTCCATCTGGCCGGCCGGCCTCGACGCCGGTTGCAGCGGCGTGTGCACGGGACCCGGCGCGACGGCGTTGACGCGGATGCCGCGCGGCATGAGCTGCTTGGCCAGCGCGTACGTGAAAGACGCGATGGCGCCCTTGGTGGCAGCGTAGTCGACCATGCTGCCCGTGCCGCGGAAGGCCACCGTCGACGTCGTGTTGATGATGGAGCCGCCCTTCTCCATGTGCGGCACCGCGAACTTGGTGATGGCGAACATCTGGATGATGTTGCTCTGGAACGTGCTCTGCACGTTGTCGAGGTCGATCTCCTCAATCTTGTCGCACATCATCTGCTTGGACGCGTTGTTGACCAGCACGTGGATCTTGCCGAACTGGTCCACGTGTGCCTGCACCGCCTTCTGGCACGTCGAGTTGTCCATCAGGTTGCCGGCGAACAAGAGGCACTGCCGGCCCTCCTTCTCCACCATCTTCTTGGTCTCGCGCGCGTCCTCCTCCTCCTCGGGCAGGTACACGATGGTGACGTCGGCGCCCTCGCGCGCAAACAGGACGGCGGTCGACCGACCAATTCCAGAGCTGTGTTGTGCCGTGTTAGCCGCCTGGGTCGGACGGACCAGGCAATTACGTGATGACGGGCCAGTCAGTCATTGGCACTTACTCTCCGCCCGTGATGAAGGCCTTGACGCCCTTCAGCTTGTCGGCCGCGCGGTACTCGTGGAACTCGGTCTTGCCCTCAAGCTTGGTGGTCTCGCTGGAGGGCTTCATGTCCTTCTCGAGTCTGTCCACTTGATTGTCAGCTGGCGAGTCGCCTACCAGGGCGAGGACGGTCGTCTTCTCGCGACAACATACCCCGGCAGGTTCTGGGACTGAGATTCCTTGATGGGCTGGAAGGTGCCATCTTTTCCACCCTGGGCCGACATTTTTCTTGTGATTGGGCTTGTAGATATGGATCTCGTTGCGGTAGATAGGGTTGCGATGTTGTGGTGCTGCTTCAAGCTCGATGCTCGGTAGAATCTGGCTGCAGATGTTGGACCTCGAAGAATGGAGAGAGGAGCAGATTTAAGCCACATTTTGTAGGGTTCCGAGGACGCAGGCAAACACGCAACATCCTTTGCTCTCGCTCGAATGCGTTGGATTTAAGTAGAACCAGTGTGATGTCATTTTTCCGTCGTCGCGCCTTCCTGTTGTTCGCTGGAGCACAAAATCGGGCACGGCCTCGAGATCCATGACGTCTGCGATCTCGATCCCCACCCTTTCGCAGTCGACGCTGTGGTGCCCGCGTCACTATGATAAAATATTGATACTGAGCTGACTTGATAAATCGGAGGTGATACAGAGTGCTTGTGTAGCCATTTGGTTTGCTCTGCTTTTCTTTTCTTTTTTTTTTTTTTTTTTCCCTTCACATGTCAATCTCGCAGTTGGAACCGGACGCGGTGAAGAACAAAGGTGGTAATTTTTCCGTCAGAATTAACGTCCATCTTGGTCGCCCCACCTTCGAAGCCACCGCCACCGCCACCCTTGGTACTTCCGCCCTTGTACACCACACTGCGAATGATCTGGACTGCATGCGGCTTTTTGCACCCTCGGACTGACGGAAGACACGTTCACTGGCTGCTGCCTGCGAGATGGAAAGGTCCTTTCTTTTCGACTTTGAAGGCAGTATTCCTTTACCCACCACCGATACCGCGTGTAGTACACCAGCGGCTATTGGACTACTAGAAAGGCTGTCCCGTCAACCTAAACGGGGATAAGCTTATTCGGAAAGGAGCTGTTTAAATAAACAACTCTGCCGCAGGTGTGGAGCCCGTCCCGGCCTTGCGCTGTCCATTGATAACTTCCCTTTCCCATTTTAGGACGCCTATCTCTCCGGAATTGTTTGCCTGCATCGTGGAGAACAGCGTTGTCAACGGAGCACTGCTCCCTGAGAGCCTAACCGTTGGGTGATGTTTGAGAAACCAAAAACTCACCGCCACGCTGTCCACGGGGATCAGCAGCATGTACGACTTGCCGTTCTCCTCCACAAAACTGGCGTTTCTCCGTTGCGGGCGCGGGGTCCACGACGGGTCCAGCGACACGTCGACCGTGGTGGTCAGTTGCAGCTGCTCGCCCAGGTACGCGGCGGTCCAGCGGCCGCAATAGGAGACGTGGGGCCGCGCGATCTCGGCGATGTCGTGGTCCGTCCCGTCGCGCCACCCCGTCCCGTTGGGCAGCGGCACCGCGGCCTCGGGTGTCGTGATGTGGAAGCTGATGTAACCGGGCAGGATGATGGCTTTGCCCAGCGGGTTCGGTCCGTTGGGCTGCCGGACAATGGTGCCGTTGAGGTAGACATTGAACGAGACCAGATTCCAAACGCCCGTGATCTTAACCATTCTGCTGTTTCTTTTTTTTTTTTTTTT
>PYSS01000009.1:0-194488 GCA_003049465.1 Magnaporthiopsis rhizophila | reverse complement strand
TTTTTTTTTTTTTTTTTTTTTTTTTTTTTTTTTTTTTTTTCACGGGGTGGGTTGCTGGGATGAAAGCGCGAAAATGGAAGCGGCTGGCTTTGGAGGTTGTCGGCACCAAAGCCAAAAGAAGAGGGAAAACAACCCAAATAAGTATCCTGTCAATCCCACGGGTAAGGACGTGACAGAGGCAGGCAGCTGGGTGACATCGTGATATGCATGAGGCTTTTGTGCCGGGCTCACGGTGAAGTCTGGTTGGACCAGAGGAGCCCTGTTCACCGTCCATCGGGAGGACTCTTGGCGGCGGTAAGCAGCCATTCTGGCGCAGTTGACCAGCTGCAACATTACCACACCATCTTTTAACGGCGCAGGCTCGCATTTAAGCTCACATAACAGAAAAAGAAGAGTGCGAGGGCTTTGTTGATTAGTTTCGTCGCCGTTTCGGGGGCCATGGGACACCTCAAAAAGAATACAGCCTTCAGTTATCTTTTTACTGCTTGTATTTAAATATTGCTTACGTGGGATTTCCCAGGCGGTTCGAACAGGAAGGAGACCAGGGAATTAGTAAGCAGTGCAGGCACGAAAAGATGCCGTGCAGGGAATTCTCCGCACCTGACGAAGCTCGAAGTGGGGGAAAGGGACGCAGCGTGAGCCCGCCGTCTCCCAAGTGCCGAAATGGATCGACTGAGAGTTTGGCATTGGATACTGGTGAAAAACCACAGCGGTGGAGTTTTTGTCAAATTGAACGATATCCTAATCACCTTCGCCTTGACCCTTAAAATCCAATGCCCAATCCCACCGTGCCGTGTGCTTACCTTAGTATGCCGAAACGCCTGTAAATGCATGCAAAAACACCCGCCTGGAAGTCAACCCACACACACAAAAAACCTCACGGTCCAGTGGCGCCAACCCCACTCACCGCTTCCCGCCCTTCTTCTTGCTTCGAGTGTTATCCGAAGGCTTATCCCCCTGCGGTGGCGCGGGCTTGGGTGTTTGACCTTGGACGCTCCCGCTTCCGCCGCCGCCCTTGCCGCCGCCGCCGCTGCCTCCGCCGCTAGTGCTTCCGCCACCACCGCCGGTGGTTCCGCTGCTTGCGCCTCCGCCGCCGGTGACTCCACCCTTGCCGCCGCTCGCAGAGCTTCCGCCCTTGGGACCTCCCCCGGTGCTTCCGCCAGTGCTGCCCCCGCCAGACGGATTCCAGCCATAAAACTTGCCCGCAGCCTTCCACCTTGCGCAAATATCGGCTATGAATGCCGGCGTGAGGTTCTGTTCCAAAGATGCGGCCAATTCCTCCACAGTCGGCACGAAGCCATGGCCGTCGGGCAATGGAACTCCAACAGATCCCTCCTTACTCGGCGTGTCGGGGTAGTCGTCGAGGTTTAGGTTTTTCAATTTCTTGTCAAGATCCTCCACTCCGACCGTCGGCTTCTTCGGCGACGGGGGTGAGTTCGGGTCCTGAGCTGTGTCGGGTTGCCCGAGCTGCGTCGGTTTCGATGTTACCCCCTGTCTGGATCCTGAACCGCTATCTTGGCCTGCCGTGCCGGACTGGGTGGACCCGCGGGCGCCCTGGTCCGGCTTGGTGACTGGCTTCCTCTTGCCCTCGAAAGGGTTCGGGAGCGGGACAGTGATGACCTCATCAGTGCTGCCCGCGGAGGGGGTTCTGCTCTCGCGCGTGGGATTGCCGGGAGTAAAAGGGAAGCGGAGAGAATTCGGGTTGGATTGGGCCCATGGCGGGATGTCGTCCTTGAAAGGCGGGTCGACCGGGTCTGCGAGCTCGTCGTCATCGTCTTCGGACTCGGGCGCGTTTTGGATCGGATCCCCAGCTCGGATTTTTTCAAGGTCAGCCTGTGGCGTGAGCGTCATTGGCGGCGTGCCCTGCTTTTTGAACTTGTTGACGAATCTAGGCCCCCACACCTCTAGCCACCCTGGAAGTGTTTGAGTGAAGTGATAAGTCAGTATAAGCTCCTTGAAAGTTGATAGTGACAAGCAAAGACACGACTGCATACCTATGGCCTTGGCAAGAGAGCGTTGGGATTGCTCCATAAGCATGCTTTCCCATGCCGTGGCAAATTGCTGCTTTTCATACTTGAAAGACTTGTCTTTCACCATCATATCCTCGATTGTGTCTCTAGGAGGGTGTCAGCTCTTTTCAACCGGCTTTCCTTCACAGGCGGGAAATGGGCTTGGAACTTACATATACTTGGAAACCCGGGATGCCTGTTTGTTAAAAATAGTAACAATTTCCGGTTCAAGCATCTAAGCCAGTAACCAATGAATAAGGATTAGCAATTCATGGTAATTAGCCATTTAGCGCGAAGTTTAACATTTTAAGAAAACACAGCGCCTAGACGAGGGGATGCTTGGAAATAGTTGCGGGGGCGACTTACATATTGAAGGGCGAACATGGTGTGCTTGATGGCAAAGAACGCCTTCCGTGCGGTCTTTTCGCTCTTCATATACGCGATCATTGTCTTTTCGGTCCGTATCCCCTTTTTTACAGGTGACCAAATCCTAAATATGTAAAAATATGGTTGGTCCTTGTTTTGCGCGAGTTGGGATGGGAGGGGATGAAGGAAGTATTATGAGGTGATACGTACTTTTCTTTGACCTCGTTCGTGAATTTATCCGCTAACACAATCTCGCCCGTATGGTGCTTGTCGCTGGGAAGCGAGTTAGTAGCGATTTGCATGGGCGTGCCTGCAATCCCGTCCACTTTGATGACCGACGATGTCCCCCAAGTCATTGCCATGACGTCGCAAAACCCATCGGGCTTCCCCGTCTTCGGGTTGATAAGCTTCTTCTTCCCGTATGCGCTGCGAGGGCTAGAGGTAGAGGTAGGGTCAGGTAGTGTTTGGATCTTGCCGAAAAATCCATGCTTGGAAAACACGAGCTGGAATTCCAGAACATGCTCGCTGGCAAAGAAGCCTGCGAGAAGCGGTGGTAACAATTGTGAAGGAGGATTCTCGAAAGTGCCGAAGCCGAAATCGTTGTCGAAATTCCAGCGTACGGGTTGATATCTTTCTCTCTTTTTGATGCTGCTCGCGCCGGGGTAGTTGGAGACTGGGATACCAAACTTGCCACAAACCTTGAGCGTGGGCGCCTTGGTGCCGCGGGCAAGGAGACGTGAGACGGAATACTGGTCGTTCGGGCTAGTAATAGGGAGACAATGAACAAGGACTGTAAGAAGCGATGAAAGAGCAAAGAGAATACGACGGCCGTTCGCCATCTTGGGAAGCAGGACTCAAGTGTGCAGGACCAACGACTCGGGGGTCTTGGAGGAGGAAATATTGCTGGTTGGTGGGGTGAGAAGATCGGGTTGGAGCTTGGATGATGCGAATGATGTGGATGATAGGATGCGGGAGAGGCAGACATTAACGAGAGGACTCCAAAAGCGACATAGAGGCGGTTAATATAATATTGCTACAAGAGCTATGAACCTGGCGTCTGCCGTGTGTTGCCCCTAATTATCCCGAGATAGAAACGCCATCGAACTCCCACACTGGCCCGAGAGGCACAGCACACCGGAACACGGGCTAGAACGAGCAATCCCAGTAAGCATGATCGTCGGCATTTGCGTGTTGGTTTTGTTTCTGGGTGAACAGAAATAGAGGCAGCTGTCTAATGGGTGGCGCAGCGCGAGTGTTGTCTCCATGCAGTGCTGCGTGCCTTCACGGCCTTGGTTCTAGTGGCTGTGAAACGCTCAATGTAACGTGAAATGTGTACGCACGAGTGACTGGGCTGATGGGCGGGCTAGCCACCACGTTGCTGTTGTTGGTTATTAACCGAAAAGTGATTATGGCTGCACTTCCAGCATGTGGCTTGTCCCAGCCCCAGGCGGGTGGCTCGTAGGGGCGGCAGGAACCGGGTTGGCTCGTAGTCAGCGTCTAATTACGTACCAAGAAATGGGCCTGGGGATGCAATGGTTGAACCAACAGCCCTCCCTACCTCCTAATTATAGAAGTGCAGTGGTGTGGGGTGGCGATTGAGACAGACACCGAGGAGGTCTCTGGTGGAGGCTGGCGGTGCTTGCCTCCACGTTGTTGCAGCTTTTAAGCGCGGGCAATGTGGATCTGTGGATGGAGGCCAATGCACCACCTCCCACCTCCCACAGGCCTAAGAATTCTCCTTAACCACGTCGCAGGTCTACACCCATTCTTACAATCAATTCCATCAATTGCTCGGCTTTCGGCTCGCGCGTTGGCAACAGGGCAAATGCGCAAACCCCTCGAATTGCTTGCAGACTCCTGGGAGATCGATGCCCAAACCGGCTCACCCCTCTTTGACGGCACAATCCCGGCCGAGATTCGCCTCGAGATCTTCCGCTATGCCTTGACGCCCTACAATGTCATCTGCGACAGAGAGGACGGCGGCGTCAGACACGATAGGAGCCGAAACAGCTTCATGGACGATTACTGGGATCACGACTTCCGTGTACAGAGCGGCCACGACGGCGATGTGGACTCGGACCTGCCCGCTGACCTCGATGAATTGCCCGACACCCACGAGACGTTTGCTCTGTACGCAGCGGAGCTGTCATGGTGCCGGCCTGGATGCCGCGGCCGCCCCGTCCTCTCCATAAACCTGCTTGCCTCCTGTCGTCGAGCCTTCATCGAGGCGCGCCCGTTCTGCTTCCAAAGCGAGCGCTGGTGGTGGTGGTGGGCGGGGCCGTGGTACCCGTACGACCGGGGCTGGGCTCAGTATCTTGAGATTCCACAGATTGGCTGGCACCCACCGGGGTTCTCTGGGAGAGCCTTGGACTCATGGTCTCGCGAAAAGATTGAGTGGGAACAGAGGTTCCGGAGCGCGCGCATCGTTGGCCACCCGGGCTTCCCGAGCGACAATTACCTGCTCGGGCACCGCCACCCACCCCCCTTCCTCAAGCTCCAGCACCTCCGATTCACCATCCCCAAATCTGGAATGGACGGTTCTTTTGTCTCAGAGAAGCTGGTGATCAACCCCTTCGGCGCCCAAACAGACATGAAAAAGGCCATGCGGCTCTCCAAAGATTTCACCCTGGAGCGGGCGCTGAAAGAGGGTGGGCACGGGTCCCCGACGGGGCGTCCAGCCTGGATGCCGCCGGGCCTTGGCTTCGACCTGCTTGAGGACGACGCCGAGTTTCAAGGACCCTGGGGCCGCAAGTTCGTCAACCTTCCGGAGCTGAGGACTCTCACCATCGATTTCGACATCGACGAACACTGCAGGAAAGAGATGGATGCCATCGTGGAGTGGGCCGCACGCGCTTGGCAGCTGCCGCTGAACCCCAATATCAACGGCGGCTACCACTACCTCTCTGCCCACGGCAACCCGATTGCGAAGATAGCCTGGCGCGGGTCCCTCATACACCAGGCCTGCCTATGTGGCTCCAGGCGCCTCACATGCCATGGACGGACTGTCGAACATAGTAAAGAAATCGTCCGGAGAGCAGCAAAGGGTCTTGGGTGTCGTATGTACACGTGGACAGTTACGTGGACGCGGAGGCGCCACGACGGGCCCGAGATTTACCCCTATAATGGGGCGGTAGGGGTTCGTGAGGACGACCTGCGGAGCGCCGAGTACGAGGAAGGGAAGAACGAGGAGGGCTCGTTGAACTTGTATCTGGGTTCCGCGCCCTCAAAATGAAGGACGACTTGCGAGCCGAGGACGGCGTACCTACTCAACTGCGCCTTGGCGTGTTCATACCTGCTCTCACTCGGCTGGTGACGCCGCCTGCCCTATCGAGGCGTATCTTGAAGACCGTCGACGGGACGAAGGCTTTGTCGGGCCTGGGTTGGACGACCATGCTGCCTAATAACCTCCAGTGGTTGCCTGCTTCGCCGGGCGTAATCACGTGCTGGAGAATGGCATGAGGTCAAGAGGTGGCGACGCTGCGACTCCTCTATTGTAGCCCCGACTGTTCGTAGCAGGCGGCGTCCAGGCCAACATGAATAATCTAAGCATCTGCCGTCCCATATCTCCCTATTCGCTTCGACTTGCTAATTTGACGAGGGAGACACGACCTTTCCCTGCCTCCCTCCTCAACTACGTCAGCACGAACCCCGCACTAAACATCAACCCTCCGGCCCAGTACTAATCTCACCAGACATATGCAAGGCATGCAGTAAAGTTTGACCGGCCGCCCAATAGAAGTGTCTCGCTTGCCAATTTGGGGGGTCGCATAACTTTCGGCGGAGTTCGCGTTTGTGGATTGGGCGCCAATCCTTTCTTGTCGGCACCTTTACAGGCCGTAGCGCCATTGAGGTCGCCAGCATATGCGGCTCTGTGAATCTCGTGATGCAGAATGACGGAGATGACTGTCTGCTGATCGGCTGATCGGCAGGCCACTCAAGGTTGCGTGGTCTCCTCCAAGTCCCCTAAACGCGGGGGAGACGGCCAAACCCAAAAAAAAAGCCTGGACACCCGTCGCATCGGTGACGTCTGCCCACCCTCATCCATCCAATCAGGCTGAGGGGGAGGTGGGATGGTTCGAGAAACTGGCTTCCTTTGGGGATATAACGACACGCTGCTGCGCCCTACATATTTGCCCGGAGCGCCCGTCCTTTCCCTACTCCATCGTGCCAACCTAGAGAGACCAGAACGCCCACGCATTGATACCTGCAAAACAACAAAACAAAACACCACCTCCCAAAAGCTAGTCAAAATGACCAAGCAGCACTTGCCAAAGCCACATGATCCGTCCGGCGTCACCGACAAGGCCGCCGACAACGCTCACGACTTCATCGAGGCGACAGAGGCTCAGGAGCACAAGGTAAGTCGGTCGGCGAGCCGGGCGCAGTTATTACCGCACCCTGTCGCCGGTTTGGACGCATTCCTCCATCCATCTCATCGGATCGCATTGCAATCGCCACGGTTGGCTGCTGACCCAACCCTCACTCCCTGGCAGCTCCACCCCGATGCCCAACTCGACCGCGGCGAGGCCAAACCCGAGGCCAGTGAGGGTCTCGGAAGCCAAGACGCGAGCGGCGGCCAAAGCCAAGGCCAGCAAAAGTCCAAGATGGACACGATCAAGGAGGCGCTGCACTTGAAGAAATAGAGCACCTCTACGGATGGGACGGCCGCCGTTCACGGCTGAGACGTGGACATGAGGCCCTTTGCAGTTGCTTTTTGTCGCTGCGTATGAGGACAGAGAGGGCTGGTTGTAGTAAAACAGGTTGTATTTTTAAGTAGCTGAAGATATGCTCGAACCATTTGACTGACATACAATTGGTGCCCCGTATACGCCAACTTTGTATCGCATTGGAAACTCCGCAGAGCGGGTTGATAACCGAACGCGGGCAGGTCCCGCCGCAACCTGCGGCGACGGCCAGTCCGTTCGTAAAGGAGCATCATGGGTGGGCGGTAAATTGCGTCGGAAAGACTTGAGGACGTTATTGCGATGAGCCTCTCGACGCCGTCGTTTCGCCGCTTGGCTACCTGGCCTTGATGGCGGAAGCGGGAGGGGCATCGCGGCCGATGATGGGCGTTTGCGAGCGCCCCTATTAAGCAGCTCCTCGCAGACCCGCCACAAGCCGTGCCTTTCCAGCTGACCTGACCAGCCAATTGCCCGCTTTTTTGCGGTGCCATCGGAAGACATCCGGTAGATGTTGCGGCAAGACCACAAAGCTGGGGACAACTTGGCCATCCTCTGCCCATCTCGGATTCTCGAGTCAGACGACAAAAATGGCGAGACCCAAGGATGGCGTGGTGGTTCCATAAAAGCACGCAACGGCGGAAGAATGCTCTCCGGTAAACAGCGTGGAATATGGAGCATAGGAGAGGTAACGAGGACAGAGGAGATTAATGCCTTGGCCCAAAGTCTGGGTTCCTCGTCTCTATCACCTTTTTGCCACTGTCTACGACCGGCTTGACTCGAATCTTCGACACTTGGGCGCACCTGCCGCCTTCCTCCAAGTTAAGTGGGCTTCGCGTCTACGAGACGCTCCGAGGAGGAAAAGGTCGACCAGGTGCCAGGGGATGCTCACGCAGGCACCGAACTGGAATTGGCTGTTCTCTCGAAATCAGCTGCCACCCTCGACGCAGCGCAATGTCGTCCGCCTCAACAAGTCGTGCGTCGCGCTATCAGCACGCGAGGTCGAGATTACGGGGAAGAGCGCTCACGGCCTTGCCGCCAAAAAGGCCGCCGGCCGCCTGAGCATTGTCGAGGCGACCACGGCCTTTCCCAAGCGCGCATCAGCTTGTCAACCTCGCCTCCGAGTCGAGTTCCTATCCGGACGCACTGTAGATGGCCCGAGTGCTCGACGCCCGCTTCGCGGTCACCGAAGGGTCCGCTGCACGGCCTACCCATCTCGATCAAGAGCACATCGTCCACTCGAGGTACGTGGCCTAGACGGGCAACATTACGAAGTAGGATTCCTGATTGAATTGTCACTTCAGCTAGCAATACCGACACAGTCGCCCACGAGCGGACCGTAATTGGGAGTGTTTTGCCGACCAAGGTCTTATTCGATCACGCAACCGGCGGCTCCAACAGGCCGCCCACCGACTTCCCAAAACCAGAGGATTGGATGCGACAAGCCAACATACGGGGCCGCGGTCAGCCCGCACAGCCGCGACCTAGCACCTGGCGACGCGGGCAAGGGCGGGGGCACGTCCCTGAGCACCGGCACCGACCTCTACCAGGAACGGAACCAGGAGGCAGAGACGTCGTTGATGCCATAATGTGGAGAGATACCGAGCCCATAATGCCTCTTCAGCTACGCGCGCGCCAAAGAAGACGGTCACTAGGGTCTAGGTCGTCGTCCTCAGCGTGGTCGGGTGGGAAGCCGCAGGAGCACCAGCGGTGCTTCGCACGCCCATGGCTCGAGCGCCACCTCCCCGACGCGCATGGCCATGCAGAGGGGCCTGCTGGCCGGTGAACGCTCAGGACGGGACACAAAAAGGCCAGTCCTGACGGTGGCCGACGGTTGAGGGGCTCAACCTCTGCCACTGCGAGCACAGGGACGTCTATGCGCGGTCGTGGTGTCGACCCGATTCTTTACCCCGCCTACGTCAGCATGGAGCGTGGGCCAGCATATTCGTGCACATGACCTTATGGGGACCTGCCCGACTACGCAGCCGTCGAGTTCCGGACGGGCGTCAGCGCGGATCTGGCCGTGGGCATGGTGGATGCCGTGTACAAGATGCAGCCGCGAATCGACTAGCAAGAGTACTGCAAGTTGTATGTCGTGGGTCCTTTGTATCTAGCTTGGTGGTGCCAATTGGCAGCTGGGAAGTTGCGATGCCACCAAGACTCACCCGAGAAATTTTGCTGGAGCCTCGATCATGCTGCAGCTGGCTGGGAAACGATGCCAGGACGAGACCGCGCTGGCGGTCACGGCGACCCTGGACGATCTGGGTGCGGAACTAGAGGACGAGCAGCAGCGGGATATCTGGAACACAATGGGAGGGGGCAGATCTAGATGCTTGCATATCGTAGTTTGTTTCAGGGAAGAGTGTCCGAAGTATGTCACGTCAGTTCGGGTGCCAGCGTTTCCCGCGCAGGCACCGCCCCATCAACTGGGCATGATCAGCAGCGAGTCCCCGACCTTGTCCAGACCCGGCTGTGGCCGACAGGTGGCGCTGCCAGCTACCTAGTAGCTAACCCGGGCAGAGTAGCAGGCAGAAAATAGTGCGTCAAACGCGGCGAGCAGAAGCCAGCGCGCCGCAGGCTGCACCACGTGAGTTCGTCTGGCCATGCCCAGGTTTGATTTGGTCGACGACCGGTACCGCCGGGACCGAGCGCTGCGTGAAAGGGGAAGGATCCGATGTCTCGTGACTCCAGGCCCTGAGAGGCAGCCTGCAGCCTCTGCGCAGGAGTCCTGCCACCCTTTGTTGAGCTGGGGCTCACCCAGGAAAACCATCCCAAAAATGAAGACAAAAAGACATTTTCGCCCTCCCCACCACAGCGAACACCATCTAACCACTCGACCCAGCTTTGCTGCGCGCAAGAACCGGCGCGACGCCGCGCTGGAGCCGTATCACCATCGAAAGCACCCTCACCTTGCCGTTCCGAGCCCGCAAGCTAATTGTCGCCAGAGACCGCCGGCTGCATTCACAAAACGTGCACAAAATATATGTGATCCCAAGGCAACACAGGCGCCCCCTTTGGCAAGCCGCCGTTTTGACCGCTCACGCCATGGAAAACCGCCCGCCCAACCCCCCGAGAGGCCCAGCCTACCGTGGCCAGTGTGACGTGACACCGCATGGCAGCCACGGCAACTGACACGATAAGTGTGAGCTGCAGCCACCCGTTCGCGTGCGTATCTGGTGTCCTTCATTTCCTGCCCCATCTGCTCGTTTAGCCCTGATTTTCGTCGCCGCGTACGACTATCGTGCTACCCACCGCCGACGCTGTGCGCGCACACAGGTGCGAAAATCAGCTGTCGGACGGCAGCCGCTGGAGAGCCTCATCGTACGTTCAGGATTCAGATTGCTTTTTTTTTTCTCTTCTGATCTCTTCTATTCTACTTCCGCATCCCCGGCTCTTTGTTCCTAGATGTACGTGTCATCCAATCTTTCGTCTGATCCCACAGAAATGCCGGCGCTTTGGTCGACACCCTGGGCAGGCCAGCGCAAGGATGTTTGCAGCGCCCGCAGCCCCGCCAACTACGCTTCGTTTTCCTCTCCTCCTTTTTTTTTTTTCCTTTTATTTCCACTTCCGACCAAAGCCCAAAAAGGCAGGGATATCCGGTTCGATTCGTTCGAGCAATTAAATCGGATTGGCGTAATGAATGACTTTTCCCTTTGGAATCTCTCGGGGATTTGGCCTTGCTCGGACCAGAAGTTTTATCCTGGCCCTAGACGCTGCTGCATGGAACCACAACCAACAGGACAGGCAACAACAAAAATCCGCACGGTAACATTGATGGATGAAGTTGAGCGGGGAGTTTTCCTCAGCTGCCCCGCCTGCCGCTACCTATTCTTAGCACCCTGCCTTAGTTGCATTCGGCGGCGTGAGCCGATTTGCTGGCCGAGTGCGAGATCCCTGTAGGCGAAAAGAGAAATGCTCCACCAATCACGACCAAATATTTCTCACAACATCCGACTCAACGGCACGTAGCCGTTGCCCATTATCAGACCATGGCAACGGTCCCCGTTTGTAGATTTGCGAGTTTCTTGTGGTGTTTTCAAAGTGGATTTCTATGCGGGTGCTTCAGTGAACGGTATTGGACAAAAAACGACGTCAACGTCATGACGGGTGAGTACCGAGTGAGCCTGCCGATGTCGGGAGCATCGTGGCATAAAACAAGGAATCAGCCTCAGCTTCGGAATTGTTTACAGTCCTTTTGTCCGTGGCGAGAGCTCGAAGGGTCACCCGGACGTGTTGAGAACGGAAGTGATCATCATGAACCAAGAAGTTACTATCGACGGGACGAGGCTGGGTGTCGGAAAGAAATAAGGTCCAAGAAAGTTAATTATCATATATGACTAGTCAAATCCCTATTGATGACATCCTCTAGTGATACAAACTTGAGGAGTGAAGCCTCGGGGTGCTCAACCATGGGTTCTGCATCTTCGTATCGCCCACCAAGAGTTGGTGTGGATGTTGCCACGCTGTCAAGGTTGCCTCACTGATGATATTTACAAGGCCATGTTCTGACTGCAATATGGCGTCATCTAGGGGAAAGAAGCCAATGAGTGACTTCTCGGTGCTCAGGCATCTCCTTTTCTCCCAGGGCAAGGCAGCCTCACGGCTCAAGCGGTGCCACGTCAGAAGGCCGGCGGAAGGGAAGCCGGCGGGCAGCCAGCCCTTGTTGAAAGCTTGGCAAAGGAGGCAGGAATCCTGGAAATATCCCTTAAAGAGCTCCCCTCTTGGCGCTGCCCGGTCCTTCTGATCTTGAGATACGAGACCTGCATCTGGTCTTTGCCTCAACCAGCAATGATCGTCGTCGGCGGTAAGCAAGGACAGATCCCGACGCCGACTTCCAGGGGGATGGGAAAGATGAATGGATGGGAAAGGAAGACGTCTGCATTTCCGGTCAACGCCCCATGACGATCTTTATCTATCTCGGGAAGGAGCAAGATGCAACATAATTTGCGTGTCCAAGAAAAATGGCGAGGGGGCCTAGGCTTCTTGGCCAATGGTTTCATGGGGGAGCCCAAGAACGCCCCGGGAACCAGTCGTGGAACTTCACCGGTTGCAAACAATCGCCTCCCCATCTTGCTCGCTTGCGGCGCCGGCATGGAGCCGAGGAGGCGGGGTGGCGACACAAAAACGAAGCGGCTGAGCAGCGACACCCGACAAACCCGTGGAGATCGGGGAAACCTGTTTGGAACGGAACGGCTGAGATGGGCCCCTCCAAGCGCCCGCTGCCTGCATGGGGACAGCAAGGGCTGAGCTGTTTGCGTTACAGTGCAGAAGAACTCTAACGCTTGTGGGGAGTGATGCGCGCGGAGGATGGACTAATCAGGATGGCAGTGTGAGATACCAAGACCGCTCTGGAGTCTGGGATATCGAAAGGTCCTCGTGACGAGGTCTCGCATGTCTCGCTGGTGCTGTTCCGGACGTTGTAGCCGAAGGGTGATGTGCGGGTACCATAGCTGTAGAGTATCCTGCGCGCTCGGGGATGACTGTGATTGGAAAGCGGTGTCGTGTGCTTTTCCAATCTCCGAGGACTGGAGGTGTGTGTGTGTCCCGTCTTGTCTGCTACTTCGGGCAGCGGCATGGGCCATGACGTCTTCCAAGTCCGCCGAATGGGACATGTTTGGCTGCTCGTTCTGCAAAACACGGGAAACGCAGCGTCAATATTACGTCCCTGCCCGTTTTCCTGATTTCTCGTGCGGCTGGCGGCGAATGGGGTGGTGTGGTTCTGCTTCCCGAAGGAGCGCTGGAAAGGGCAAGGGCGGAAGGAGGGAAGGACGGAAAGCACTGGAAAGCCAATCGATTCAGGTTTGCTTCGGATGGTTCTTCGGCAATGTTACTGCGAAATCTGGCATGCCGGCATTGTCAGGTGTACGAGTACCTGAAAGGGCGGGAGAGGATGGGCGACAAGATCTTGTTAGGGACGGCACGCTTTCGCCGCGCCGGCCGTCGGTAAGGCGACCGGCAAAAGAACGCGCGAGGAAGTGGATCTGCTAATACCTGGGTAACTCGCCATCTGTGCCAGTCCTACGCAGTCTCCAGGGGACGTAACGGCCCATCACGCGTTCGCGTGTCGTTCGCAGTACCGGCCGGTATTTCTCCGTCAAACAAAGACACGCCATCGATCTGGTAGTCAGTGACAGGGCTCAGGAAGCGCAGGCCAAGAGGACGAGAGGGTCTGGGCGACGCAAGTCTGCGGGGAAACATCAAAATATCAGCAATCCCAGCCCGCCAGCCCAGCCCGCAAAAATCTTTAAATGAAATGGTTGCATCCACTACCCGTCTCGGGAAGGATCGACGGGCTTGGCCCCGCCGTATTTGATGGCTCGGTCTAGAGAGGTCCAGCCCAGGGAGGGGGTGGGGATGGGTGTCGGAGACTTAAAGAACCCGGGCCGCTGGCCACGTCGCCTTGCAGGGTGTCTTTTGGACAGCCAGTAGGATCTGCATGGCCGAGCCAACGGCACCGGTGGCCTCATCCGGGTCGTCCAATCGAACCCCAGGGAACCAAACAAACAATAAGATAGAAAATGTCAGGCCCCATGCATGCATGACAGAAAGTCGGATGGCCAATGAGGGACCAGGAAAGACGCCCAAACAGGCTGCATGCAACTTCATATACGTAGGCGGCAACTCAGCTACCCGAGAACGCCGAAGGTAGCTAATAACCAGACATCGTTTGCGCGCCACGAACCGGCCTGTAGGAAGAATCCAACTGGGGGAGTCGACGTCAGCAATAGCCCAACGGCCCGTTTACTGGCGCACTTCGTCCTTGGCCGAGCCTGAGATGATGGATGATGGATGGGATCGAGGCCACACCTGACGGACGGAAGCATCCGCAGTCTAGAAAAGCACTCGGTGACCTTTCCGACAGCGCGATTAGCCGTGGTACTCTACAGCAGGTGGGGGCTTGCTATATCTGGTAGGTACTGCCGCAATCACGTCCAGATGCCGTGCCTCTCACCCGCACGGGGCCCATGCGGCGAGCAAAGAAGGTGATCGGCGTCGAGCCGTATCCGGGGCAAGGATCCTATTCTTAGCCCCCATCACTTTTTTTTTCCGCTCTGCTCCAGGCACGGTTGCGCCGTGGTTCTCGGCGCTAAGCTAGACCCCCCCCCTGTCTTTGTTCGACCTTGGTACATTGGTGATAATTAGGCCCAAGCGGAAGCCGGCGTCCAGCGGAGAGCCCACACACACACACCCCCGCGATAGCCGACCAGTGCAGCCGTCATCGCTTCCGTGTCCGGCCTCCACAACAAACTTGCAGGCAGCTGCCCAAACTTTTCTGCCTCCCGCGTTCGGTAGAGATCGTCATCGTGCATTGTCTCGTTACCATAGCTGAGCGGGGTGCCAGACCTCCTTCTGCCAAGGTTCCAAGTGGAAAATGATGGCTTCTGGCCTCTAACTGGCCTTCAGTTATGGCCCCCGAGGTCCGAACGGAGCGCCGCAGTCGCACAGCGAGGCATCAACGATGTCATTGACTCCTTGGCGCCGTCGACCTTCAGCCTTCAGGCGGTCTCTCATGGACAGGGGGTGGGGACGTCGTACCAAGTCTTGTTGTTGGCTACCACGCTCATGTGCTGGAGAAACATACCTTGGCACCGGCGGAGGCCTTTGGCTCGCAGAGACCGATGAAGATCATTGCCTTTGCTGTCGATCGACAGGCATCTCTCTGCCAGCATCATGACCATGCTTTACAACTTTCCTGCTCCTGTCCTCTTCTAGGAAGTATCCACAGCCGTCCTCAAGACGATTTTGCCGTGAGTCCTCAGGTATAAAAAGGGGGCTTCATCTCCTCGTTCTCCTCGACCTTTTTTCTTACCTCTCATCAGCATCCTCTTCTCAGCTCTTCGAGTCTCCAGCCCACAGCCCTCCAAACGCACGCCAGGTCATCCTTTGAACCTCCTTCAGCTTCCAAAAGCTCCAACCGCCAAGATGCAGTTCAAGAACATCATCGTTGCCCTCTTCGCCGGCGCTGCTGTCGCTGTGCCCACCGGCGGCGGCTCTGGCGGCGGCGGCGGCGGCTCCGGCGGCGGCTCCGGCAGCGCCTACCAGGCCTGCCCCTCTCTCCTGTACAGCAACCCCCTGTGCTGCGCTACCGACGTCGGCGGCGTCCTGGGCCTTGACTGCAAGAACGGTAAGAAGGGCCCGACTTCAACACACCTGACTTGATGACCCCCATGTTTTGGTGGCCAACTCTAACCGTGCCTTCCACCAACCAACAGTCCCCAAGACGCCCGTCTCGGCGGCTGACTTCAAGAGCACCTGCGCCAACATTGTTGGCGGGCAGCAGCCGGCGTGCTGCACCCTTCCTCTCGTAAGTAGCCCCGCGGACGACATCGAGAGCAACATGCCAGGGTCAAGCCCCGTTGCTAACCAAAGCTCTGTTTTCTCAACCGACAGCTCGGCCAAGCCGTCCTCTGCCAGCGCCCCGTTGGTGTTTAAGCGGTTGACTTGGACTGCTTTACCACCAGAGTCTGAGGACTGCTGCCGCCTGCTGGGTGGCTTGAAGGGCCTGATGCAATCTCGACTCGACAAGCGAGGTGCTGGTTTCCGCCGGTTGGGCTGCTAGCGAGGCCGCCGCATCTCTTTCCTATTTTTTAACTCTAATGTTTTTGACCCCTCACGTTTCTTGATGCCGGCCGCTCAAATTACGATCCTTTACAGTTTCTGCTCTTTGGACTGCGCAGTGCCTTTTTTTTCTTTTACGAAAAGAGGTGGATGCAACCTCGGCGCATTCCCACTGGCCGCAGCTAATATTTTCTTCCGGACTCCCGGCCATTGTGGCTAGATAGTTGCCAAGAATGCAAAGAAGAAGTTGAAACCTCGAATGCTTTAAACTTCATGGCCTCTGATATTAGGTTTGCAAACTAGAGTTAAATCTCTAACTAGTCAGCTCGACTGGAGACACAGGGCTGTATTTTAGTGCGACGATCACCCTCAAGGCTTTATAAGCTTTAATTACAGCTTGTGCCTTCCAGGCACAACGCCAGCAAATTAACTTCCGGGGTTTCAGTCGTGTAACTTAATTTAACACAGCTCCACGTCGCACTTTGAAAGAAAAGTCGCTTTTACATCCTTTATGCACTCCTTTATGGTTGCCTACTGGACGCGTAGTTATTGCGTTCCTGTTTCCTCGCTGTTTGTTGCAGCTTGGCCGAACCAGCCGGCCAGCCATTTCGCTTGACAAACCCAACGAAGAAGCAGGCCGCCGCTCGGACATGTCATAATCTATTTGTTTCGACTCATTTTATTTTCTCAAGTGTCATGCTTTATTTAATTCTCATATTTTGTGTTAATAATGCAGCAGTCTACTTTCGTCGTAATTTATGCATCCAGCGTGGCTGGTTTCTCTTCCTCAATCGTATTTCTTCGAAAGGCTTTAGGAGCTTCGATTTGGGCCCTTCGACGGTTAGGAAATCACAGGCGTGGTCGTATTAAGAGACACTGAGGCAAGATGGAAAGCGAGCCGCCCTCAACGTCGTTATTGACATGCAGTCGGCGTGGCAGGAGGCAGTGGGCAACGGAGATTAGAAGTTGGACCCGTATTTCTACACTACAAGATGGCGGGGCCACAATGCTCAGCGGCGGCACTTACTGAACATTCCAGTAAGAAGACCAGCTATCTGTCAACCACAAAGGTTGCGAGGCGGGCAGAGGGTATTTAGTGCGAATAGGGACAACCATGGCGCCAGAGACCCAATGTTGAGCTGGGCGGGGGAGGACGCCCAAAGGACTGCATCGGCCAAAGCTGGAGCCTAAAAAGATCAGCAAGCCACCACAAGAGCGGCCCAAAAGCAAACCGCCCAAGAGCGCCACCAAGTCGCGGAAGTGGGCCAGGGCGACGGGGTTTGGGAATTCCGGCGAAACGAGGCAATCGCGCACGCCGCGGGATGCCAGGATCACCACTGCGCCCAAGAAGACACGGCGCCACGGCGCGCCGCAGCAGCAGGAGGCCGAGGCGTGCCTGGTGCAGCTTGGTCAAAGACCACGGCCGCTGCTCCGCACACAATATCCAAGAAATGATACGATCAGGCTTTATGGGACAATTAGGCACGCGGGACCTTATTTCTTTTTTTTTTTTTTTTTTTTTTTTTTTTTTTTTTCTTTTTCGCCGCCCCAAGTGCCTCTTTGTGGGTTCTGGCGCCAGGGCAGTTTAACCAATGGGTGCCCCGTTCCAGCCGGCATGTGGGAGGAAGTGGTGGCAGGCAGGCGGGCAGGCAGGCAGACAGTCGCGGGACTTTGCCTTTAAAAATACGGGAAGAGGTAGGTGCCCACAACGCTGCCGACGGCAAAGTTGCGGGCCAGTGACGAGCCCGAAGAGCAAGACGAGGTGGTGGGAGGAGGGATCAGGTTTGAGGGTTGAGGAAGTTGACGGGCCAAGCTCAGCCTGGCCCAGGTTGGGACGCGCGCGTGTGTGTGCTGGACTGGTGTCATGGACATGCACTTTCAATATGCATGGCTCCAATTGCGGTGCAGGTCGCAGCGCCAGTCGTCTTTGGAGAGCTCGAGGGACTTTGTGCAGGGATGTCGCCTGGCTCATGCCGTGCGATTGAGGGCGGTAAGATTGTTCGCATCAGGAGGTTGCTGCTCTAGGCCCCTGCGTGTGGGGATGGGAGAGGTCGGCCGCCAGCAAGAGCCGTGAAAAGGGCGATACGAAGAGCCGCGCCATGTGGATGAGAATTTGGCTGTCGAGATACACACCAGCTAATCAGGAAACACTGGTGTATAAAACTCAGCAGGTAGGAGTTTCAGACACGAGACACGGTCCGGTAACACGTGGACAGCCACAAAGATCCAAAAAGCAAGCATGTCGTTATCTTCATAATCTAAGCTAGATGGTAGGAGTATCAGAAAAAAAAAAAGCACGAAACAGTCCCTGGGAAATGTATGTATGCATGCATCTGTATATGCCCAATGCAAACCCCGAGATGGTGATATCCAAGAGAAAGTATGACAGACGGTGGCCATAAGAGATTAAAAAACCCAGATCCGGTACACAAAAAAAAAGGCAAACAAAGGAGCGCTCTATAACTATGCATATCTCGCACTCATTGTGCGCTGGGGCCTCCACCCGGGCTGCTGCGCCATCGGAGGCTGGCCGGCCGCCGACCAGTAGCTCGGCGGCGGGGGCAGCGGGCCCGAGCCCGGGGCGCCGGTGGCGAAGCCCGGTGGAGGCCTGCCGGCGCCGGCGGCGGTCTGCGAGGAACGGGCGGCGATGATCCGCTGGCGCTGGCGGCGGATGGCGCGCTTGCGGCGGCAGCTGCTGATGCAGCAGCAGATTGTCAACAGGATGACGACGCCGCCGATGCCGGCGATGAGGCCGATGGCGAGCGGCTTGTTCTGCTCGAACCAGTTACTGGCGGTGGCGCCGATGTCGCCGAGGGTGCCGCCGCCGTTGCTGGTGCAGCCGCGACCGTTGGGGTTGGAATTGTCGACGTTCTCGGGGCAGGCGGCCACGTTGCCGTCGCACCTCTCCTCCGGGTCGCACGTACCCGTCGAGGGGCGGCAGACGCGGTCCTTGGGCGCGACGCCGCACTGCGGGGTGCAGCAGCCGTCGCTGGACGGGTCGCACGTGGCGCCCGCGCGGTACCGGCACGTGGCGCGGTCGCAGCAGGGATTGCTGCTGTCGCACTGCTCGCCGGCCTCGACGATGCCGTTGCCGCACGTGGGGTCCACGGCCGTTTGCACGTCGCGGTTGTCCACCAGGCAGCGCATGGTGACGGTGCCGGCGCCCAGCTGCGAGCACACGGACCCGATGGTGCAGGGGCTGAAGCTGTCGATGCCGCGCTGCGCCGACGGGTTCATGATGAAGCGCGCGCGCGCGTCGCACGTGTCGCGGCTGAGCGGGCAGCAGCTGTTGTCCCCGGCCGCGCAGAGGTCACCGTTGCAGTCGTGGTCGGCCCCGAACGTGTGCCCGACCTCGTGCGCAAACACCTGCCACTCGCTCTGCCCGCCGTTGGTGCGCGCGACGTAGTTGGCGCCCGCCACGGCGGTGCCGGTGCGATCGCGCTGGGAACCGCGCATGCAGGCGGCGCCCAGCCAGGCGATGCCCACGGCCGTGTTGGTGGTGCACGTGCTCATGAGGGTCCAGAAGGCGGCGTTGTCGTTGAGGCGGCCGCGCCAGTTGGAGAACTGGCTGAGCCTGGTCGAGATGGTCGTCTGCTGGTTGCAGGGCGTGTTCCACGCGTTGTCGGCGTTGGTCTGCGATGGACACTGGCGGTCCGAGATGGTCAGGTTGCGGATGGCGAGCGTGATGTTGAAGGTGCGCTCGTAGAGGGCCGAGGCTGTGTTGACGATGTTGACAATGTTTTGGCGCACGTCCTGGTCCGACGAGAAGGCGCCGCGGTAGTTGCAGTCGGTGGCGACGCCGATGAGGGCGACACGGCGCGTCGTCGGGCAGCCTTGGGTCGAGCCGATGTTGGCCACGTCGTTGCGGTTCTGGCGCGCCATCAGCCGGTCGAGCGGCGACGCGGCCAGGTTGGGCGAAACGTCGCGGATCTTGTGCCGCAGGGGGCTGTCTTCCCCGCCGTCGGCATCGACGCGGACGAGGTTGTCATCCACGCCGCACCCAGACGCCTTCCTGGGAAGAACGCTGCCGTCGCGCCTCCTCAGCTCCGTCCGGTCCTCGTCGTCGCCCTGGCCGCGGATGTCCGAGTCCCTCCACGCGACCATGTACTCGCCATTTCCGGCCCTGTCCGTCCGCTGCGGTGCCGGGTCCTGCTCGTGCCTCGTGTTCGCGAAGTTGGTGGCGGTCTGGACGTGGTGGTTGTCGCCGTCGATGCTGAAGGCGCCCTCGAACAGCGGCGTCCGACCGTCCCCAACCACCATGATGCGAGCCCAGCCGGCGTCCCTCCACTGGTCGTGCTCGCTCGCGCGCACAAAGGCGCTGCCCTTGAACACGCGGTGCTCGGCCCGGTCGATGGTCCTGCCGTATCGCGGCTGTCCGTCGGGGCCGACCACCTGGACGTAGGCTTCGCTCGAGATGACATCGTCGTTGGGTGACAGCTCCAGTCGTATCCTCCTCTCCTTGGTGCCGTCGACGAGCTTAAAGGTGGTGGCAAACGTGGACCAGGCGTGGACCAGCTGCCATTCGGTCGTGAAGTGGACATCTTCGATCTGTGTCGTTTTTCGCAATGGATTCCGACCGACGGTTAATGCTGTTGATGGGCGGTGTCTGCGGTTAGTTTTGATGTGCCGCCCTAGATTGAGTTTCCCAGCGGCTGATCTTGTGCTTCGCGACCCCCACGACTGCTCGACGAGGCGAGTCATGACTCTGTGCTGTACACAGGAATGGAAGGACCAGGCCCACGTACCGTTTGCTATATCTGTGTATCCCGTTACTGCCAACAATGTGGTCAGGAGGGATGGTAGCAACTTCATGACCTCTGAGAGATGTGAATTCGGCGAAAGGGTCGCCGTAGAGTCGTCGCCGCCGTCGAGTCAATCGAGTCGGGGGCAGTCGGCGAGGAAGTAGGAAACGGGAACAAAAGAAAAAGAGGAGCAAAGAACAAACAAGGGACTAAAAAAAGGAGGGAAAAAGAAATGTGGCGGAGAAGTTCACAGGCAGGAACTAATAATTGGGGACCGAGGAACCACCACTAACAGACACCCAGCAAATCAAGCAGGCAAAATGATAGACGCAGGAGTACGTAGGGCGGGCGAGCAGTCAGCGACAGTTAAGCCTGATGTCCGGTGGCGGCCTGCAGCTGAGCCCGGAAAGCAGCCAAAAAGGAATCGCGCGCCCATATATCAGGCCGATTCAACGGTCCCAACCTGCAGGAATTGCGTACGCTCTCCCTTCCTTTGGAATCCCTCTTCTCGGTGCGGGGATACGGATTCCAAAAGAGGCGCAGTTCCTTGCGCGGGGGAAGGGCCACGCCAGCGCCTGAGCCTTCGTGAATCGCCGTGCAGGTGCGCGACGGGGATTCGGGTGACTTTGAGCTGCGAGGTCAAATGTCCGGTGTGGTGTCTTTTGAGTGTGTGGCTGGTACTACCAAAAAAAAAAAAAAAAAAAAAAATAATCGAACAAAACGAACGAACGAAAAGAAAGCGGAAAACCACAACAAAATCCAGACTTGGGTGAGAAAAGAGAAAGATGGGCGAATAATTGACGAAATAGGAAGCCAGTCGTCATGGGAGGCCAGGCAGAAGGAAGGGAAGGGCGAAACCATTCAACTCTGCTGACCCGCCGCCATTCTATTTTACGACGCCAGTTTAGAAGGGGCCTGGGATTTGCTTGGGTCACACATCAAGAGTTGCACTTGGCAAGCGGGGGCCCCTGGCGTCAGCCCTTTTCTGGTCCTTCGCCCGCCACCCCTGCCCGGTCCGTCCAAAGACAGCGCTGGGATCCGTCCAAGCTGAGGTACAGGTTCGCTCGGGTGCCGGGCGCCGCATCATCAATCTCTCTCCTTGTCTTCCCCATCTTCAGATCGAGCCTCTGCCGTCCGGTCGGTGTGAACCGTCTGTCACCCTTTTGTGGGACACGTCCCGACCGGGCAGCCATGTGAAATATGGAAAGTACACAGGCAAAAAAGACGTCCCCGGCGAAACGGAAGGGCAAGAAAACCAACGTCAGCTGAAGCCCATCTCCCTGTCTTCGGACAAATCAAAAACATTTTGTTTGTGCGACATTTGGCCCAGCGCCCCGACTCCCGACATGTCTTTGCCAGGCTGACCGCTCTCTGCAACACGCAAAGCGCACGAGGGGTTTTGTCCTTTTGTTCGGACCAGACGGGCTGTGGTGTGGTGTGCCAGCCAACCAGCCAAAGGCTTGGAAGCACAACAAGCCGTCCGGCAGCCGCGGGCCATCTGGCTGACGACGACAGGGCCTGGGCGCGCCACCCAAAAAGGGAGGAAGGGAGGGGTGCCCCTGTGACGAGGGGGGCAAGGGGGGCTGTGCCTAGGCGCCCACGCGCCTTATGTTTGGGCGGCCTGCCGGCACCACGCCGCTTGATCTCCTGCCAATCGCTTGCGGGAGGTGGGGCTGCGCCAAGGAACCGCATCAATCCTCTGTCGCGGAGATGGCGTCGTCGTGGATTGGCCCAGCCGCTTCTGCAAACAAAACACCAGACACACTGGTGCCCCTTTCAATTCTGCACTTTTGTCAGCCCGTCCGGAGTACATACTACCCAAAGAATGAAAGCAAAAATATAGCCGAATGGTGCTAGACGACCACCGCCAATTCAATTCCTCCTAGCTGGGGGTTGTGCCACCTGCAAAGCTTCTGTCCTGGCCGCTTGGCGCCCGGGACTTCGGCACTGCTGTTTTTGCCGCTGCACCGTGCCGCATCGGAATTGAAAGATCGGATCTGGAGAGGCCCGAGTCCCACGGCGACAACAAAAAGGCACCAAGTTCGCCCCGGCCGACGCTCTCTGCGATCGATCTTTCGGTGACAGTGGTAGGGTAGCTTTGCAGCCAGTATCATGAACCGTTCCGTTCATCTAGGTGCTCGCTCAATACCCCGTGGCACACGCACAATGACATCTTCTCCATCCTCTGCTGGATCCCACTGATGTAAGCTTAAGTGCGTTTCGTCGAAGCACACTGTGGCGTTGGGCGCCCCCTGAATGTCATGTGCCTAGCACGGAGCCAAACCTTTCAATCCTCCTTCGCCCATCCATCCGGATTTCTCGGGTCCATTCTGCTTACCCAATCCAGCAAGATGAATGCCATTTCGCCAAGCGAATGGCCATAATCTTCACTGATGACGACGACTCGACTGAGGACCGCTCACGCAACCCAAAAATTAAACGAGAGTCGGCACCGCTCAACTCTCAATTTACTTTTTGGTCATCGTGCCGCCGTCTCTGTTTTCGTGGACGGGATGCGCCGCCCCCGCCAAGCGCCTCGGTCCAGACCTGCCCTGCGAACGTGAGAATTGGAAGTGTCGAGGCCCCGTCAAACCAACAAACAACCTTTGGCCGGGCGGGATTATCCTCCCGTGGAAAGAAAAGAAAAACGATTCGCGGGGCATCTAACGAACCTTGTTGCGAGCTAAAATAAGAGGCAAAAGTGAACCAAACCCAGCCATTTTTTTTTCTTTTTTTTTTTCGCTTTTTTCTCCCAACATTTTGTTCGTGGCGGCCTCAGCCGTCGCCAAGATGGTGTCCCTTGGCGAAACCCCGCCAGGTGCCAAATTCCCACTAGCAACGCGAGCCAAGCAGGCTAACTAAGCCCGCCAGAAAATGATGATTGCGTGGCGCTGGGCGGTGATGCGTCCTTGTCCTCACAAGCAGGGACGGTCCGCGCACGGATCGCTGGAAGAAACCTTTGCCAGCTCAACTCACCACGCCTACTTACCTGGTAGCCTGCAGGTACATACCTCTTTACGTGATCCGTAGGCCTAGACTTGGGAGAGAATCATCGCACCTTTCCGTCCACTTTCTGCTGCCTTGTTTTATGGCGATCCAGGCAGGGACTCACATGGAGTTCTAGCCTCCTCCCTGACCTGCACTTGACAACCAGTCAAGCTAAAGCAGGAGATTCGTTTGTCATTTGAAGCGGGTTCCTTGCTGACCGTGGACGACAGGTCTGCAAGACGTCTGGTGTTCGGCATTGCGTCTCCCGCGCGGTCGTGACCTGTGACGCCTGCCACAAAAGCAAGACGACGTGTGATCGCCCCAACGCGCTCTACGCTGCCAACCCTCGTCTCCGCCGCGCCGACAAGGCGCTTGAGCTCGCGATGGCCGACGGCCGCCACATCATCACCCCTCTGGTTCCTGCCCGCGCTGGCACCGGTGGCGGCCCAGGCACTGGTCGGAAGAATGCTGTCCTCACTCAGGCGTTCTACGAGCTCCATCGGTATTGGCAGGCGCAGCTTGATGAGGCGCGTCAGCAGCAAACGCGTCGTCTCCTTCTCGGTCCCGCTGCTCCCGCGGGTGGCAGCCCTGCCACCGCCGATCCTAGTACTGCCCTTGTCCTTGGAGCCATGCCATCGACTCCATCTCGGGTGGTCGGGCCAACGAAGCGGCCAACCAGTTCAATGCCCTTGGTCAGGTCCTGGTTTCCATGGAGGTAAGTTCCCTTTCCCTCCTTTCGACACCTCGAAAGAGCTCAATTCCGGAAACCCGAGCAAAATAGCCTCGAGTCAAGCGACAACTACCACTTGTTCCCCAGCCTTTTACCCAGGCTCGGGCGCGGGTTAGGATCCTGCTCAGCAGGGCCAAGGCCGGATATCACGTGGTTCGATCCTGCAACGAAAGTGAGCCGCATGTCACGGGTTGTCAGCACGCTGTCACGTGGATGGCTTTTAAACCATCGGATGGAACCTGTTCCACGGATGTCAGTCATCACTGGCGGCTTTGGTCCAGCACAACAAAAAGACCAGCGCGGATGTGTCGTCGTCGTAAATGCAAATGTGGTATATTGTATACCTATAACATCGCCCCCTTTTCCCCCCTCCGACTTTCCCAATGAAAAATGGTTGTTGAAATGGATCGGGGCGTGATAGACCAAACACTCCGAACAATAACAAAAACTTTCAAGGCCTCGCGACCAGGCTCTTGCTCGGTCTCGCAACGCTGGACTCAGAACTCCTGTGTGATATGCGAGAAAGACGGGCGGTTAGCGAATGGTGACTTTTAAAGAAGCGAGCATTGTGGTTGAGGGCCGGTCTTACACAACAACTAGAACCACGGCGGGATTCCCGGGGTCACCTCGCGCTTGGCGCCCTCCCGGCCCGACTCGGGCTGCTGCTCCCGACCCTCGTTGGCAGCGGCGGCGGCAGGCTTGGGAGACTTTCCACCTGCGGGGCTCTTGTCAGCGGCCTGGTTCTCGGAGAGCGGGGTGTTCTCATCGGCGGCTGCCGCGGGCCGGCCGGCGTCATCCTCGGGCATCTTCTCCTGGACGCCCTCGGGCTCTTTGATGGCGGCGGGCCGAACGACCCGCTCGCCATTGCCATGGCACGGATTGCACTCGAGGTGGCCCGTCATGTCGCAAATGTGGCAGACGGCGGCTTCCATGAAAGGGTCGGATCCCGTTCCGCCGCATCGGGGGCAGATGGTTCTGCCCTTGCCGCCGCACGAGGTACAGATTGTCGTCGACATGTTGTTATTTGATGGATCTGTTAAGGCTGCTTGGTGTTTGATAGTTTGATGATGCTAGAATTGATGTATTAATAGCTTGGTGTATTGATACTCTTTTGGTTGGTTGGCAGTGGGTTGGATTTGTTGTGGTTGACGACCCTCTTTTGTGCAATGCGTTGGTCGAGTTGATAACGCCTTCCGCGTGAGCAGACACGCCCTCAGCTTAGCTTGAACGCCTTTTCAAAGTCAGGTCAGATTTAGGTGACGCGGTTGGAAACCGTAAATATAACGGCGGGTCCTTCCGTTTAAATGGCTTGCTGCTATTTACGGGAAACGGGTAAAAGCTGGATACTAGGCCCGAACCAAAGATGAAAAGCAAGAGGTAGTTACAGCACGGGTGTAAAAAAGTAATACATATAACGGGTTTATCACTTCCAAACTCGTAACCCCACTTTATACCGCCCCTGTTGGTAGGAGATGGCACTCCCGTTCGCAAGGGAATATTTGAAGGTGACAAAATATTACTCGTCTCGTGTTGTGCATGCGGAGGAAAAGAATGATATATGCTGCAAGGGAAGCAAGGAAATATAAAAATATATATACAGAAAGCTTTTTTTTTTTTTTTTTTTTTTTTTTTTTTTNAAAAAAAAAAAAAAAAAATTTTTTTTTTTTTTTTTTTTTTTTTTTTTTTTTTTTTACAAAGGCTGTTCCTTCACTTTTAAAAGATCAGGCTATCAAATATCCCAAATCGGCGTTAGCAAGGGAAGGTCCTTAACTTCAACGCAAAGAGATCAAGGTAAGCCTTGATGATATAAACGTGGCGGGCAGGGAGCAGCTGCCACGATGTTGAGGTCCCTCATGGTCAGCGTCCTTTTACGAGCGTTGTTTGCCATATGCGACTGCATGGCGCTATGGGTAGCATTGAACTTCCCGGCAGGGACATAGTTTATGCATCCATCAGTGTGATATGGATGGTTCTCATCCTGGCCTTGTTGGCTTCCGCGCTCGACCACAGGTTCCCAGCCACGTGAGGTGTGAGTCAAGCTGTCCGTTTGTCAAGTCCCAGCTCTCACTTATTAAAACGAGCTATAGCTGTCTGCCTGGGGTTGCTGTCACTCCGGGTGAGTGCGAACACCGTCGCGTACCACTCCCACTCGTACGTCACGATGCGCGTGTCGTGAAGTGGCTTGTGAAGCTTTAAACTCAAGAGCGCTGGTTATTTTGTCAGCTCGGGTGATGCCTGGTTGACTCACCAGCCAGCAATCTCGTACTGCTGCATTCTGGACAAGCCTCGCACAAAGCTTGCTTAGCTTGCCCTCGATTGCCGCGCTGCAGAGGGAGTAATTATCAAACCTGCCATCTACGAAAAGCACGAGAGACTTGAGGCCGCTGGATGTGCTGGGACGAAAACCGGGGTTCGAAAAGGCAGCAGTGGATCTGGAGAGGGTGTGGCAGGAGCACGAAGCCATTCCCGGCGAAAAGCTATCGACACTTTGGGACGCGCTGATTGGTGAGCTCACTAGACTGTTAACCGAAATGCACGGGATGGAAAACGAGAAAGCGGACTGGACTATGCGTTGGAGACACCGCGGAAACATGACGGGTTGGTCACGGATTGGATCTCGGGTTTTACTGGCCGCTGAAAAAAGGTGCGGCGTAGGGTAAGGTAGCCTCAGGACAAGCAGCGCAAAGCTGGAGTGGGCGCTGCGGGAGGTGCTAAAGACCGACACTGGTCTCAGGCTGGAGGGAGCCAGGAGGAAGTCGGGAATGTTTGGAGAGAAATCTGTACCCCTTCCTAAGTGACTCGTGCTGCATGGTTGTTCAGCCAATCACACCACAGGTCCAGTGGCCAAATGGCAAGGCGCTTGACTACGAATCAAGAGATTGCAGGTTCGATCCCTGCCTGGATCGAGTACGGCTTGGGAACATACCCAAGCTTGTGTTTTTTTTCTCTTGCTTTTATTGGCTTTTGTTGGCGCAAAAGGTAACCTGGGGTATCATGCGTAGAGGTAGGTCTATAACAAAGGGCAATATGGGAAGGAAACAAATCATGGAAGCTCCCTCAGAAGCTCCCTAGCCTGCATCTCGTGCGTGTTGCTGCTTGTTATCATCTCCGCGCCGGCAGGGTGACGCCTCGCGGCCAAGTTGCGCACATGGTACGGCGGCATCGGGTTCGAACTCCAGTTATCGGGCGAGACCATCCCCATCCCTTGTCCCTGCGTCTCCGCCTGCGCGCGCGCCGTGTCGTCCAGCTGCGGCATCGGCGGGTTTGGGCCGTCCCAGTCCTTCTCTACTGCGACTTGTCCGTTCTGGCTGTAATCATGCACGTCCCCGACGAGCTGATCCCCCGCCTCAGCTCCCGCCCCGTTGATTTCGTCCTTGTTGTGGCCTGCGGCTGCCGCTCGCCGCCTTCGCCAGAACAGAAACAAACCCAGCGCCGCGGCCAGCACGGTGGCGCCCACGCCCGCGCCGATGCCTGCCTTTACCCCGACGCTCAGGCCCTCGTCCACCGCTGCCATCCCGTAGTTGTTGTTGCCGCCTGCGCTGCCTTGCAGGGAAGTCTGCGCGGGCGATGTGCTTGACGTCGAGGCCGAGGTCGAGGTCGTCGACTGCGATTGTGCAAAGCGGATGTAGATGGGCGTGGCGCGCACCTCGATCATCACGTCGGTGAGGGTCGTCTGGATGCTACGGAGGTTCTCGACGTCGGGCACGCGGAGAGTCACGGCCGTGGGCCACTGTGGGCTCGAGTGGCATGGCAGGCTTGCCAGCGAGGACTCGGAGGACGGGGCGGGGTTGTATCTGTATCCGCTAAGGGATGGGCAAATATTTGTTAGTTAGGACAGATCCTCAAACTCATACCTTAGACAGTCGTTAGACTGGACGGTGGGAAAAACGGGAACGGGCCTCGGACAGCACACGGCGCGAGACTCGGTCAGCGTCTGCACCACCTCGGCCGTCGTGGACGCCATGGTCCAGCCCGAGGGACAGATGCCGGGCGAGTAGAAAGCCGTAGGCCCCGCGACAAAGCTTTGCGGGTAGCAGTTGCCTGCGGACGTGCCGCCGAGAATGTGCCATTTGTGCCCCGTGGTGGCGGTCCCGCGTGTTTCGGTGCTGGCGGTTCCGTAGATCTGCTCGAGGCAGCCGGCGGGAGGGGTAAAGGGCGCCGTTAACGGCCCAATGTTGGTGGCCATTTTAATATGGATATTAATGTGCTATTTCGTTGTGTATTGGCAGTCGATAGCAAGCAGAGCCGGGACGGATATGGGAAAGAAGAAACGCGTGAGGCGATAGTAACCTCGGAGTGGGCAAAGGGATGGGGCGTCAAACCGAAGGTCGGAGGCTCATTTCGTGTCAAACCACTAATAAATACCTCGACGGGTATTCGCGCAGGTCACCATTACTGTCTAACGCGGGAGGAAGCAGACGGGCACTCCTTTGATATGATAATGGCACATCATAGGGCGACGCGGAAGGATCGCCAATTGAAGGATTCTCTCGGGCGGATGCCAACGCGGGGGCGGCGCCCTCTCCTCTTGGCATTATAAAAAAAAAGGATCGACCCGATATATCAGGGGCGTCTCTAAGCGCGCAGTATGATGTTGCACTGCAGATCCCGAAGACAATTGGCGGGCACATGCAGTTGTTGCTCCTGTTTCCCGTGGCTGGGCAGGGCAATGCTCGGTCCCGAGACGGTGGCGGGGAAAAGGCTTGGCCACGGCCGCGCTGGGGTTCAATGTTCTGGTATCGAGAGAGTGCAGGGCCAAGCAGCGGCGGAGCCGAATCCTGTCCGGTCAGCCACGCGCTCCCTGGATGTCAAAGAGCGGATCTGGCGTCTCGTCCTTTGCTGCTGGCGTTGAGTTGTCTCATGCTGTCGGGGTCGTCCCCCTGGTCTGCATCGCCGCCACCAACCTCACGCATCTCGATGACAACGCCGCCAGAGCCACCGCCCCAATGCGATTTAACCAAGTTGCACTTGCTCATGGGACCGTACGACACCGTCTCTTGGCTCAGCGAAGGGGGGTGGTCTATCCCAGCTCGTGGCGGCTGGTCGTGACACGATGGGCCAGCCTCCATCACCACCACAGCCATGTCACTCCCGGAGCTGCTGCTGCCACTTACCGACTGCCATATGTTCAAAGTACGCGCGCGGAAGCCCACATCTTCATCTTGTGCCTGCCGCCTGGCACGGCTGGCGTTGATGTCGCACACCAGCGTTCGCAGCAAGGGCACCGATGCCGCCACCATGGTGAGGGCTATCGCGACCGAGGCCAGGATGATGAGGTCCCCACCCTGCACTGTTTAGGAGTTACATGAACACCCTTAGCTGTGCCTCCCCCTGTGTTGACGGAAAAATCGATCATGGTAGGCGGGCTCACATATAAAGTCGGCGCTTGCGAGGAGCTCAAGCTTTGAGACTGTGGCAAACGTGGCGGCGGCGGCGCTAAATTCGGCTGTGGTTAGCATCCAAAGGGGCCAGAGAGAAGAGGAATTTGTCTCACAATACACCCATGCTCATGGCGAGACAGACTCCGATTTTCTCCCTCCTTTTTATATTCAGCTTGCTCAGGAGCATCCATGGTGTCATGGCCAGGCCCAGATCGACAACTCCGGAATACACTGATAAGGGGCCTGCTCATCAGCAACATTTTTTGCCAGTCGGGCCGGGAACTTTTTGCACGCAGACGAGACACGCACCCGCACTGCCCTTGGCGACCCTCAAGTTGACCTCCCATGGCCGGCAGCTGCCACCCACCGTAGGATTCCACGCCTTTTCGAGTGGCGTACACCGGACCCACAGCAGGATGATGTTAGTGGTCTGGAGGACGTTCATCGAGACGGCGATGGACCAGAGCGCAACGGTGAGCTTGGTGCCCGAGAGCCTGCTCATTGTAATGACACAGGACGTCTTGCTGCCCGAGGATGCCAGCAGCAGCGCCGTCCCCAACACAAGGTAGCCGAGCCCGATTCGATCGAGGTTGTCTGGTTCCAAGGTCTTGCTAGGCCTGCCGAAGCCATTACTGATACTGACGCTGAGCTGCACGCAGGCTACAAGGAACGAAGTCTTCCCATGAGGCGGGAAGCATATGCCTCCACAAGTCAGTAAGGTGCCTAGGTATTTCTTCTGTGATCCCAAGGAGATGATGGAATCGGCCTCCCGCGCCTACCCAAGACGCCAACAGGATGTAGTCGTCCCACCACAACGCGTTCGTTCTTCGGGCCTTGCTGTATAACCTGAGGAGGATAAAGACAGTAGCAAAGGCGAACAGCGGCCAGACCATCTTCATCGTCCTGGGGCCGTTGTCTGCAACGTCTGGGACTTCGGTCCCGTTGACGCTTGGGCCGCTCGCCGCCACCACGTCTCTTAGGTACATGGTGCCATTCGCTAGGTGATGGCGATCTAGTAATCGTACCGAGGCGAGCTTCTCAAAACCGCGAACTATATCGTAGGGAGATATACCCACGCATTCTAAAGAAAAAGGTGGCCAGAGAGTACCAAAGGCACAGTCCCCGTTTGCGTACCCCTGGACGTTTAGATCCGGAGATGGGTCTGTCAAACACAATCTGGACCAGAAACAGTCAGCCGACCACCGTGCTGTCCTGGGAGCAGCGAACCTTAATGTCAAGCGTAGGTAAGCTTTTAGGCTCGAGGCATATCGAACAATGGCTCGTCAGATCCGGCAGAGAGTTCCGAAACGCTGCGGCGTTGGCTATTTTGGGGCAAGCGCGCCACGGAAAGAGCCGTCCAAAAGATTCTCAGTAAATAACGCTTAGAGGCAACTATTCACAGGGACAAACCCGGGATGTACCCCACGAATCGGGGATTTTGTGATGCCCTTGCCCCGGCCGATTCGGGTTCGTGTGGGCGGAGGATCCGATCCAACTGGTTCTAGATCGCCCTCGATGCCGGGTAATGCCGGCATTGCGTGGTCCCTGAATCGTCTCCGCGGGGGTGAAGAGGAAATCCTAGTGCCTGAACGCCAACGAGCTCGGCGGGATTCCCCAGCGACGTTGCCATGTGCCAGCAACGGGGCCGCCGAAAATGTCATAGAGCAGCGGGGTGGTTGCGGAGGCTCGACGGCTCGGCAAGCGGAACGAGGTGTGGGGATTGAACGGTTTAAGGGTCTGAGCGGTGATACTTTATTCTTACATTCGGCGGCCATATATCCAATTATTCCGACACTTTTCGTCATATCTTCTCTTTAGGCCCATTGGCCAGGGTGTACAGATCTCGGAACGCAAAATCTGATTGGAGGAGTCGGCCTGGCTCGGCGTACTCAACCAGCCTCCCCTGGTCCAACACGAGCACCTTGTCGTATTCGAGGATCGTGCCGAGTTTGTGCGCGATCGCAAGGATGGTCCAGCCGGCAAACCATGTGCCCAGGAGCCCCCTGACCGCGGCGGCAGATTCTTCGTCAAGACTGGGGGCGGAATCGGCATGGTCAGTCGGAAAACCCTGGGATGCTTGCGAACATCAGCTTCGAAGCGTTATTGGAATACTTGCCTGCTTGTGACCTCGTCGAGGATCAACAGACCCCCGCCCTCTTTCTTCGCATCCCTTTCTGCTCCCCTTTTTGCTACCCTTACCAAGGCCCGGGCGATGGTGAGAAGCTGCTTTTCGCCCTGCGAGAAGAATCTGTCATCGATCACGGCATCAAGCCCGCCCCTCTGCTGGATTTTATCCCACAGCCCGACGGCTTCGAGCGCTTTAATTATGCCATCATCCACGTTGTGATCGTCGTGTGACTGCTTTCGCCCGCTGGGACCGTCGCCGACTTCTGCGGTTGTTGGGTCCACGTTGACGCGAACTGTGGCGTCGAAAATATAGGCCTCTTGCGAGACCGCCACGATGCCGGACCGGACGTACTCGCTGGGCAGAGTAGAGATGTCGACTCCGTCAATAGTGATGGTTCCGGAAACCTCGTCGATCATACGCAACATGGCCAGGGCCAAAGAGCTTTTACCGCTGCAACATTTAGGGAGTATGGCCGTTAGCGGATGACCCATGGGTTCCAAGGCAGAAGGCAAAGGGAGACAGTCCTACCTCCCGGTTCTTCCACAGACAGCAACTCTCTGCCCTGGCTCGATGGAAAATGTGACGTTGTCGAGAACGGTCCCGGACGAGCTGCAGAAAAGACCCCATGTCAGCACCACTAGTAGGCGAAAAGGATCAGGAAAGTCAGCCTACGTGTAGGAGGCCGTCACTCCGCGGAATTCAACGGCCCCACGACCGGGCCAGCTTCCCCCGGACCCAGGAAGCCCTCGCTCGTCAAGCCGGCGTAGTTCTTCGTCAGCTTCCCGGCTCCCATCTCCCCGCGGGGCCGCAAAGTTCTTGATCCTCGCGACGGCCCCGAGCGCTATCTCGAGCATGACCCAACCCGTGACGAGACCCTTGACGGTTCCGCCGAGCGCCAGCACGTTGGCGAGCCCTACCCCGATGTACGCGGGGCCGATCTGGTCGCGGAGCGTTGTTGCGACGACGACCAACACGACGGCGAAGCCCGCCACAAGCATGTCGACCACAAACGTCAACCAGCACTGCAGGCACAGCAGCAGGTAGGCGGGCCGCTGCGACGCGTCGATGAGGCGGGCGTTGCGGCGCGCGACCCGATCCTGCCAGCCCAGGGCGCGGATGGACTCGAGCCCGTCGAGCGTCTCGAGCAGCGACGTGTGCAGCGGCGCCTTGTGCTCAATGTCGAGGAGGCGCATCTGGCGCGACGTGCGCAGGTAGAAGTGCTGCACCGCCCAGAAGGCTAGGGCGATGACGGGCAGCGCGGCGGCGAGGTAGCGCGAGCTGACGGCCACGAGGACGACCTCGCCGAGGGCGAAGAAGGTTGCTGTTTGGGCGTCAGCAAGAGCTGCATAGAGCAAAGGTCGGCTACGGGGTTGTGGAAACGTACAGACTGCTACTGCTAGAGCGGCTGCGGGAAGCTCCATGTCTATCAACTGGAGATCGTGGCTGAACCTGTTGACCGTGACGCCACTGTCGACGCTTGAATGGAACGACATGGGAGCTCTGTGGCCAGTAGGAGATTAGACTGCTGCTCTTGGAAGGAATCCTATGAAGGATTTGGAATGGGAAATATTTGACGTGCCTCGACACTCCTTTCAGTAGGACGTCATGAAAGTACACCCCCGAGTTGTTGATCACGTCAACAAAGAGCTTCCTGAAGACGGTACCATGGATCAGTAGCCGTCGGTAATCTAATTGTAGAAGACGACACAACATACCATGCACCAATAAGGACCGCAATGATTGCGCCAACCCCTAGAGCCGTGTAAACGCCAAGCCATTTCCCCAGGTCTTGGTTGGGACGCAATGCGTTGGCCTCGGCCCACCAACCAAGCCAGATATCTGGGCAGCACCGGGCTGTTAGTCTCCAATACGGAAGATCTCGGAAGAGGAAACACAGATTCTTACACGGGAACGAATTGCAAAAGGCAAAGACAAGCATAGCGACAAGGAAGGCCGCAAGTGTGTACCAGCCGGCCGCCTTTCCGTAGAACAGATACATCGTGGAGTCACCCAGACGGCGGGTGGGGTCTGTCTGCTCAGGGGCGTTCAAAGCACTGGCAACGGCGGGCGTGATTTGCTGCTGCTGCGCTTCGTTTTTCCCATCGTTGGCAGTCTCAGTCTCGCGATTGCCTGTTAAAGATGGCGTGTCCGGCTGTACCGCGCAAGCCTTGCCAATATCTTCCCCTGACGCGAGTGTCGCCCGGTTGTCCTGGAGTTGTCCATGACTGTCGAGAACGACGATATCGTCTGCGTAGCGTAGCCGTTTTGCTGCGAATGATGTCAGAGGCACTATCCGAAGCAGGAAATATCGGGGTGGGCGCAAGAAACCAGCAATTTGTGAACTTACTATCGGAAGACGCCAGAACAATCGTGGCGTTTGCTCTCCTCAACAAACCCTGCTCTCCAAAGAGGTTATCAAAGACGAGATCGGCAGTGGCTGCGTCAAGACCGCCAAAGACGTCGTCAAGCACAACGAACTCCTTCTTTGCGTATACAGCACGAGCGATGGCCTGGAAAGCGCCTCTGGTTAGCCTCCCTGACAGTTTTGCGTCCGAAGCGGTGGGCAACCTAGCTCACCAAACGGTGCTTTTGGCCCCCGCTCATGGATATCCCCATCGTCCCGGCGACGGTATCCTCTCCATCAGGCCAGGCACCGATATCAGGCTCAAGGGCGCATGCGTGTATGACTGCACGATACCAGGCCTCATCGAACTCGTCATCGTCATCGTCGGTGCTGGTGCTGCCGCCCGTAACGACCCGTCGCACGGTCTCGTTGGGGATCCAGGCCGACTGGCTGCAGTAGGCCACGCCCGAGACGAAGGAGGTGCGTATTTGCCCTTCGAATGCGGACAGCTCTCCCAGCAAGGCTCTGAGGAGTGTCGTCTTCCCACAACCGACGGGCCCGAAAAGGAGGGTGAAAGCGCCTCTCCGTATTTGCCATTCCGGGTCGATGTTGATGAGAGGGCTGAAGTCTTCTTTCCACGAGAACCTCCCCCGGACGGAGGCGATTATCTCCGGTGGCAGCGGATCCGAGGCGAGGCCATTGTTGTTGCCAGCAACGCTGTGTTCCACCGAAGAGGAAGGCGGGGCGTCGACATCGGCCTGCAGGCCGGCATTCAGCCGCTTATCCTCTCTCTCCTTTCCGTTGAGAAAATCCTGGATGCGCCCGAACGAGGTGACGGAGCCGGCGAGGATCGGGGCAGCAATGATGATGCTGGAGAGTGGTGTGCTGATGAGGACCAGCAGGGACTTGGAGGTGAAGGCGGTCGCGACGTCCAGTGTCCCGCCGTCACCGCGAGCGGCGAGGCCTGCAAAGATGCCAAAGGCCAGGATCGGGGAGATGATGGGGGCAGCGATTACTATAGGAGTTTGATGTCGTATGTTAGCCAACGGCTGTGACCAGAATAGAGAGCCGCAGAAGGGCATCAGAGAGGGAAGTCAAAACTGACGTATGACAAGCGAAAGGCCCATCAAGACCCTAAACCGCATCGACGCCCCCAGCTCCAAAGTCCGCAGCCGGGCCAGCATCCCAAACGCAACGTCATTAAGCCCCGACACGCGCAGCCACTTGACGCCCCCAAGCGTCTTCGCCGTGGCGCTGACGCGGTCCTGCGACGCCTTGATCCACTCCGCCTGGGCGCGCCCGATACCGACGCCGAGGAAGCCGATGCCGACCAGGACCAGGAGCGCCAGGCCGACGGGCACGGCGCAGGCGGCGCCGCCCAGCTCGCGGGCCAGCAGGTACGTGCCAACGCCGATCTCGAGGACGCCCGCCCACAGCTCGTGCAGCTGGCGCGCTCCCGCTGCTGCCTGCGCCGTGTCGGTCGCTACTAGCGTCAGCGAGCCGGCACCGCTGACGGAGGGGGAGGTCAGCAGGTCCAGGCGCGTCGCCTTGGCGTAGACGAGGGCGGACAGGCTGCCGCGCATCATAGTCTCGGCGCGGGCGATGCTCCGCTCGTACTGGCCTGTGGATATCTGTACGCGGGTTATAAGGGTGATTAGAGGGTGAGGATTATGTGACGACTGGAGAAGAAAAGTCGGGAGTTGGAAGGGTTGAAAACGCGGAGAAAAACTTACAGCCATTCCGGCAAAGACGATGGCGTACGCACCCACCAAACCCCACCCCGCGTTGTCATACTGCTCAGTCCGCGGCTTGTAGGCCAGGTCGATGGCGGCAGTGATGAGGAATGGCTGAGCGTAGGTAAACCCAATCAGAAACAACTTGGGAGGAACGGCAGCCAGCATGGGCCGGGCAAAGACGCCGTGCCAAGTAGTGAAGAGTACACCAGCGGCCGTTTTGTCAGGAACTAGAAGAAGGCGAGGTACCGGTTGTCGGTCAGCCTGTACTCTACTCGAATGCTGGCTGCCTGGGAGGTTTTCCTACCGTTGTTCCATCTCTCCTCTAAAGATTTGCCAAGTTTTTCCGCCTCCATCTTGGTCTCAAGGGTGTCGAGGTCGTTCAGGCCGAGGTTTCTCCCGTAGCCGAGCCGCATCAGCGGCACCAGCCAGGAGAAGAGGACGCGGCTGAGAGTGCCGCTCGTGACCTCCCTGTTGAGACCCTGGAACCGGGGCAGCAGGATGGAACGTTTCTCGTAGGATTCTAGCGCGAACAGGAGAACACGTAGCGCGGCCGATGTCACGAGAAGTGCTGGGATGGATGAGGCAATCCCCGTTGACGGGCTGAGCATGAATAGCGTGCGGCATCGTGGCAGCTCGAGAAGGACGCTGAAGAACAGGTACACCGAGATGATGAAGGATGGCCGGTGGTTGCGACTGTGCTCGAGCCATGATAGGACAAAAAGGCCTAACGACGCTGCGAGGGTGAGACTAGCGGCTGGGATTGCTGCACGCGACTCCCTGCTCGGAGTGAGGGACCAGAGTGCACATAGCGCGGCGCTGAGAGCAGCGAGTGTGGCGCATGCGATCTGCGTCGAGATTTCGGCACACACCCGGGCTGTCAGCTGCCGAACAAGGACGAATATCAGTGTATCGGTGTGCTCTGGCAGAGATTCTTACCAGCTTCGGGGCAAGCAGCCAGTGATCCCTTGTTTTGCGCTCGCTCCTCAGAAGCCGGAATAAGCGCCAAGGCACGACGAGCAGAAACGCCGTTTGCACGGGAATCGTCAATATGCTCTCCTCAAAAAGGAGCGTGAACTCGAAGCCGCCACGGCAGACCGGGCCGGCCCAGGGCCCGAAGGCGTTGTCTTCGCAGTCTCCGGGTGAGGGAGACATCGCTGACCGTTGTGGTTTGGGAGGACGTGTGATCGCAATGGGAAATAATTAATCTGGGAAACGATGACAGCTGGAGCAACGAGAACACGGGTGATCTATAAAGATGGCATCAATAAGAAAAAGGCGGCAATCATGATTCTTTAATACTGCTGATGCAGATGATAATCAAGAGGTAAGGACATGGCTGTCGTATAGCCGTATTCGTACATCGTAGATCGCATGGCCGTATCTGCAAGGCAAGGATACAATGCAACCTGACCAACTTGCTAATGGCACATCCAGGTGACAAACGAGTCACAAGTGAGGGCTGATGAATCTCCAAAGGTCCACAGCGGGTCATATCAAGAAGCCCATACATTCTTCAAGTCCCAAAGGCGGAGAACCCAGATCGGGTTCTTCCGGGGGGAGTCGGCAGATTAGACGTGCCGTGCTGACAGGCGCAGCGGTGATACCCTTCTCGCCAAGATCCTTTGCCCCGAATAGAAGCCTCTCATCTAGACATAATCCCACCTCTTGCGTGGGACCGGCGTCCTCGGGCTTCTCCGCGGGCCCTTGCGAGGAGGGAGCGGCGCCAGCGGAGGAAGCATTCTCCTTATAAACCGGGCCACGTCGAATTGAAAGCCCCATCCATCGACGTTGGCCACGCTCGTCGTATTGCGCTTCTTCTTCTTCGACCAGCCATGGTTGGTGCGGCGTCGCCTGCCGGGGATCCGTCCATGCAGGCCTGACGGGCGTCGGCGATGTTAGCCGATAGTTTACCTAGCCGCGAGGGCCGACACGGCAGAACAGAACGACAAAACGAGAGTCATCACTTACAGCGTCCTCGGTAGCTCTCCGCCTTGGACCGCTTGGTGAACTTGCGGCAGGTGAAGCAGAACTTGCGGCCGGCGCCCATGGACGACTCCAGGAGCGTGTACAGCGGGCAGGTGGTGCAGCGGCAGTGGATGCAACCCGGCCGCGGGCACTCGCGCCTGCGGCTGGGCTGCTGCACGTCGTGGTCGCACGGCTCCTGCCGGCGGATGCGCATGAACTGCCGCTTGTAGACGGACCGGTGGTTGCCTGCGTCCAGGCGACGGGGCATGTTCCAGTGGAACGCCAGCAGGCTCGGCTTGGCGGGGATCAGTGGCAGCGTGGCGGCCCGGAAGAAGTGACACGTCACGGAGAGGCAGACGAGGTCATTGTTGTTGCACCGCTCCAATATCTCGAGCTGCAGCTCGCGCGGGAACCGGGCGAACAGCGTCCACGAGAACTCGGCCGGCACCAGCGGTGCTCGGGGGATTCTGAGGTCGATCTCGCGGCGCCGGGCCATTTTGGGCTGCTGGTTGTCGTGTGCTGGGACCGTTCCTGGCTCGGGGAGTGGCACTGCCCCTCAACCCTGTTTTTGGTCGTTGGTACAATGTTGTTTTGCTTGCCAGGTGAGGTGGGTTGGTGCCTAGAGTGGCGGCAACTGACCAGAGTATGGGTGGAAGTGTCCGGAGCTCTCAACCATGGGCGGGGAGACCAGGAAAACAAAGCCTAGACCCAAGGTCCATCAAACATTTGCTTCGTTTGCCACCTGCACTCCCTCCAACTCACGTCATCATCTTTTTAATGGTGATTTAATTAAACATTATTCTATTATCGCACGTGTTCGACTAAAACCGCATGACGCGCTATGGATTCGATCCCGCGCCAGAAATGTCGTTCGCTGGGCGTGATGCATTCATATATCCTTGGGTGTTCCCCCGACTGCCCAGTCGAGATAGCCAGACAATTCGGCGATCCAGACCCAACAGCATACCACCGGTATCGCCGCCAGCAGCATCCACCACAGCTCGATAGTTAGTCGGGTTCGCATCCAGCGGCGGAGACGCTCGGCAGGCGTGCGCCGGTGCGTGCAAGTGCGGGTGCCATACACTAGGCAGCCCAGGCCTGGACGGCGGTCGCACTCGATATGCTCGCGGCGCCGCTGCATCAACAAACTGCAAGTGAGGGAAAGGTGTAAGCCCCCACGCCAAGCACGACGAAATCACGACGGCGTCAGGCTCCACTGCCCGCCGGTATGAAGGCAAACTTACGCCACGCTTCCCCGGCAAAACCGCAGGTCGCTCCCGAGGTCGCAGCGCGTGTCGTTGGGACACTCGAGGTGCAGCTTTCGACGCTCCATCAGCCATGCCACCTTGAGGCGGACGCCCGTGTAGACTAGATCGTAGAAGTGGCGCGACGTGTGCTTTAAGGAGAGGGCATCCGGGTAGATGAGCTCTTTGCTGATCATGACGTGGATCTCGGTCGGAAGGTCCATCAGGTTTAGCGCCCGGACCCCTGGAGCCGGACCTGGAGCGGACGAGCTTGACGCTACCCCATCGTCTCGCTTTTCAGTGGGCGGGAGAGCGGGAGGACGTCGCAAAACTGCGGCCATGGCGAAGTAGAGAAGGGGGTGGTTAAATGGAAAATGTAAATTGAGCAAATGCTGTCTGCCCGCAACTACCGATGTCAATCGCAAATTCCCCAAAGCAGGCCGCCCTCGGATCAATACGTCGGGGACGAAGCCAGATTTATATTGACGCTGCAGCCATTCGGACGGCTGACAGGACTCGTGTCCTTGGCTGGCGGGCAGCCTTGCCAGGCGTGTCCGACCTCGTATTCAACCCTGGGCAGGCCAGCTGGCAGTGCGCTAAGCTAACAAAGAACGCCTGGAGCCAACCTGGGGTCGTTGTTGGGCGCTGTGGCTGGGGGTTTGTGACAAAGGTGCAGGCAGAAGTATTTGATATGGCGCGCCATTGGCCGCAGCTCTCCTGGAAATCCAAGGACACGAGCGAGAATTGGCTTCTATCTACATGACAGGTGACCTCTAACCTGGAAACGTCTTGGATCGCTGTTAAATTCGTCGATATTTTTAGGCAACCCGTGTTTCATCCAAAAAGCCCGAGTCACAGTGCTGCGCGCTAGCGGTGCTAATCCTGATTGAGGCTAGGCGGCGATCTCGCCACTAAGTCACGTGATAGCGCGAGAACCCCAGAGGCGCCCCTCGCCACTTGTCGCGACAATCACTCTGTGGCTGCCTGGCAGGGGCGGGGTGAAACTGAGTCCAGAATGGCCGAGGGCCTCGGTTCCCTCAAATGCAGCCAGCATTCGCCACAAGGCCCAGTGAATCATCGCACCGAGCTTCCATTTTGCTCGACATGCCCCTAGCTTCCGAACGACATGGCTTTGGCTTCAGCAGCTAATAACGGCGACGAGTACGGGTGGGATCTTTCGCTCGAAGAGGAGGAGGAGCTTCTTGCAGCCATTGCCGACACCACCTTTGCCCCCACCAACGTCACCGCCACGCCGAGGAACCCCACGGACTCTCCGGGAAGTGGAGGCTCTAGCTCGACCGTTAAAACCGCCCTGCGACGCCCGATTGCGAGACTGCCGAACCCTGCGCCGGCCGACCCTCATTCCCTGAGAGCCGACATAAACGCCGCCTTCCCAAAAAGTCCCCGGACGGTGACAATCACCGACAACGACAGCGTGTCCGAACTCGAGTCTCTGGGGCGCCTTTCTCCGCACCGCCATGGCGAGGATACCCCTGTCCACCCGAGGCGTGCTGTCTATAGGGGCTCGGGGAAGGCCCCGGAGGCCCCTGAGGACGATGAGCTCGAGCCCGTGTCTCCAGGGAGCTATGTGGGTGAGGATGTCAGCTACCCAGACTGTAAGCTTGGCACAATCTTTGTTCTATCTATCGACAGGGCAAAATTGCCAACTAACACCCCAGGCTCATGCTCCAGTAACCGTCGCCCTGTCCGCCTTCGATTCGGCATCGGACAGCAAGCCCGAGTCGGCAGCTGAACCCGACCCCGAAGCCGACACCCATATCGCCTCTCAGAAGGAGCAGAAGCGGTCGCCTCTGGCGCTGTTCCGCACGTACCCACGGAAGCCGTTTAGCGTGTCCGACTTCTCGTCGGCCGCGTGGTGCGAGCAGCAGCACGCCTTCACGCTCTTCCGCATGGGCGGGCGGAAGCCCCGGACCGCGGCCATGAAGAGCGGCACACGCGTGCACGAGCAGCTCGAGCGAGAGGTGCACACCACCGTCCGCGTCGAGATCCTCTCGCGCGAGGACGCGTTCGGCCTCAAGATCTGGAACCTAGTCCAGGGCCTGCGTACCCTGCGCGACACCGGCCTGACCCGTGAGCTCGAGATCTGGGGCCTGGTCGACGGCCACGTCGTCAACGGCATCATCGACGGCCTGAGCGAGGGGAACCCGGATCCCGAGTTTGAGGAGCAGATTTATAGCAGCCAGGGGAGCAACAGCCAGGCGTCGCAGAGCGGCCAGAAGGTCTGGGTCTTTGACGTCAAGACCAGGGCCCGCCGGTCGGTGCCGAGCATGAGCCACATGCGCCCAGCCATGATCCAGCTGTTCCTCTACCACCGCTTCCTTTCGCAAATGGTCGACGGCAAGCTCGATTTTCTGCACGTCTACCGGCGGTACGGCCTCGACCCCGACGAGCCGTTCTCCGACACCTTCCTCGCAGAGATCGGTAGCCTGCACGACGAGGTGTTCTACGACGCCAGTCCAGCGCCACCATCTCCAGGCTCCGAAACGGACGGTGTCAGGACGGCCGGACACGTGTCGACCGAATCTAGCGGCCAGCTTCGCTACCGTACTCTCCGCCAGCTTACAGGCCTGCTCAAAGAAGAGCTCCGGCAAACATTCCCTGACGGATCCGACACCCTTGGGCCTTTCGTCACCATTGAGTATCGATGTCGTGGCAAAGAGCCCCTCCCCACCCCTGTGGAGCCTGAAGATCCCATCGACAAGGGTCTTCGGAAGAAACACCGCAAGAAACAGGTCCCCGACCCGGAGCAGGACGTAGAAAACTGGATAGAGCACCGACGATTCCACATGGACAACGAAAAGCTGGACAACTGGCTGGAGGGTCACATGCAGTGGTGGCGTGGCGAGCGGGACGCCGTGGGCGTGAGCATCGAGGACGCGGACAAGTGCCGGTACTGCCAGTTCTCTGAAGAGTGCGGCTGGCTCGCCGACATGCACCACAAGGCCGTTGCCGAGGCGAAGGAGAAGAAGAAGGCAACCGAGGCCGTTCAGAGGAGAAGGCGGCCGAAGCGCGGCTAGACACGACGCATGATTTTTGGAAACGAAGCCATGTTTTTATTTGATATTTTTCCTTTCTAATCGCACTCCAATCTTCCGGTATCATACACGTAAGATCTCCCGCTTTCCACCCGAACACTTCCCATATTGGAATAAGTTTTTCCTTGCGATACCAGATTTTGAGTTCTCCCAGATCGAACGTTTTGTGATCCTGGAGGGTGTAAACAAAACCTAAGGCAGCAATCCCCCGTTTACCTGCTTGCCCCTGTCCTCGGCAGCTGTTTCCCCGCTCTGGTCCTCATTTTCCTGCATAGCACCTCACCTCGTTGTTCACACTCCTGCCTAATCCAGGCACCCCGGTCATACAACCTGCGTCACCGCGCCTATCTCTTCTTCGCTTTCCACCCACACCCGGACAAGCAGGCGGAAGCACGTCATTGCAGCCCTAACACACTCGCATGCCGCGCTCTTGCTCTGCACCAATGCTATTGTCGTATCCGTATTGCACTACGCCGCTCCCGACCGCGCCGATGCACGGTCACATGCGGCTGCTGATCAGGTCCAACCAGTCATTGTTCTTCCCGAATATTCTTCCGACGGGCACGCCTAGATGCCGGAGCCCGCACTCGATTACCCGAAAGCGAAAGCCAATGCGACCCTATCTCCTGAACCTTAACGACAGTTGCCAGTCAAGCATCGGATGGCGGCGGGTGGAAGCATTACTCCGCGCGGGGTTCCCTCATCTAACCCCTGCCCAAGTGCTGCGCCAGGCCAATCTTTCGACGCGCGAAGGGTACCACTGCAGGCAAAAACTCAATGAGGAGAGGCGGAAGTGGGCGAATCAAGAGCCGGAAACACCATCTTGAAGCTTTTCGTCTTCTTTTCGTCCTTTGCAGTGTTTGATTGCGATGCGACGGCGGGACTTGTTGACCGCAACTCGCCCTGCCTTGGGCTTTCCTGGGTCGTGTGGTGACATATATAATCTCGGGCATTTTTCCCACCAGGGCGCCCAGAGCAACCCTCGGTGCCTGTCTCTACAGCCAGAGTCGAGCCCCCTTCGCCGGCCAGATATTTCTAGGCGAATGCTGGCTCCTGCTCTCTGCCCTGCCGTCTCCTTGTCCCCTAGTGTAGTAGGGTTGGTCGTCCAGCCGTGTCATCCATGGTGTCTGCATCGCTGGTTGCCCTCGGCGGGCTCTTTCTGGCCGCAGTGTCGGTGGACGCCCAGACAGCGCTGGAGGTTGATCCCATCCAATTTGTCGACCCCCTGATCGGCTCCGCCAACGGCGGCAACGTCTTCCCAGGCGCCTGCGTGCCCTACGGCATGGCCAAGGCCGTTGCCGACACCAACTCGAGCTCCAACCAGGGCGGGTTCGCCCAGGACCCGAACGCCTTCGTGACGGGCTTCAGCTCCATGCACGACTCGGGCACTGGCGGCAGTCCCTCGCTCGGCAACTTTGCCATGTTCCCCTACGCCGGCTGCCCGGACGGCGACGTCAACCGTTGCGACTTCCCCAAGAAGAGCCGCGTCCGCTTTGGAGCCTTCGATAACAAGTCGATCAGCGCGCTGCCCGGGTACTTCGGCCTCCAGCTGACCAACGGCATCAAGGCCGATATGACGGCCACGGCGCGGGCGTCCCTCTATCGCTTCCAGTTCCCTGCCACGGCCATCGATGGGAAGCCGTCGCAGCCGCTGATCCTGCAGGACCTGACCGATCTTTCCGACTCGCGCCAGGACAATGGCTCCGTCACCGTGGACGGGTCCAGCGGGCGGATCACGGGAAGTGGTATGTTTTTATGACAACCTGCCGATACTTGGGACGTTGGTCTTCTACAAAAAAAATTACTTACAAAAAGTTCCTCAGCGAGATTCCTTCCCAGCTTTGGCCAGGGCAACTACGTCCTCCATTTCTGCACCGACTTCAAGGGCGCCCAGATCCTGGACAACGGCATCTTTGTCAACAGCAGGGCCAACGCGAGCATTAAGAAGCTCACCATCTCGCGCAGCATCAACGGCTACCCGCTGCCGGGAGGGGCGTTTATCCGCTTCAAGTCGGCGGACAATCCGATCCTGGCGCGCACGGCGAACAGCTTCATCAGCGTCGAGCAGGCGTGCCGCAACGCCGAGCGTGAGATACCAGACTTCGACTTCGCCAAGGTCCAGGACGCGGCGACGGCGGTGTGGCGCGAGAAACTGGCGCCTATCCGGATCGACGCCACCGGCGTGGACCGGTCCCTCGTCCAGATGTTTTACAGCGGCATCTACCGCACCATGATCAACCCGCAGAACTACACGGGCGAGAACCCTCTCTGGTCCAGCAGCGAGCCGTACTTTGACTCCTTCTACTGCCTCTGGGACTCGTTCCGCTCCCAGATCCCGTTCCTGGTCGTGCTGGACCCGTCCGCCGTTGCGCAGATGGTGCGCTCGCTGATCGACACGTACTCCCATCTCGGCTGGCTGCCCGATTGCCGCATGAGCCTGTGCAAGGGCTACACCCAGGGCGGGTCCAATGCCGACAACGTGCTGGCCGACGCGTTCCTGAAGGGCATTGCCGAGGGCGTCGACTGGAACAAGGGGTACGAGGCCGTGGTGAAGGACGCCGAAGTCGAGCCGTTCAACTGGTCCGTCGAAGGCCGCGGCGGACTCGACAGCTGGAAGGCGCTGGGCTACATCCCCGTGCAGGACTTTGACTACAAAGGCTTCGGCACCATGACGCGCAGCGTCTCACGCACGCTCGAGTACAGCTACAACGATTTCTGCATTTCCCAGATGGCCGGCAAGCTCGGCAAGCAGGCCGACAAGGAGAAGTACACGGCCTCGAGCGGCAACTGGGTCAACCTGTTCCGGGCCGACCAGGCCTCGAACCTCTTCGACGGCACGCCCACAGGCTTCACGGGGTTCTTCCAGCCGAGGTACCTGAACACGACGTGGGCGTACCAGGACCCGCTCAACTGCAGCCGTCTCGACAACGTCGGCGTCTGCTCGCTGCAGAACACGGGCCGGGAGACGTTCGAGAGCAGCCTGTGGGAGTACGGCTACTTTGTGCCGCACGACCAGGCCCGGCTCATGACGCTGTACGGCGGGCCCGACGAGTTCGCGCGGCGGCTCGACTACATGCACGACAGGAACATCTCCAACATCGGTAACGAGCCGTCCTTTTTGACCGTGTTCCAGTACCACTACGCCGGCAAGCCGGCGCTGTCGGCCAGGCGCTCGCACTTTTACACCCCGGGCTCGTTCGAGGCCAAACCCGACGGCCTGCCGGGCAACGACGACAGCGGCGCCATGGGCTCCTTCCTCGCCTTCTCCATGCTGGGCCTGTTCCCGAACCCGGGCCAGAACGTGTACTTTATCACGCCGCCCTTCTTCCCCTCGGCCAACGTGACCAGCCCCGCGACGGGCAAGGTGGCGCGGATCCGGACCGTCAACTTTGACGTCGCGTACAAGAACATCTTCATCCAGAGCGCGACGCTGGACGGGAAGCCGTACAGCAAGAACTGGCTCGACCACAGCTTCTTCACCGACGGCAAGGAGCTCGTCCTGACTCTTGGCCCGACCGAGAGCGCCTGGGGCACCCGGCACGACGACGTGCCGCCTAGTCTGAGCCCGTACTCTGGGCTCGACGGCAGCCCTACGGCGGCTAGGTTCTAGAGATGGTGATTTTTTTTAGCCATGGCGGATCCTCGTCGTGTCATGATCGGGGGGCATATATACATATATACATAATTAGGGTAATCAGGCCGTAATATGTAATGTTACAAGAACACGAACAGCGATGCACGGACACAAAGCCAAGGTTATAACTCACAATACCCCAATCAGATCAGTGCCCAGCGCCGTAAAAAAGCCCTCGTTCCCTCGACGTCCGCCATTGCCTTGCGGCGAATGATTTCGTGCACGTACGGGATGCCGGTCGACCTGTACGCGCGCGGACAGTCCGTTTGCCTGGAAGCAGCGCCTCCCCCGCCTTGCGAGGAATATAGCATCCGGCCGCGGCTGGGGCGCGTACCCGGTCCCCAACCACGGCCGTTGACGAAGCAAGCAAGCTCAAATGGACATTTTCAGAGATGACAAAAGTACGCGGCCAAGTGGGCATGACCGGACCAGCTCCCCATAGTAGAGTTGCGACGTCGGCTCCTCGAGTCGGTCTGCCGTCCTATAGCGACGTTGGGATCTTGTCGACGCCCAGGCCGTGCAAAGATTGCAGCTGAAGAAAATACTCTTTCGAGCTTCTTGCCCGGAACCCCGGCCTTCCCCCGTCCTCGCACGGCAACCCGTCGACATCCCCCGCATGCAGGCATGGAGAATGACGGCTCTGCATATCGCCCGTGGCACTCGGGGGGAAACAAAGCTTGTGCGAATCGTTCTGGAGGGAGCTGGAGCATGGACGACCGGGGGCTGTGGCGCCTTGTCGAGTTGACCATGGAGGGCTACGGCGCACTCCCCGCCCGACAAAGCCCGTCGACGTGAAGAAGTGGAGATGATAGACCTGGTGGCGACACCGAGATGGTTGTCAATTTGGGGAAGGCGCAGGACAGACACCCCCTGATTGGCTGCTGCGGACGGTGGAGATATCGGCCTGGTCCTGTGTCTCCAAGAGCAGCGGGAGCGAAACATCGATGGCCGAGACGACTCTGGCAAGATGTCGCTCCCCCCTGCGGCGGGACGAGGCCGTGAGATCATTACCAAGACCCGAGTCGCCGTGGGGTCGCCGGCGGACTCCGGCTTCCCAACACCAGAGTGAACACGGCTCGTGTGCGGCCCCAAAGGCCGGGGCCTCGATGAGGACGGGAAGCTGCCGGCGGGCGCAGGTGCAGATCAGGCCATCCTCAAGATATTGCAACAATGGTGACGGGGGTGGTCGGTATTGCGTTTCGGGTTTCGCCCACCGACGCAAAGGACGAGCGCTGGGCCTAATGTAAGGAGGTCGGAGACAGGAAGAAGTCGCTGAGCTTGTGTTCGAGCTGAGGGCAGACGGATAGCCCAGATCATAAAGTCGTAATATTTAAACCGATGCTAATACATCAAGTGCAATCTATACAGTGAATGAAGCGAAACGTCCGTCAACATGCCCGTCTTTTACAAAACAACCGTCGCTCAGTAACAAAACGAGCCGCTTTTTTTTTTTTTTTTTTTTTCCCCTCAGCTCGACACCGGCACCAGAATCAGCACCACCCAGCGCACGGCGCCCTCGGCGTTCCTCAACGGCGTCCAATGACACACGATATCCTGCTCCTTTTGCTGCTTCTGCTGTGGGCTGGACGCAGCACTTCCGCCACCACCACCACCCAGGCCCTTCCACGTAGACATCCCCTCAAACGCATCTCCCGTGCGCGCAGACGATCCCGGATCCTCGGCCGTCTGCTGCGACGACTCGCTCCGTCCGGTCAGGATGCTCGGTATGCGCGGCTTCTTCTTGCCCGCCGCTACGGTCGCGGACCGTCGCCTGGCGGCCGAGAAGTGGAAACCCCCTCCTCCTCCACCACCACCACCATTTCCACTTGTCTCGGGCTGCTCGCAGTCGGATGCTCTAACAGTGATGCGGGTGCTAGTGCTCTTCCCCTCCGCGATGGTAGCCAGCAGCCCGCGCGAGAAGCTCTTGATGATGGACGCCGCAGCGGCCGTGCCCGCGCCCTCGGCCAGCACGGCCAGCACGTCCTGGTGCAGCACGCGGTCCAGCGCGGTCAGCTCGAGCAGCTTGAGCGCGGCGGGCGAGCAGAACTCGATGCGCATCCGTGGCGGCCCACCCTCAGCCGTCGCCGCCGCGTACTCGAGCACCATGTGTCGTACATACGCGCCGAGGAACTCGGGCGGGCTTGTTGCTGATGCTGTGTCGTCCCCTCCCTCTGTCGTGCGGATCGCCCCTCCCGGCAGCGTCGGTGTGAGAGACGTGGGCGAGCCGCCGTTGATGCCGAGGCTCGAAGACGGCGGCGACCACGGGATCAAGGTGAGCGGCGACGACGGGCTGACGCTGTCGCCGTCTCTTGTCGTCGTGGCCGCCGTCGGGCTGCCGCGCTCGAACGCCTGCTGGCGCCGGAAGGTCTTGAAGCTGAAGCCGCGCGGCATGGACCGCCGTCCGGCGCGCTCGTCTTCCTGCAGCTCGTCGTCGCCATTGCTGCTGGCCGCCGGCGCGTCCGCCCGGCCTCGCCTGTCGTACCCGGTATCGGTCTTGCCGTCTTCTTTGTTTTTCTTGTTCTTCTTGCTCACCTTTTTCCTTTGTAGGCGTTTGTACCGCCTTGCCTTGGTCGAGGGCAGCGCCGTATCGTCGCCACCACTGCTGCTCCCGTCGCCCTCTACAGCCGTTGTCGAGCCCTCCGTCTTGAGTGTGCGGACGGCCACCAGCGGCGAGCTCACAGCTCCACCGTCGCTCGACCCAGAGCCCGTCAACGAGGATGTTGGGCGGGGCCCGCCGGCGGAGCCCAGTATGTCGAGAAGCTCCTTGTCGGAGCTGATGGCCTCAGAGATATTGACCTGGCCGCCCAGGTAGTAGGCGACTCGTCCCGTGGCGGTAATGAGCGGGCACACAAACAGCAGGTTCCAGAAGGGCTGTGGGATGCCGTCGGCATCGCGGCGGTAATTGAGCACAAGCTCCAGAATCCCGCCGCTGCGATCCGCCTCGGGAATGGCGGCTAGGTACGCCATGGACGCCTCCTGCATGGCGGCACGCAGCCGGGCCGTAGAGGAGCGGATAGGGTGCTGCTGCTGGGTACCGCCCCCAGTCGTGGAGGCGTTGTTGCGGCTCTGGAGGAAGCGGCAGTTACACCCGATGATCTCGTCGCGCCCGCGGCCGGTCAGGTCGGCCATGCCGTCCGACACGAAGACGACGGGGCAGTCGAACTGGAGGGGATCGGCCAGGCAGAAGGCGTCGGCCAGCCCCGGGAAGCGCGGGTCGAAATGGCGGGCCGAGTGGCGGACCTCTGTGGCCAGAGCGGCGGACGTGGCGAGGGCGAGCTGCGTACGAACAAAGGCTGGGTACTGCTCGCGGGCGATGCGCTGCTCGGCGTGTGCACGGGCATCGGCAAACAGCGTCTCGAGCGCCGGCAGAATGGCGGCTGCCACGTGCTTTACGTCCGCATTGAGCGCGCGCGATGTGTGGTTTGGCAGTCGCAGCGGCGACGTGCCCATAATCGACATATACCTGCTCGATATGTCGGCCATGCTATAAGTGACGGTGTTTACGCAGTTGGCATACTCCTTGAGCTGAAACGGCGCTTTCCATCAGCAACTCTTCGATGTGCGAGGTTTTGGACGGCCCGACCAGCCCGGCCTTACCTTCATCAGAAATTCCATACACTCAGCCGACTTTCTGCTCTCGGCGAACCGCAGCAACCGGTTTGAGGTCTCTGGGTTCTTCAAAACCATCTGCATGACGTCCATGCCGAGGATATCAGGCCCAGACGATGGCGAGGCCGAGCCGTCGGCGTCACTCCTCCACGACATCACTGGCATGCTGGCAACACTGGTGCGGCTGCCAGGAGTGCCATCTGTCGGGCTGCCGAAAATGGAGTCGATGGCACCCCATTCGATGGCAGACTCGGATTTGACCGGGGTGCCGTCTGGGCTGTAGTCTGTGTATCGGCGCAGCGCTGCCGTGTTGACGTGCAGCGACAGGCCCGAGTTACTCCTCAGCCGCCTCGCCAAGCTATCTCTCCTCGGTGGACGCATTGCCCGCGGCGTTGGTGGCGGTGACGGTGTCACCATCATCGTGGCCCGGAACGCGGCCGTCTTGGTGGTCGGGATCTCGAATGCGCCATGGGACAGCGCCGGGGAGCTTCTTCGCCGTGTGTCGCAGTCGCCTAGGGATGACAGCAAGGGCACGCGCGCTGGCGATTCCTCCAATATACTTGTCGTGATTGTCGAACACATCTATTCGTTCGTCGTGTCCTTCCTTTCTCTTTCGATATCTTCCCCGGCTTCCCCTCGTCCTGATCTAGGACAAGGTGCTATCACCGAAACCTGCAGCCCAGGCTAGTAAGGTTAGGAGTTGTCACCGCAGGCCGCCTTGATCTGCAGATAGGCGCTGATGTCGCCTCATCAACGGAGAAGCCAGGATGCGGGAGTTCAGAGGCGGGGGAAACATGCAGGTTTTGGTGTCGAGAGGACAAATGGCGCCGGGACTGAACGGGAAATAACTCTGCTAAAGATGGGCCACGACAAGCCAGTCAAGCCTGGCGTTGGGTGGCTGCCGGCCTCACTCTGGCCCAGATGCTATGCCCTACCATCCGCATCCCGACGGCGCTGTGACCGGCGCTGGGCTAGACGCCCGAGGAGGTCGAAGCCCGGGGCTAGTGCCGAAGGCGGGCGGATGGTTGACAGGGAATTGCATACGAAATCCATCGCAATGCGGTCTAGGGCGGATGAGTGTGACGAACTAGTACCCGAGCTAGTGCTCCGTGGCCGCACTTGGCTGCCGGGCTAACGCGCCTGGTGGCGTCGAGGCTCGGATGTCAAAGCACAGGTTTCTCACATCGACGGTGAGCCCAAATCCTATTCGGGAATGGGGAACAAATTGGTCGCGCACATGCGGGTCAGATTCTCCGGATAGCTCCATGTCTGACCCAGCCAAGGACCATCTGAGTGCTTCGACGAGCAGAAGGGTTATTCATTGCTTCTTCATCAGCAGACGGATAACGCTCGCGCATCGGTCGATAGCTCGGCAGTCGGTTGGCATGCCCTCATAAACAAGACGTCGCCTTCCAGCCCCTGAAGCCACGAAGCTGCATGTCAACCCATGTCTGCCCCATTTCAGGAACCCAACAAAGAGCGAGGACTTCTGGGGCTTACGCTAGAGCAAGCCCCCGGCAGCTGGGAATCGGGCAGCACCGTGCGCTGATCACCTACTAACTCCTCTAGCGGTCCCCAAACTTCTGGGCACGTACTCTGTACCATCCCATTTCCATCAAAGTGGCGTCTGAGCGGAACTGGGCCAGGGGTAAGAGAGTCGACCCTTGTCTGGCCCAGCGGCAGCTGCTGCTCCCAAGAACCCGGCCTCCATGGATTGCGTACTAGACCAGCCAGTCAACAGACCGTCTGGTTTCACCTACACAATGACGAAGGGATTTATCGCGTCTGCCGTGCCGGTCTGCTGCTATAGATGGTTTCTCTGGACCGGTCCGCCTCCGGTTCCGTCATCCCTTGGTTTCCCGGATTTCGGGTACGGGCAAGGGGCAGCCCTGTGGCTGGCTTAGGTTCTTCAAAAGTTGGGGAGAGGCGGGGATGTCCGACGATCGATCATCAATGGTTGCGGAGCATGCCGGTTTGCTGAGCCCATTGCCTAACGAGAATTGCCGTGACGCCAGCCATCTTTGAGAATCTGTGGCGCAACGTTTCCGCAGTAACCATAGGTCGGCTTGGAGATCAAGGCGACGTCTTGCCTCCACCTCTGCCGCTCCCACGGATTCTCTGCTCGGTCCCAGTGAATCCTTTATCGAACGGGGTTGTGGAACTAGCGCGGCACCATCGATCGCGTGGGCCGTTGGAGGTGCCTGTGCGGATTTATAGCCAAGCATCCTTCTCGTTTGTACAGCCAGAGCACAACATATCAACTCGGCGACGTTGAGCTTGTTGAAACCGCTGTCTGCTTGCTGACAGGCATTTGATGGACAGACGCAGCGCGAGCGTCCCCACGACCGCGTATCAACAGCCGCGTCTTGAAACCTCGATACGCGGTGGAGGTTTGCTTGATTCTCGTTGCTCTTGGAGAGCTGGTCCGATCCAATAGACACAATGACTACCGCAGATCTTTGCCTAGGCGGGAATAGCGGAGGTATTGAGATGGGTGGCTATAATAGTGGCCCGAAAATGTATTAAGTAGTATGAAGGTCGGAGATATGGGCTGTGGAACGGGATGGAGAAGGAGCACCAAAGTCAATTTGAGAACGGGGAACGAAAGAATAGAAGGTGGTCCACCAATCGCGAATACGCCAAAGGTGAGCTCAAGCGTAGGAAGCCTGTCGATGTTCGATGTGCCAACCCACCAGTGAGAAAAATCATTTTCCCTTTGATACTATGCTGTCAGCGGGTCGGCTTGCAAGTTGGCTCGTTGTCGGGGACGCCGGGAAGGATGGCGGGATAGACGCCCTTGAGGGACGTTTGGAACTGCGCAAAGCTGGATCCGAGCTCATCAGCCACACATATGTGCTTGTCGGCGCGCCCGAACGAAACCGTCTCGCACGAGGGCTCTGAAGCCAGGCCCTTGAGGTTCGCACCAGCGACTATGACTTTACCGCCCCGCATGACCAGTTCCACGTCCTCGGCCCCGGCGAAGATTGCCCGGGCATACACGCCGTCTTGGCTGTTTTCATTATCTGCCGAATTGCCCCCGCCAAAGACAACGATATCAGCTACCTTGCCGGGCACGAGCGACCCGATATGGGCGTCGAAGCCAACGGCCCTGGCGGCATTGACGGTCATCATTTCCCACAGAACCTTTGGCTGCAGCTCCTGGCCGAAACTATGCCAAGTTACGTCGCGGGCGCAGACAGCCTCGCGGCCCATGGTGGCAGATCCTGAAGGCAACCAGTCGGTGCCCAGTGCGACATTGACGCCAGCCTCAAGTAGGTGAGTCACATTGAGCGTCTTTCCGTACAGAAACACGTTGCTTCTGGGTGACCAAACCACGCTCGCGCCACGCGAGGCGACCAGCTCGAAGTCGGCATCAGAAAGGCCGAGGGCGTGAATCAGTGCCATATTGGGCCCTATGATATCGGTACTGAACCCTGCTTCACGGCCAGGAAGAGGGATCGTGTCAAACCGCGAGTCGGACAGGCAGCGGAACTCGTTGGCGGCCTCGGCATCGACTCCCTCGGCGACGTGCGCCATGTAACGATGCAGTTTTCCGGAAACATCAGAGTTTATGGGGGACGCGCCGTAGTCACAGTCACCATCACGCAGGATCCCAACAGAGTCGTCGAGCGGAAAGACGTCCCACGTGGCGACTGCGGAACGGATGCCTTGCCCTAGTCCGGCAACAAAGTCAAGGTTGCGGGCAAGGCCTGGTGCCATAGCGCCACCAACAATAGAAGTGGTCCCGGAAAAAAGGTGGCGTAGCTCTCCCCAGGCGGTGGCGGCGGCGGCTGACCCATTAACTTTGGCCTCGCGCTTGGTGTGGCCACGTAGACCGCGGCGCCAGTCGTGGCGGTGACCGCACCTCTCGCCGATATCGGCGAGAGGCATGATGGTCGAGTATTCGATGTGTTCGTGTGCGTTGATAAACCCAGGGGAGATGGCGGAGGAGCCGGTGCACTCCACAAAGGTCGTGTTCCTCGTTGCGTCAAGGCTGAGAGCACGTCGTGGGCCGGCATATGTGATCTGACCGGACCGCACCAGCAGAGCGCCGTTGAAGCGAGGACCTAGGGACGTCAGGAGGGTGCCCGTGATGACGATATCGCCCGAGGTGCCGGTGGAAGTGATGCTACACGCAGCATTGACCTGCGAGAAAAGACTCGCCGCTGCCAGAGGCAGCAGCGCTTTCATTGTGTGATGTGTGTCGACTACGAGGCAGAATGCTACCTGGGCATAAAGCCGGGCCAGTTCTGTCTATCTGGCAAGTAGTCATGGCGTTGATGAGAGATCGACCAGTGACAGTCGCAAGTTGGCACTGGGCAAGACCCCTGTCCCTGGCCCTGCTGACGGGTTCCCATCTCGGGAGCACGGGAGATGCGCGAAAGTGAGACAGGCGGCGAGTTCATCGGGCGGGGCACCTGCAGCAAACATGGGTGGCAGCGCTGGAACCGAGGGTGCCACAGGCGCGGTCCGGGACATGCGAATGTGAACACAACTGCTGGCCCGCCCTGCGAGATTGTGCGAGCACTTGCTGGTGGGACAAGGAAGTTGAGGCAAGAAGAGGGGTCAAATCGGACGAAACCCGTCTGGCAGAGCGGCTCACTCCTTTGATAGATGAGATGGGAGGATGCTGCCGAACCGGATACTGACCTTGAGGCAAACATGAGGGAGGTCGATCGTGGACTTGCACATCAATTCCTCATCCCGACTGCTGACCATTGGTCACTGGACGGCTCGTGCCAGGTGACGTGACCGGGGATTTTTGTGGAAAGGCGGGCTTGGCAGGCACGTTCCTGTGGCAATGACAAAGAGTGGGCCTGATTGGGCTGGATCGCATCAACACTGCTGCCTTTGAGGGGCGGTCGGCAAAGGCAGAGAAACGCGCGGGTTGAAAGGCAGCGGCAATCCTGCATTTTTGTTTGGCATGCACAAACGGATTCCAGGGGATTGCATCAACAACCGAATCGACGCACTCCGACCCTTTGCGCAGACTCTATTATCTCCCCACACAGCGATCATAAATCGGCCTTTGCTCCCAGCCCATCCTCGACGTAATTTGCGCAAGGGATACCAACAATCTGGCCCATTTTTCCTCTGCTCCGCAAAAGAAAACAGAAGAGCGTCCGACTACGAGCGCACCGACGACGGCCTCCCGACTCCCACGACAGGATCCCGTCGCGATCCCCTGCCGCTGTCCGAGCCAACTACCAGTCACGCTACCTCCCGTCGCTACACCATCTCTCGCGCTCGGGTGATCAAGGTTTGTTTGATCCCCTAGCTCTACGACGCCCCTGTGTGTGCTTCGCTTGACCGCCACGTCGAGGAAGGATCACGTCAACACGCCGCTTCCTTCAGTCTTCTAGCCCCTCCTGTTTGGCCCCTCTATACTCGGGAAGGGCGCTTGTAGACTCGGAATCACTAACGGCGCAACAGACAGAGCCTCATCGCGGCTTTCGGCGCCACAACTAGAACGCGCAGCCAACGCGCCGCCCTAACGCCGAGCGGTGGACAGCAATACCCGCCGCATCGTTCTCTCCTGCGCTTAGCAGTCGGCGCCCATTCCTGGTCTGGGTCTCGATCGCACCGAACCACCGCTACGACCGACCGCCTGTTCGGGTTACACACATACATAGCTTGCCAAGATGGCGGAGACGGAGGTCGACTACAGCTCCTTGCCACTCACGGACCGGTGGGTGCACAAGGTCTGGAAGGTGCGCAAGCAAGCATACGAGGACGCCGCAAGCCAATTCGAAAAGACCCCCGACGAGTATGACCCCGCATTCAAGCCGTTTCTCCTGGACACAAGCCTGTTCAAGGCAGCAGTAGCCGACTCGAACGTGGCCGCCCAGCAGGATGGAATCGCTGCCCTGTGCTCATTTCTGAAATTCGGCGGCCGGGAAGGATGCCTGCGCACGCGAGCCCATACCATTACTCCGATCCTGGAGAAAGGCCTCACCTCAGCAAAGAAGCCCACCAAGGCGTCCTCGGTAGAGGCCCTGCTGCTCTACATCGAGCTGGATGTCCCCGGGCCTGTCATCGAGGAGATACTGCCGATATTGTCGGCCAAACAACCAAAGGTCATTGCGGCCGCCCTCGGAGTCCTCACCCAGATCTTCCACAGCTATGGCTGCAAGACGGCCGATCCCAAGCCCATACTGAAGGCTCTGCCCAAGGTCTTCGGCCACGCGGACAAGAATGTGCGCGCTGAGGCAACAAACCTGACGGTCGAGCTGTACAGGTGGCTGCGCGATGCCATCAAGCCCATGATCTGGGGTGAGCTGAAGCCGGCACAGCAGACGGACCTCGAGGCCCAGTTCGAGAAGGTTCGCGAGGAGCCAACGCCCAAACAGGAGAGACTGCTCAGGTCACAACAAGAAGCCAAGGCCAGGGCGCCCGCTGGTGATGGCGGTGAGGAGTACGACGATGCCGACGACGGACCCGAAGAACCGGTCGAGATCGACGCCTTCGACCTAGCTGAGCCGCAGGACGTCCTCAAGGCCCTGCCGGCCTCGTTTCACGACAACATGGCCTCGGCCAAGTGGAAGGACAGGAAGGAGGCAGCCGAGCAGCTGTACGCCTTGCTGAATGTGCCGCGCATCAAGGACGGCGATTTCCACGAAATCAACAGGGTGCTGGCCAAGTGCATGAAGGATGCAAACATTGCTGTCGTCACGCAGGCCGCTCAGTGCATCGAGGCTCTCGCCAGGGGTCTTCGGAAGTCGTACGGCAAGTATAGGGCCACTGTGATGCAGCCCATCATGGAAAGGCTCAAGGAGAAAAAGGTAGCAGTGACCGACGCCCTCGGCAAAGCGCTTGACCAGGTCTTCTTGGCCACCAGCCTGACGGAATGCCTCGAAGACATCACGGCGTATCTGGCGCACAAGAACCCGCAGGTCAAGGAGAACACCACCAAATTCCTTGTGCGCTGCCTCAGGACCACGAGGGAGGTTCCCAGCAAGCCTGAGATTCTGAGCATGGTCGAGTCGGCCAAGAAGCTGCTCGCCGAGTCGACCGAGGGCCTGCGATCTGGCGGTGCCGAGATTCTGGGCACCATCATGAAGATCATTGGCGAGCGAGGCATGAACGCCCATCTCGACGGCCTTGATGAGATTCGAAAAACCAAGATCCATGAATTCTTCGAAACGGCCGAGGTCAAGGCCAAGGAGCGCCCGAAGCCCATAATAGCCCCGAAGCCGGCCGCGGCTCCACCAAAGAAGATAATGGGCGGAGCCAAGAAGGCTCCCGTGAAGAAGGCGCCAGCAGCGGCTCCTCCTCCTCCCAAAGAGGAACCTCTGGCTCCCCAGGCAACATCCAGGCCTGCTGCTGGCAAGATTGGGATGCCCAAGGCTTCGGGTCTCGGTGGTCTGAAGGCACCCGGCAAACGGCTGGCAGGGCCGTCGGGAGCAGCATCCCCACGCCGACCTGGATCGGCTGCCCCCCCCCCTTCTTTTGACGATGAGCCCGAGTTCGCCCCCACGCCGGTCCAGCAGCCCAAGTTGGGCATTGGTCGAGGTGGACTGGCAGGTCGCTCTCTGGCCAAGCCAGGGACTCCCGCCCCAATGGCGGCTCCGCCTTCCCCTGCGCCGTCGTCGGGTCTGACGGTCCTGGAGCGTGCCGAGCTAGAAGAGCTCCGCGAAGCCAACGAGAGGCTAACGCGCTTGGTCGAGGAGTCAAGGCACGAGCGCAGCAAGCTTCTGTCGGAGATCCAGGAGCTCAAGAACCAGAACGCAGGGCTGATCGAGGACCACACGCGCGACGTGCTCAGCATCAAGGCAAAGGAGACGCAGCTCGTGCGAGCGCGGAGCGATGCTGAGGCGGCCGAGGGAACCAACGAGCGCCTGCGCCGGGAACTGGAGCGTCTTAAGCGGGCGCTGGGCAAGGCCGAGTCGCAGATGCAGGCCCAGAACCACCACATGGCGGAACTGCGGTCCAACATGGGCAGCCCGGTCGGCAGCGTCTCGTCGCCCACACACGACGAAGCCGGTATCTACCGCGACAGTGGCAGTGGCAGTTACTCCAACGGCAACGGCAATGTAAGTTCCTGATTGCTGCCCCCGTCACATACGTCTTGTCTACATATACTTACCGAGGGAACTGTCAAACAGGGCCGCAACCGTATCAGTTACTCTAGCACACTGAGCGAGGAAAAGGAGAATGGCGGCGCCGGCGACATGGCTCCGCCGCCGTCCTATGGCGCCGCCGGTGCTCGCAACCACAAACTGAGCCCCGACCTGAGGTATGGCAACGGTGGAGCGTCAAGCCCGGCTCGCGGCTTCCGCAGAGAGCCGGGAGCGTCCGCTGGAGTCCATGACGACGGCATTCCCACACGTCCGGCCTACTCCAGCGGCGCCAGCAGTTACTCAACAGGCGGCGGCGGATCCGGCGCTCCACCAGCCAACGGGGTCGAGAGCTGGAAGCGGGCGGCCGAGGTGACGAGCCAGCTCAAGGCCCGAATTGAACAGATGAAGGTTGGTGATTCGCCTCCTCCCTGATCTAATGCTCGCATACTGACCTCTTCCTTTTTTCCACATCCATCCAGGCAAAGCAAGGCTTCTCGAGGCCATAAGTCGACACGGTTTACCGTGTATAAACGCTGCATCATGGCGCTGGGACTGGGGATCCATGGATACGGAAAAGGGATTGTAAGGAAACGCGAGAGCAAAACTGCGGCTTCGGGCTCTTTTTGCATTCTTTCTCTTCTTCTGTTTCTTTCTCATTTCTTCCTAACACATTTAGTTTTACCAACCCTCCCTCCGTTTGGGTGATATCCTTTTTGGCCCCTGTGTCCTTTTGACCTTGCTCTCTTCCACTTGTTCCAGATATCCTACTTCTTTCAATGTCTCCCCTGGGACATTTCTCGTACCTCATGATCCCTCCACCCACCAAATCATCCGTCTGCATTTGATAAGCGCTTCCCTGATACATACCCTATGTTCCTGTTGTTGTTTTTTTTAATTTGTCCGCCGCGTTATTGCGCAAGCAATGTCGGTATACCGTACCTAGTCCTTGACCTAGATATTCCTAATGTTTCTTTATAACCTGTTTCCTGTTGTGTGGTCCTTCTTGCGTCTGCCTCTAAGGAACGTTTTGTTGGCAGCCGAACTATTTTTATGTATCGTTTATGGATGGGCTGCTGCCAATGATATTACGTTCGGCTGCTAGCGCACCCCTTGAATAATAACAAACCACACCATCCATCCGTGCCGTGGTGGCTTAGTTTCTTGAAGATGCCTATTGCGATTTTGGATATCCTGTCAGAGTACTGCAATTCATCCATGACTGTTGGCTGGACAGATACACGGCGTCCCGCCTAGATTCATAGGCATTGGGGAACGGCCTGTCCACAGATTAGGGTTGACCAGGAAAGATCGCTGGCGCTGCGCAACCACGAGCTTGCTCACCATGGTATATATTTATACAACCGCACCATGGCACGAACCGGATGGTGTCACTAAGATGTAGCACAGTGAGGGCAAGTCGCCGGGTAAACCTGGGGTTCTCCGTTTTCATTTTGCGTCTCCTCCCAGCCAACCCCATCGGTCTCACAGCCCCACCATCTCACCCAATTAAGCTGGCCAGCCGCGAGGACGAAGCAAGAAGAATTCTCAACGCCACCAACTAACCCACCACGTTGCTGTTCGAAATCCGAAACAACCAAAAGAACCAGAGCTCATGATGGCGGCACGAGACGGCGTCCTGCGGATGCTGGAAGGCGCCAGCATGGCCCGCACGGTCGCATGGACCGGCGCGCTGCTGCTCGCGGCGTTCGCGGCCTACTCCCTGTACCGCGCCTTTGCGGTGCGGTCGCGGTTCCAGCGGCTGCAGCGGCAGGGCGTGCCCATGATCCCGCACCACCCGGTCTTTGGCCACCTCGGCGTCGTGGGGCGGTTGATGGCCGCAAACCTTCCCGCGGACGCGCACCCCAACTACATGAGCGTGCTGATCCAGGACCACTGGCGCGAGCTGTTCCCGGCCGGGACGAACGTCATCCCCATGCCGCCCGCCCTCTACGTCGACCTCTGGCCCTTCACGCCGCCGTTCCTGCTCAGCCTGCACGGCGACGTGTCGGCGCAGTTCACGCAGGACCACAACCCGGACCACCCGGTCCAGCAGAGCCAGCTGTTCCATCCGCTGACGGGGCAGTACGACGTGGCCGCGGCGGGCGGCGAGGTGTGGGCGGCGCGACGCAAGGCCATGAACCCGGCCTTCAGCGCCGCCAACATCGCGGCCCACGTCCCCGGCATGGCGGACGAGGTCGGGGTGCTCGTGCGAAAGCTCAAGGCGCGGGCGGGCAGGGACGGGAAGTGGGGAGGAGTCTTTGCGCTGCAGGAGTTGACGACGCGCATGACGCTCGACATCATCTACAGGTTCAGCGTCGGCGCGCGGGCTGGCGACCAGGACGGCGACACTCTCACACCCGCGTCGGCCAGTCTCGTCAGCCAGATCAAGCTGTTGCGGTTCCACACCAACATCTCGACGTTTCATGATATCTACAGCCCGCTGCGCGGGTGGAAGTTGTGGCGCAACAGTCGCGTCATGGACTCCTACCTCCTTCCCTTCATACGCGCTCGGTTCGACCGCTGCGGCCAGAATGAATCCAAATCAGCAGCAGCAGATACCACTGGGGTAAAGACGCTGCTCGACGTGCTGGTCGACCAACACGGCAAGCAGGCCAGCAACACGGGCTACGGCATACTGCAGACGCTGGGCGAAACCAAGCATGCGCTCTTTGCGGGCCACGAGACGACCAGCTTCACGCTCTGCACCGTCCTGAACATGCTGGCGCAGCACCCGCGCGCGCTGGCCCGCGTGCGCGCCGAGGTGGACGAGGTGCTCCAGATTTCCAAGAACAGCAGCACGCACGGCAAGGACGACGACGACGACGACGACGACCCGACGGGCCTGGACCGCGTGCTCCAGCGGATCCGCGAGTCGCCGCACCTGCTCAACGGGCTCGTCTACACGACGGCCGTCATCAAGGAGACGATGCGGCTCGAGACCAACATCGGCACTTTGCGGGCCGGCCGACCCGGTTTCAGCCTGCACGGCCCTTCGACCTCGGGTCCCTACCACGGAGTCGAGTTCCCGACCGAAGGGTGCATCATGATGGACGCCAACTTCGCCATCCACCGTGGAGCGGGTTGGGGCGAGTCGCCGCTCGAGTTTGCGCCCGAGCGCTGGCTTTCTGCGGGCGATGGCGACGGCACGCAATATCCGACGCCGCCGCGCAACGCGTACCGGCCGTTCGAGCTGGGTCCCCGCAACTGCGTCGGGCAGCTCCTCGCCATGACGGAGCTGCGGCTGGCCACGGCGCTTGTGGTGCGCGAGTTGGACGTCGAGTGTGCGTGGGACGAGTGGGACGAGATGACGTGAGTGACTCTTGATGATTTCTTCAAAATGGACACCGCTGACCGTTTTCTCTGCCGGACACAACAGCGGGAACAAGGGTCCGAAGGCTAAAAAGCCCACGGTTTGGGGCAGCCGACTGTACCATGTCAACCGCCACGGCGTGCCGCAGCTCAAGGATGGGATGCCGGTTCATGTGCGGCTTCGGTCGGATGCGAGGTAGATTGCCGCTTTGTTTATTTGGTCGCAATGGATGTTGTATTGGAGTGTGTAGGCTCGTAATGGGTCGCTGTAAACCATTTTGTGGTGGCCTGGACGGTTTGTCACATTTCAGTGGGTCATGTAGTGGGCCCAAGGCCTCAACCCCGCGCTTTTCCCTGCTGGAAGGTGCAGATGGGAGACGGGAGGCAGGCACGTTGTGGATTAGGTGATGACACCAGATTTGGTCTATCCACTTCCATCTTGTGTCCTCGGTCCAAAAGCTCAATCCTGTTGCAAGCCGTCCACCGCGAAAAAGCATTCGTCATGCTGTTGGCGTCGCCTGCAGAGCTGCCATGGGACGATCTCAGGCCAACGCGGCAAACATCCGCAATGGCAGACCCATGGAACCGCTGCAGCCACGACATGCTCGACTGCCTCCCGCATTGGCGGCCTGGATTCCCAGCGACCAGCCTACTACCCCGCAGATGCCATGAGGTCATCTAGGATCAAACTCTGGTCTTGTGTTCCAGTAACCATCCGACGATGGGTTGTATCGACCGAGTTCATGATCTCGCAATTTACCATTGACCCCTCTCCAGCGGTCGAAACAACTTCGTGATCTCTACTGATGGGTCCGATGTCTGCGACGCGCATGACGAGCATGCGTCGTTTGTCTTTTAGCAGCAAGGCAGCGGCCCGCTGCTCGAGGCCTGGACCGGGGCCTGTTGTCCCGCATTGGCGCCCAGACTGCAACGGCACGAGGGCGGTCCAGGGGGGCTGCAGAACCCACCGCCGATCCCCCCGCCCCCAGCTCGCCAGCCCTGTTCCAGCCGGGGATGGCTTGCCGCTGCGACGTCAGTCGCACGCGCCGCCGCTCGTGCGTGCCATCCGAACCACCTTGAATCCCGTTCGCGCCATTCATCCTCTCCTTTGAATTGCTTCCTTCCGACACCTCTACCGCCTGTCTTCCTGAACTTCTCTTATTTTGCCTTGCCTTTGATGTCTGCAGCCTAGACGGCGCGTTCAACATCACATCCTAGGCAGCCTACAAGGCAGTACCAGGACGTAAATCATGCACCTCCTACAGCACGCCCTCCTCCTGCTGCACGGCGTTGCTCCCATGGGGACGGTGGCGCAGCTAGCCGACCGGCAGTTCAATCCTTTCCCATCGCTGCCGTTTCCATTTCCCAGACCGCCCAGCAGGACGCCGACGCCGACGCCGACGCCAACGCCCTACGCGGTCCAGAAGCCGCCGCTGGACACGGACTGGACCTACAAGGTAGGCACGAACCCGTGGCCCGAGTACCCGCGCCCCCAGCTGGTGCGCCATAACGGATGGAAGTCCCTCAACGGCCTGTGGACCTGGCGTGCCGCCAGTGGCACCGGCGAGCTGGCCGCTCCGCCCTCGGGCCTGCTCGACCGTGAGGTCCTTGTGCCGTCGTGCATCGAGAGCGGACTGTCGGGCCTGCAGGAGCTCGATGTCCAATACATGTGGTACGCCACCAACTTCAGGGTCCCTGGCGGTTGGGAAGGCCGCGGCAAAACCCTGTTAAACTTCGAGGCCGTCGACTACGAGGCGAGGGTGTTTATCAACGGCGTCGAGGTCGCCCACAACATTGGTGGCTACTTCCGTTTCACCATCGACGTGACGGAGCATGTCTCGTACGACCGGAATAATCTCCTGTAGGTGTCTCCCTTTTGTTCCTCTGAAGCAGTGCTCAGTTTTACTCACACCGTCCATCGCGGTAGGACCCTGTTTGTACATGATCCTACCAACCGAGAGGGTTTCCTTGTCCCTGCCGGAAAGCAGGTTATAAACCCCTCGCACATTTTTTACCGCTCCTGCTCGGGCGTGTGGCAGTCGGTGTGGCTGGAACACGCCTCCAACGACTATATCACCGCCCTGGACGTCGCGGCAGACATGGATGGGAAGGGTAAGTTTGGATGGCAGGCGCCGCCTGGAACCCACCCGTTTGGTTGTTGGCAGATCAGCTGACATATCCTCCGGTACGTACCCGCGGCCGCTCCGCATCACAGTCAACATTACGGTCCACAGCGCCGGTAAAGCCAATGCCAGCGTCAGCGTGTCGGTAACAGAGGCTGGCGGCGCCGAGGTTGCTTCACACTCGGGAGTTGCCGACAAGCCCTTCACTTTCAATGTGGCCTCGCCGCGCCTGTGGTGGCCCGACACGCCCAATCTGTACAACATCACCGTCAAGCTCGGCAACGACTCGGTGACGAGCTACACGGGCTTCCGCACCGTGTCGCGCGGCGTCGTTCAGGGTGTCCAGCGGCCGCTGATTAATGGGGAGTTCCTCTTTCACTTTGGCACTCTTGACCAGGGGTTTTGGCCAGACGGCCTACACACGCCGCCCAGCTACGAGGCTATGGTTTTCGACCTGAAGCTGCTGAAGAGGCTTGGGTTCAACATGGTTCGCAAACACGTGAGTATATCTGGCATGACTTTTTTTTCATGTTGCCCAGTGACCTGCCTCCATGGCTGATGCACCTTGTCTCCTCTCGCAGATCAAGATCGAGCCCGATCTTTTCTATCGGGCCTGCGACGAGATCGGGTTGATGGTGTACCAAGACATGCCGTCTTTCCCCGTCGACAGACCTCAAGCGACCGGGGAGCAACAGGCCCAGTTCGAGCGACAGCTGGCCCTTATGATCACCGAGCACCGCAGTTATCCCTCCATCGTCACCTGGATCATCTACAACGAGGGTTGGGGACAGATCAATAACCCTCCGGCGGAGGGCCCCTTGACCGACATGGTCCGTAGTCTAGATCCGACCAGGCTGGTCAACTCGGTCACCGGCTGGACCGACCATGGCTTTGGCGACTACTCGGTGAGTCCGCACCTGCCGACCTATCTTGTCAGGCATCATCCACGAGCCGAGACTGACGCGGGAGTACAACAGGATAACCACAAGTACGCTTCGCCTCAATGTGGCACACCCTTCTACTCGCGCCCATCTCCTCCGCACGACCCGAGTCGGATCGGCTTCCAGGGAGAGTTTGGTGGTGTCGGGCTTAATACGACTATTGAACAGTACGCCTGCTCTTTCACCTCCAATACCATCCGTCAAATCTGCTCATGTCTGTGCTAATCTGCTCATGTCTGTGCTAATCTGCTATACCACCCACAAATAGCCTCTGGGACGTGAAGCAGGCCATCGACCAGATCGATCAGACGTACGAGATCAACAAGGACAAAGCTTCTTACAACTACCGCTCGCACCAGCTTCTCACGGAACTGCGCGACCAGACGGAGCGCTTCGAGTGCAGCGGCGCCGTCTGGACCCAGACCACGGATGTTGAGGGCGAGGTTAACGGGCTGATCACGTACGACCGGCGCGAGATGCACGCCGAGGAGGAACAGTGGAGAGCAGACATCCAAGCCCTCTATGCGGCTGCCGCCGGGAGGGGAGGCAAAGTCGGCGGTGGCACCAGCGCTGGCGCCGACGACGATGGAGCAGGTAACCTGATTAGGCAACCCTGACTAGGTTGGGAGTGGAACTGGCACTGAAGCGAGTTTGTTCTACCTGCATCTTCGTGTTTTTAGGATTTCCGGCTCCCACTCTGAACGCGGGTACATTTTTTTTTCTTTGCTATTTTTGTATATGCTTACACACCCATCGGAACCATTCCGATGCAGCCCAGACTCAACTTGCGTGACAACCCGCAAGATCTGTCTTGGCAGCGCGCCCAGGCATCATTATTCTGCAATATTTTCGTTGCATTCCGCCCTCTGGGCGTCACTCCCAGCCGTCGGCCGCCTAGCGTAGCATCAACACGAGCCCCCTGGCTTCTGGAATAGGAAGGCCGCGAAGAAGAAGCAGACGAAGGAATGCGAGCACGCCAAGTCGTTGTCAGCCGCTTGGCTTCGAATTCTCCGCTGACTCCCGGACGAACACAGGGATCGGTAAGCCGTCTCATCATTTGGGATCCGACATCGCCTCAGTGCCTCCTCACATCCATGTTGACCAGAAATGCGAGCTCACGCGTTCCACAACGCACGTGGACGTACCACACACGTGCAGCAAGCCTCTTTCAAGAAGGTATAAAGGAGCGAGCACGACATCTAGCCTATGTGCGCGCTACAGAAGGTGTGGTCCAGCAAGAGAGGGGTCTTTATTTAGAAGATCCAAAGGTAACCACAAACGTCCAACCCCTCGTCCTTATCAGGCTATCTCGTCCTGCATATTCACTGCAACAACGTGGGATGTTGCAGGCAAATAATCTGCACGAAGAACAGGGAAGGCCGCCGAACGGCGCAGGGTCGGTCAGCCTAGCGAGCTCTCGGCCATGTGTGGGTGGAGGCCAATATATCCAAGCGGTCCCGAGGCAAGTCCATGGCCACCATTCGCGCCCGATTTTATATATTAAATCGACAACCACCTGCCCTTCTCGCACCGAGCCATTGCATCATATGCCGCCTTCCCACGTATAAGCCGCCGCTTTTATTGCAACCCTCGCACAGCCCGTTGGCTCGCCCATTCCGGCCCAATCCCTGGCCACCATGCTTCTGCCCGAATGATGGCGATCCAGTCTTTTTTTTGCTTGGGTCCCATTTGCCCGTTTGCTCGCACCCTGCGACACAATTCCCCTCCCGCTTGCTTCGTCCCGCCCTTCGTTTATGCTGCATTCCGCGTCTCGCCAAACCCCTTGCAAAAGACAATACCGGCCGGGTAAAATAAGGATTGGCAAAATAACGGGCAAGGCCGCAGCTGCCAGGGCAGCACCGTTTTTTGCCGGCGGTCTGGACCCCTTGGCCTCGGATCTAGCCGGATGATATGTATTGATTTCTCAACATTTCGTAGTGTGTGCGGCGGGCAGAGACGCCCAACGACTCAACATCTCACTTTGAGGCAAAAGGTCCCTCCCTCTGCTTCTGCTTGTTGTTGATACGAAGCAAGCAGGCAAATGGGCCCCGCCATTCTTGCATCTGCCGAGCGTGTGTGCTGACTGGCCGGCAGCAGCACGCCCCTCTTGATACACTACAGCACGTCCTTGCGGTCCTCGTGGCTCCTCAAGACCCATTCCCCGTTATCGCGCTCGACACACACGACGGGAAGGAGAGGAGGAGGAGGGTATCGGGCCAGGGAAGCCTCTCGTCCAGTCAGCCACGACGTTCAAGGAACCCGTCACTTGGGATAACTAGCACACGAGCAGAAGCAGACCAGACCATGACAAAGACAAAGAAAAAATTTCCACACACACATAGTCCGATGCATCCCAGGACCCCCACCCTCGATCTCTCGCACCTTCCCTTTTCCCTTGGCACTGCCCTCTTTGACCGCCGACGACATGTTTTCCTTATCATCGCGGATTCCGGTTTTTTTCACCGTCATGTAATATTGGCACGCTTAGCCCGGGCGCCTTTACCGGGTTAGGAAGCTGGCTGGGATCTCGTTCCCTCACATGCGCAAGATCTGGCTTACAAGCACGACGAAAATGCTTTGCAACGTTGGGTCGGGGGTCCCCAAAGGTACATACACGTCGACGTCGAGCAATCCGCAATATCGATGGCGTATACGAACCTCGGTCAAGGGAAAGGGAAAGGGATGGTGTGGTTGCCTCTCGCTTGTCCAGGGTGCTGCTCGCTTGGAGGATAAAAAGGGGGCATGTCCTCTTCGTCATGACTTGATCGTTTCGTTCACCAGAACAAGCGCCTCCTCCTCTTTTCTCTCTTCGTTCTCCTGAGCAGCATCGCCCTATAGTTCTACAAGGCAAAACACCTCAACCCTCTCTCTTTTGCCCAACATGGTCGGCTTCAAGACCCTCGCGCTGCACCTAGCAGCAGTGCTCCCTGCTCTGGCCGCTCCGGTCGACAAACAGGCGACTCAGGTCGTGCCCAACAGCTACATCATCACGCTGAAGCAAGGGGCCAGCGCGGCCTCGTTCGAGAGCCACCTCTCGTGGGTCGGCGACGTCCATCGCCGCAGCGTCTCCAAGCGGGACACCACGGGCGTCGACAAGGTGTTCAACCTTGACGGCTTCACGGCCTACTCGGGGTCGTTTGACGCCGCCACGCTCCAGGAGATCAAGAAGAGTGACGAGGTAAAGTTGCATTCCTGCCCCCAACCAACACAAACCATGCTGACCGACCATCGAAAAAAAAGGTCGCCTTCGTGGAGCCCGACCAGGTCTGGGACCTCTACACCGTGTCCACGCAGTCCGGCGCCCCCTGGGGCCTGGGCAGCATCTCGCACCGCAAGCCCAACAGCACAGACTACGTCTACGACCCGGCCGGGCTTGGCGCGGACCACTACGCCTACATCATTGACACGGGGCTCGACACGGAGCACGTCGAGTTTGAGGGCCGCGGCACGCTCGGCTACAACGCCTACCCCAACAGCCAGTTCATCGACAAGATCGGCCACGGCACGCACGTCGCCGGCACCATCGCGGGCAAGACGTACGGCGTCGCCAAGAAGGCATCGATTGTCAGCGTGCGCGTTTTCGACACGGGTTCGGTGAGTTTCTTTTTTGCTTCCTCGGGGCGTATTTACTGAGCCTGGACTGGTGGCTAACCTTGAGCTTGGCAGTCCACAACCGCCATCGTCCTCGACGGCTTCAGCTGGGCGGTCAAGGACATCACGGCCAAGGGGCGGCAGGCCAAGTCCGTTATCAGCATGAGCCTGGGTGAGTCGCTGCTTTACATCCAACATTATACATACAAACCCGTTTGTGATTTACGGCTACTAACATCCCCCCTTTTCCCAACAGGTGGTGGTCGCTCCGAGGCCTTCAACGCCGCTGTCGAGGCCGCCTACCAAGCCAACATCCTCACCGTCGCCGCGGCGGGCAACAGCGCCTGGGACGCGTCGCAGTACTCTCCCGCCTCGGCGCCCAACGCCATCACGGTCGGCGCCATTGACGTCGACAACGTCATGGCCTGGTTCTCCAACTACGGGCCCGTGGTGGACGTGTTCGCTCCCGGCGTGGCCGTCGAGTCGGCCTGGATCGGGTCGTCGCACGCCGAGCACGACGTGCTCGACGGCACCTCCATGGCTACCCCGCACGTCTCGGGCCTGGTGCTGTACCTCAAGAGCCTCGAGGGCTTGGCCGGCGCCGCGGCCGTCACGGACCGGCTCAAGGCCCTGGGGACCAAGGATGTGGTTACTGGGCTGGAGGGGACAGACAGCCCGAATCTGATTGCTTTCAATGGCGTTACTGCCTAGTTATGTAGATGATACCAGGTAGGCGGGGAGGATGGTGGATTGGGTGTGTGTAATTGCACGGTTGACAGACTGGTCGGTGTGGGGTTTTTTGGGGATGATGAGAATTGCATGAGATGTTAAGCTCTAATTTAGGACCGTACGTATCCCGAAATCCCTGTTTTTTCTGTTGACAGCCTAGTTGATAAATGATACTAGGAAAAAGGCTGAGAGTGGATGTACGGGGCGCTGAACATGCACACCAAAGATTCAGCCCTGATGTTACTCCGGTTACAAAGCTACGTGCCTTTACAGTTTTTATTATATATATGACCATGGTCTATCCATATTTACAGTCCAGGTATCGACCTCCATGCAAGCTTATCCCAGCCACCACTGCTTGTGGCGTACCAAACAGAACCGTCAACCGCGGTGGTAACAACCTCTATTTCCCCCGCCTTGTTTCTCACAAGTGACGGTGCGCTGTTGGCTACGACGCCAAGGTCCTCCCACTTGGCTGCTGACGCCACCAGGGCGTCGATGGCGAAACCGAGATGTTTGAGCCTCCCGTCGTCTTTCCCCACCGCCACGACTTCTATCCGGTCCTTTTTTGCCCCAGACAAGGCCACGGCGGGCACGCTGGCGAACATGTCACTGCCTAGGCTTTCGGCCTTGGTGTACCCGGAGCCGGCAGACCAGCTCCAATGGTACAGGCGCGAATCCCTGCCAAGGCCAAAGAAGTCAAACCGCTGCGTGGAAAGCTCGATTAGGACCGGATCCGTGCCGGCTGCATAGTCGCCGCCCAGGTCGGTCCAGTCGGTCCAGGCGGGCGTGACGTACTGGCGATGCCACGCCGAGTGGCTCCCCCCGGTTCCGTTGGCGTAGACGACAAGATCATGGAAGCTGTCCGAGTCGCGGCAGACGACACCATACCGCGACGACGGGGCCAGATCGCCCGCGCCCGCCGTCTCCCACGCGTCGGCGGCCTCCCAGTCCGTCTCCTTGTTGACGGGCTTGTGCATCAGGGCCGACGCGCTGCCGCCGCGTATCCACACGTCGATGCGGCCGATACGCGGCGAGCACAGAGTCGGCAGCTCCGTCGGGGCGCCGGCGGGGTTCTTAAGGTCGACGAACCCCGTGGCGGCGACGGCGGCGGCGCCGTCGGGCGGCCGCAGCCCGATGTGCTTCACCACGACGCGTCGGCTGGACGGCGACACGTCCAGCAGCGACACGGTCGCGCCGCCACCCCAGCTGCTAGCCGCCGAGGTCCAGGCGATGGCGGCGGGGGCGCCGTTGAAACTGCCGCCGCGCGACGTCCAGCCGCCGTAGGATCCGTCGGACGCCGACGACGCCTGCTTCCAGGAGCCGTCGGGGGCGCGGGCGAAGAGGTGCACGCGGTCGTCGCCGCCCGCGACGGCTGCAACCCCTTGCGCTGCGCATATGGTGTTGGCGGTGCACTTGCTGGTGCCCGACGGCATCGTGGCTGGGGGAGCAGACAGTGATGCGGGCGGGGTGTTATCAGAGCTGGTGCGGCGGAAGACGACCAGACCCAGGACGCAGCCGAGCACGACTGCGGTGACGACGACGCCAGCGCCGGCCGCCAGCAGCCAGATTACTCTTTTCCGCCGCCGCCAATAACGGGGTTCGGGGTGGCTAGGGAGTTGGTAATGGTCTTGGGCATAGAGCAAGCGGCGGGGGCTGGGGTGCTCGTTCTCGGCCTGTTTCTCCGCAAAATACAAGTCGTCGTGCGCCGTTCCTGGCGGCGTCGTCGCGGGGGCGGGATACTGTGGAACAACAACAACAGCCTCGGGGTAGTCTGCAACAGCAACCTCGGGATAATCTGCATCGACTACCTCGGGGTAGTCGGAATCTACAGTCTGAGGATAGCTCGCAAGGGCGAAAACTTCGGCGCGGAGGGCTTTTGGACTGACTGCCCGGTCGTGGCTGGTGCGGTCATAATGCTGTGGCGCGTGGGGGTGCGGTTGCAGGCCATGCTCGGGTTGCTGCTGCTGCGTCGCCGGCCCAGCAGACATGTTCACGGCGGTGTTTTGTTGGGCAAAGCGGTGGAGTTGGGGAAATGGTTCGCGTAACGTCGCGGACGTATGGCTTAGATGGTAAACGAGAACAACGGAGAAGGACAGTGACTGGAGGCGATGCAAGGTGAAGAAAGAACACAGTGATAACCACCGGCGAAGATCAGCGGCTAGAATAAGCACGGCCGTTGGGGGCTCAGCAGCGTACAGTCTAGCCCCACGAGTTTCGTGAGACTGTCAGCTTGCCGACCAGGCGTTTCCGCGGTGCTGGTATCCCCACTGCCGTGGTCGATAGATGGCACCGAGTGTGGAATGGCCCGGCCCTGAATAGCCAGTGCCGGCTTCCATCTATGCCAGGCGCGTTTACCGAGGTCTGGGACGGGGGGTCCACAAGCCCGTCGCCTGGCACGAAGCGGGGACAACATGACGGGCGGCCGCCGTTAGGGACGGGGAAGCCGATGTTTTTGCGTGCGACCGTCAGAAAGGCTGACGTGATGGCGGCAGACGAGGCGCGGCTGTTTTGGCGAATCTACAGGCCTGGGAAATGGGGAGCCACTGTCCGGTGGAGATATTTCAGGTACAGACGCAACTGACGTCAGCCTGCTCGGCAAGCGGCCAACCAGTTTCTTGGAAGCCCCTGCGTTTGCAAGTGTTGAAATCCTGCAGGCATCCGAGGATGCGGTTCTGCGGCCGTAGAAATGTGCCGGAAGAACCGCAAATAGCCACGCAATCATCATGAAACACGCCTCGAAGCCTGAAGTTCTCTGCAAACACCAAAACAAGATTGCGAGGCTTGTTAAACCTGTATTACTCCGTCCTGATCCCAAGGCTTATAGGGAGAAAAGGACGATCAATAATAAATAGATTGCGCCATAAATATAACAACGTCACTAGGTCATTCTCGCGGCGAACACTTTCTATCGCAAAAAAAAAAAAAAAAAAAAAAAAACCACCTTGTCGCTTACAATGGCTTTTCACACTGCAGTGCCCAGCATCAAAAAAAGGAGAGAAGCATGGGGATGTCTATAACCGATATCCTATCTGCACCCACACAAGCCTGGGTGTGGTTTGTCCAAATCGCAAGGCTCAGCAGCAGCAAGATGAGACCCGAGAAAAACTTGGTCGTTGGCCCCTCCTCCCTCGGTAGAAGACCGTCCGAATTCCCAAAACCGGCCGTCGGGCCGTCCGTTTCTAGTCGACTCTGCTAAAACGTTTCCGAGGTCGCCTACAGCGACGGGCCGGGCCTCTGGCCCTGGGCGACAAACGCCGGACGCGCCGTGACGCGCGCGTACCAGGCACGGACGTGCTTGGGCCCCGAGGCCTCGTCGCCCAGCGGGTCCAGCCCGATCAGCTTGGCGAAGTCGAGAAACGTCACGGCCGCGATGTCGGCCATGGAGAAGAAGCCGTCGTCGTCGTCGCCGCCACCGCCCACGAGCCAGCGCCTCCCGTCGCTCAGCTCGCTGTCGAGCCAGGCCATGTTGCGGGCCACCACGGCGCGGTTGGACTCGCCGTACGCCCGGTGCTGCTCGAGCAGCTTGGCCGTGGCCGGATGGGCGTGGCGCCAAAACTGGGCGACGGGCACCGTGATCTGGAACTCGACGCGGCGGATCCACATGTCGACTTTTGCCTGCTCGAGCGGCGTGCGCCCGAACAGGTGCGGCGCCTTGTCCGGGTGCAGCGCGTCCAGGTAGCGGCAGATGGCCACCGTCTCGGTCAGGTACGTCTTCTTGCCGCCGCCTTCGTCGACCTCGAGCACGGGCACCTGGCCCAGCGAGTTGCGCGCCACGTGCGCGGCCGACTTGTGCTCGAGCTTGAGCAGGTCCAGCATCACCTCGTCCAGCGCGATGCCCTTCTCGGCCGCGAACAGGCGCACGCGCCGCGGGTTGGGCGCCGGGTCTCGCGATGTGTAGAGCTTCATCTTTGATGAGTGTTTGGTAATAGGGAGAAGGAAGAGGGGGAAGATGGGGGGAGTGGGATGGGGAGGAGTTGGGGACGCGAGGCGAGGGGGAGAGCCGAGGTTCGGTTGTTCATGCGCTCGAATCCACTTTGGCCCAATATACTGCGGGACACGCAAGGATGGGTGTGTGGAGGGAAGCCGAATCACACCTCGTGATATGTGGATCTTCTTTTCTACTGCCTCCCCTATTCCGACTGCAAACTGCTTCGCCGCGGTGAGATGTTGGCCGAGGTAGTGGACGATATAGAGGTAGAGGTAGGCGACCGTACAAAAAGGGACCGTCTATTCCGCCGACAATTAATACATAGGTAGGTAGGCTAGAAATGGGGGCGGTGTTTGTTGTTCTGCAGTACGAATGGGGCGTACGAAAAGGGAAATCCGCAATGCCGAAGCGAGGGGATGTTGAATGGTCTTTGGTTGTACGGCTCTGACGAGGTCTACCGCACGCCCCCGCTCGTGATGCTGCAGCTACGGTGAAAAAGGAGACACCGTGCGTGGCTGTTGAGTGTCCATGTACTCGCCCGTAAGATCTACCCCAAGGCTGACCTGCCCTTGGACATTACATCGTGCGCGCGCAGCCCCTGTCGTTTCGGCCGAGAGTTGTTCGAAACTGGCATGCCCGACGACCAGGACGGCGGCGATATGGAAATGCTGGCATGGATATACAAAAAAGAACCGCCAACCCGCGCGGGGCTGTTTAGGGACGGGCCAAGTACGCCCATCCTACATTTTCCTGGGGTGTCGTTGTTTTTGAGCCAAGTGACAAGCCGCCATGCGAAGACGCGGCGGAGACTATCGCCGTGAATCTTGGGGTCGTCGTCTTAGTTTGACATCCTATCACTGGTGGGAGAAAAGGAGGCCGCGGTGGGATTTCGAGGAGAAGAAACCATTGCGCCCAAAGAAACCGGCACCAAGTATATGTAGGGGCGTGTTATGCCAGTCGTAGGCAATCTCACCTGGTGCTCATATCGCTCTCAGGCGCCCATTGCTTGACCTCTTACTTTCCTATATACGCCATACGCACCGCCAAGTTGAGGTGATTTCCTTTTTGCAACCGTTTTCACAATGCAAGGGTTCAAACCTGAAAAGCTCTACCGTCTTCCGCCGGATTCCTTCCTTTTAATAAAGCATTAGCTCCTCTTCGCCCACACTGCATCACAAAGCCATGGCGGTGTTTTAAGCCCGGCAAGGCGTCTGGCATTAAGGGTCTCGTATGCGGCCTGTTTCTGCTCCCTTACGCCGCTTTTGGCTTCCCCGTCCCCAAGCCGTCACTTGGTCTCAGCTTCACAATGTCGTCGCACCTATTTTCCCAGACTGCCCGCAATCTTCAGCTCCCCTTTGGCCTCCCTGGTGGCGCTGCCCATATCAACCCGCCTGAGCGGCCGGTAGACGGGCAACCACATCTGCTCTCGAATCCACTCGTCCAGCTCGTCATCGTCGCGCGGGATGCCCTCCTCGGTCGCGACGCCCTCGTCCACGGCCTCCTTGATAACGCCCCTGGCCACCGCAACGCTCACGTCCCGCACCGCCTCGACGCCCGGCAGCAGTGGCGCCGTCGGGTCCGCGAGCGCCGGGCTGAGGGCCGCCAGCTCGCGCACCGCCGCGACCAGCATGCGGTCCGTCAGCAGGCGCGCCCGGCTCAGCACGCAGCCGAGCCCGATGCCGGGGAACACGACCGAGTTGTTGCACTCGGCCACCTCGATCTCTATCTCGTCCCCGTTCTCGCCCCAGGAACCCCTCACGGGCTTGAAGGGCGACCCCGTCGCCACCAGCGCCCTGCTGCCCGTCCACGCCAGCAGATCTGCCGGGATGGCCTCGTGCAGGCGCGTCGGGTTCGACAGCGGCATGATGACGGGCCGGTCGGCACCCTCGGCCATGGCCTCGACCACCTCGCGCGTGAAGGCGCCGGGCACGGTCGACGTCCCGACCAGGACGTTCGGCCTCACCTCGCGCACGACGCCCAGCAGGTCCGTCTGCTTGCCGCGCCACTCGGCCTCGGGCCGCGCGTAGGCACGCTGTGCGTCGTTCGTCTCGACAGCCGTCGTGAGCAAGCCCGGGCGGTCGAGCACCCAGATCTGGTGTGCCGCCTCGGCCTTGGACACGCCCCGCTCGGCGGCGACGGCGTCACGCACCTGGTCCGCGATGCCCATGCCCGCGCTGCCGCCGCCGAAGATGACGAGGCGCAGCCCCGCTAGCAGACCTGACGACGACTTGCTGCTATCGCTGCCGGCGGCAACGCGCAGGCCCGCCATGATGGCAGCGAGCGCGACACAGCCCGTCCCCTGGACGTCGTCGTTGAAGCAGGGCACGCGCGGCCGGTAGCGGTTGAGGATGCGACGGGCGTTGGCGAGGCCAAAGTCCTCAAAGTGGATGTAGGCGCGCGGGAACAGGTCGCGGGCAGCGCGGACGAACTCGTCGACGAGCGCGTCGTAGCGCTCCCCCCTGACGCGGGGCTCGCGCAGGCCGAGGTAGAGCGGGTCGCGGAGCAGGCCCTCGTTGTCGGTGCCGCAGTCGAGCACGACGGGCAGGGTGCGGTTCGGGTGGACGCCGGCGCAGAGGGTGGCGAGGGTCAGCTTCGCGCTCGAGATGAGGATGGCGCCGCAGCCCTGGTCGCCGATGCCCAGGATCTCCTCGCCGTCCGAGACGACGATGTAGTCGACGTCCTGCGGCCGCCCCCACTGGGACAGGTCGTGGCGGACGCGGTCCACGTCGTGCACGTTGAGGAAGCAGCCCTCGGGCCGCCGGAACAGGCGGGAGTAGTCCTGGATGGCGTCGCCCTCGGTCGGGGTGTAGACGACGCTGAACATCTCGGGCAGGTTGTCGTGCAGCAGGCGGAAGAAGAGCACCTCGTTCTGCTCCTTGAGCGAGGCCAGGAACGTGTTCTTGGCCAGGTCGTTGGCCTGCGCCGAGTACTGCGCGTACGCGCGCTCGACCTGGCGCTCCAGAGACTGGATGTTCTGGGGCAAAAGCCCGGACAGGTCAAAGTCGCGGCGCTCATCCTTGGTGAAAGCGGTGCCCTTGTTGAAGAAAGGGTGGTTCAACAGGGCCGTCCCTGCCAGGGCGCAGTCGAGCGGGCCGCTGGTGCTCAGGGGTAGGTTTGCGAACTTGGCGGGCGGCATTTTGGCGATGCAAGATTTTGGTGTATAGTCTGTGCTCGGTGCAGGTCTTGTCGGCGCCAAGACCAGATGTGGTTGATGCGGCGTGAATGCTGAGCAAACAGCACTCAAGAGGCCCCGCGTGTAGTCGGGCGGAAGAACCGGCACGGAGCTTTGAGCTATGGGGCAGCAGAGTGACGCAACAAAACGTCACTTGGGCTACCCCACCGGCCCGATATTCCAGGTCAAGGAGATGCCACCACACAACGAACCTGTGATAGCCATTAGCACACATCCGAAGAAGGCTCAGCTGCGTCCGGAGCGGAGTTCACGATACACGCAAGCTGAGACGGCCCCAAATACAGCAAAGGCGCAGTAAATATTATGCAGCAAATATCGCCGCAAAGCACCCACGGCTCCAATCGACCAGTTTATGCCCGTCTCCAACCATCCATGCCAAGTCCGCGAATTAAAGCAGCAGGCAATGTCAGCACGATCCTTTGTTAATAGTGTCCATCAGAAGCAAGCTGGGATCCCCAACAGGACCCTGCATATACTGGCACTGCCCAAACGGGAGCCGAGACGGTCTGCCATGCGCTGTGCTCCCCAGCTCAGCTAGCTCGCGACAGCTGAAAATGCTTGGCAACGTGGATTCGTCTGTTCAACGGCGGTGCAGAAACTGGGGGAACATGCGGGGAAGCCGTTGGGAACAGTTTTCTGGGTGGAGAGGGAGACATCTAGTAGTTCAAGAAGCGTGTATAAAGTCGAGCAAGAATCGCCGACATTGTGGAAGCTTGAACCCGTCTTCAGCAGACAAACAACCTCCTCCTCTTTCATCTTCAGACTAAAGCCACAGACAAATCCGCGGTCTTCGCCTTCCACACACAATCTCTCCTACTCAAAATGCTTCTCGACTCCCTCCTCACCCTGGCCCTCGCCGTGCCGGCCCTGGCCGCCCCAGCGCCCTCGGGCCCCAACGAGCCGAGCGCGCTGGTCAAGCGTGACACGTGCGCCAACTAGAGGTTCATGGTGAGTCTTCCCCGAGACAGACTCCGTGCTACCATTGACTTTCTCCTCCACGAAACGCACTGACCTGACTCCACCAAAAAAAAGTCCTTGGGCCGCCTCGACTTCGACAACAGAGCCACCATCCGGGCCGAGCTCTCATACAGCTACGACGGGAGCAACTGGACCATCCGGCGGGGCACCAACGTTAGTGATTTTGTTGGGGAACCATACCAGTCTACAGTGGTGATTGTGTGGTTGGTGTGTTGCTGACAGGCATGTGTGACGCAGTTCTACATCCGCATCTGTGATACCTCCATTGACCGGGGGTGCGGCACCTCGCCTGGCGTGTTTGTTTGTAAGTTTGTCCTGTTCCTACCCGGTAGTGACAGTTTTGGGCTGACGCTTGGCCGCATGTAGCAAATCCCCAGTGCTGGGAAGCAGCAGTGGGTTGCGTCGGTCAAGGCCACGGACGCCTGGAAGTGTACGTTCTTCGAGACCTCCCATTGCGAACACGCCCGGCGATATCGGCCCCATGTTATGGATTTACTCACTCATACGCCTTGCCCTCGGTCCCTCCCGGCCTTTACACCGAGGTCTTCTGCGAGATCGGCACGCAACTCCCCAACTCCACCGACCCCCTGAGGAGCGGCTATGTTTCCCCGAGCGGTTGTAGACGCTCCTTTCTCTTCTCTTTTTTTCTTCGCTCTCTACTTTGGTTGGATGGCAACGCTCGGTAACTGTGGCTGGCTGTTCTTCGTAATCGTATTGTATTTCGGCGGTGGCGAGGTTTCTCTTGTCACCACGTCCAGTGGCTTCCAAGGTTGAACGATATCGCATTTAAAATTAAGTCATTAAAATCTATCAGAAAATGCCATCGGACCAAATATCCCCCCAGCTGCACATATCTAACTCATAGGAAGCACCTGGATCTCACGCCTCCAAACCTCCCAGCCGTCCACCTTGGAGAGGTCGGCAAACGGCCTCGCGGCCGCCACGCGCATGGTGTAATTGCCAGGCACGATCTGCGTCCCGTTGGCCAGCCTGCCCAGCCATCGCCACTTGTCGTCGCCCGGCTGCGACATGCCCCGGCGGCTCAGGTGCCGGGCCGGCATTGGTTTGGTCTGGCTGTTGACGGCCGGGTCGCTCAGGTTGGTGGGCGGCTGGAAGTCCGGGTCGAACTTGCCTGAGTAGACGGCGACGGCGCCGACGAAGCCCTTGGCACCATGGGGCGGGTACCGCCACTGCTCCTCGGCCCAGCCACCCTCAAAGATGTCCCAGCGCAGCTCGCTCACGCCCCAGTCGAAGGACGCGAACATGAAGGGGAAGTCGCGCACGCCCGTCGTCAGGTTGAAGGTGTAGCTGGACTTCTTGTCGATGTCGGTCCAGGGCTGGCCGCCGAAGACGATGGGGTACGTGTTCCGGAAGACGCGCTTGGTCTGGTACAGGTCCGAGGCCACGCCCAGGTACGGCAGCGACAGGGCGTCGCCGTTGTCGCCGCGCACGAGCACCTTGCCGCTGTAGGTCGGGATCACGGTCGCGTTCCAGCCCTTCTGCTCCGGGTTCGCAAACGTGATGGTCACCTTCTTGGACTCGCCGGGCGCGAGGCTGAAGGGCTCGGGCAGCTGCACGTCGGGCACGAGTTCCTTGGGCGACAGCTGGTCGAACGGCTTGACGCCCCACGTGTTCCACCTGGACATGAAAGGGTCCAGGATCTCGAAGCCGGCGGCGGGCTCGAGCGTGAAGTTGTAGGTCACGGCCGAGGCGCCAGTGTTGGTGGCCGTCACCTCGTGAACGCCCTGAAAGTTGCGCGTGTCGTTGAGGCTGATCTTGGCCTTGTCGAGCGTCGTGCCGGCGTAGAGCACCCTAGACGCGTTGACGAGGCCGCTGCCCGTTTGCAGCGCCGGCGCCAGGAAGCTGCTGCTGGTGGTCTTCCCGTCATACCACGGCAGCGACTTGCCCGCCGCGATGACGCGCCGGTTGAACGTGAGCGCAAAGTTGGAGCCGTGCTTGTGGCGCCCGCCGAGGGCGCTGATGTACAGGGCCGCGATGCCGGCGATGTAAGGGGCCGCCATGGACGTGCCGCTCTGGACCTGGAACTTGTTCTCGGGCCAGGTGCTGAAGATGTCGCCGCCGGGCGCCGCGACGTCGGGCTTGAGCAGCAGGTCGTAGGTGGCGGCCCAAGAGCTGAAGGAGCTGGGCGTCCCGCCCAGCGCGTCGGGCAGACCGACAAGGCCGCCGCGGGAGAAGTCGACCGTGACGTTGGCGCCCGCGGCGAGGGCCTTGATGATGGCATGGCCGGCAGGGGCTGTGATCATGGCCATGGTGCTGGTCGGGAGCGTCGAGCCCGGGTTCACGGGCACCCTGCCGTCGTTGTACACAAGCATGTTCTTGCATCCGAGCGCCTCGAGGTTCTGCTGCTTGACCGAGTATTTGCACCCGCCGCGGCGCACGAGGGCTACCTTGCCCGTCAGATTCTGGGTGCCGGCCGGGTACGGCTGGCACGCATCCGCAGCGGTGTCGGGGTCCATGCTCAGGGCCACGACGGGCCAGTCCTTGACGTCCGTGGGGAAGGGGTCGTCGGACATGTAGCCGCCTGTGGTGGTGTTGGAAACGCCACCCACGGTGACGGTCAGGCTGTAGCGTGTAGCGGGGGACACGTCGGCCTGGACCGAAGCGACGGCCAGAGCGTCCTCGCTAGATCCGCCCTCGCCGCCGAAAAAAGCACCTTCGGCGCCGTTGTTACCGGCGGACATGGTCATGACGACGCCCTGGCGGACGATGCGGGACGCCACCGCGGCCAGAGCGTTGTCCCGCCACCCAACCGGCGAGCCGATGCTGGTGGTGATGACATCAGCGCCGTCGTCAAAGGCGCGCAGCCAGGCATCGATGATGGTTGCCGAGTCTGTTCCCGGCACGGCAGACATGACCTTATAGGCCAGGAGAGTGGCGTTGGGCGCGACGCCGACGAAGCCGTCGCTCACGGCGGCGACGATGCCGGCGACGTGCGTTCCGTGGCCGATGGCCGGAGTGTCGAGCGGGTCCGGGTCGGGCGTCCTGGGGGCGTCAGGGTTGCTCGAGTCGCCAGCAAAGTCCCAGCCGCCCGCCACCTTGAAACCGCGACCAAAGCCGCCGCCGAGGGCCGGGTGCTTGTACCACACGCCGCTGTCGACGATGGCGACCTTGACACCCTCGCCCAGGATCCCGGCCGCGTGCAGGCGGTCAACTCCCGTGGCCTTGTGAACTGAGTAGTCGACGGCCGAAGTGTCGTTGAGGAAGCTCTTCACGTCTAGGGGCTGGTCCAGCGCAACGGCGTGGTTCGGCCACATGTTGACCACCTGATTCCCAGCGGCGACCTTGGCGGCGCTACCCTCGGACTCCACCTCGATGACGGCGCCGGTGAACAGGGGCGACTTGTACGTCTTGACGAGCTTCACCGACGCATCTGCCGCGAGGTCGCGGGGTACAAGCCCCTGTCAAGGTGTAGTCAGGTCAGTATTTTTTTTTCCATGACGCGACGCGCAGTGTGGCAGGACTATGGGGCGCCGTACATGGCCAAATTCAACGATGTACTGCTTGGCGGCTGCTGGTGTACTCGCTGCTACCACAGGCGCCTTGCAAAACGCCTCGCGGGAGAGCCCGAGGACAGAAACGAGAACAGCCAGACCCAGCATCGCGACTGATGGCGGTGTGGTGTTGCAGGGTGCTGCGGTTGAGAGCTCGAGGGAGCATGGCGGCGACGAGAGAAAGCAGCCCCTTGGGAGCGGACGGCAAAGCGGCTTTTGATATTGCTGGCGCCTGGCTGGCGCACCACGATCAAAACCCCACAGCGCAGGGGATAAACGGGCCTTGGGAGATTTTCCCGGAGGTGGTGGATTCATGCATCCACCCCAGCCGCTTGAGCTCGTATTCCCACCGCCCCTATATGCAGGGAAACGACAGGGCCACCTGCCAAATACGGTGATTGATGGCCGCCAGGCTCAGGGGGGACGGTTCGTATCCGTCTCTCTCCACGAGACTCCACCAATAGCACCACATTTATGCGGGCAAACCAACCCCGTCTGGGCAATTTCAGTATATAAAACAGCACCCGTCGGCTCGTCCGGCATCATCACCATTGAGCACCACAGGACCATCCGGCCGCTTCTATCTCCTCCTGACCTGACAGACAGCCTTCGTGACGAAAACCACTCTCCAAGTCAGTCGACAAAAGATGAAGCCGACTGCCCAGTCATCCCTCGGCGCCGCCGTCCTGGCCGCCACAAGGCTAGCGGTCGCCGCCCCGGCCGAGGCCGGCGCCGTGGTGCCGACGGTGCACATGCCGGTGCACATGAAGTACGGGTACAACAACAAGTTCGCCACTAGCCTGGTCCTGCCGTACTCGGACGAGACGATCGAGGTCTGCTACGACCTCGGCAGCCCAGACTTCTGGATCTTTGCGCCCAACGCGACCCAGAACTGGGGCTGCCGCTACCTGGGCTGCCAGGGCCCCTGCAACGCCAGCGTGCCCGAGGCCGGGTCCTACGACCCGTCTCGTTCCCGGACCGCCACGCCCGTGGAGCCGTGGAAGGCCAACTACGCCTACGGCGGCGGGCTGGCCAAGCAGTACCTGTCGGACAAGATCGTCAACGACACCTTCACCTTCACCAACCCCAACGGCTTCTCGACCAAGGTGTCCGACGTGCGCGTGGCCCTGGTCGACTACCTGCAGCAGCGCACGCAGATCCCGGAGCAGAACACGTGCGCCGAGAAGCCGCTGTACGACTTCTCCATCATGGGCATGGCGCCTTACTTCTCGAGCCCAGACCCGAAGGTGCAGAACACGACGGGCCCGTCGTTCCGCCAGAACCTGCTCGAGCAGGGCCGCATCTCGGCGCCTGTGCAGTCGCTGTGGATGGAGAAGGCCCCCTCGGACGTGCGCGGCACCTTCACGGGCGCAGGGTTATTGGGCGGCATCGACACGTCCAAGTACACGGGCCCGCTCGTCCGGATCCCGCGCCTCAAGGACCTGGGCTACAGCCTCAGCGAGTACTACACGCACGCCGCCAACCTGTCCTTCAACGGCGTGACGCCCATCCCCATCGACACCACCAGCCCGGGCACACCCAAGGCCTGCCTCATCGACTCGGGCGCCGTTGGGGACAGCCACAACCCCGTCAACGACGAGGCCTACTTCAACGTCACGGGCCTGCGCCTCAACCCGAAACACCCGACCCCGTACCGCGGTAACTACCTGTCGTGGCCGGGCCGGTGCGACGACATCCCCGCCGACCGCTTCTTCGAGTACAGCATGGCGGGCGTCAGGCAGGGCGAGAGGGCCGTGGTCAAGGTCCCGTTCCGCAACTACGTCCGCTTCCAGGAGCCCGTCGACGAGGCCATGGGATGGTGCACCATGGCCATCAGCCTGCGTGGCTGCAACCTCAACTCGCCTTTCCTCACGGCCGCCTTCTTTGCCGCCGACGACGAGACCGGCGAGATTGCCATTGCGCAAGGGGGCGTGGCTGAGCAGGGGAGCGGTGTTGACGCCTCCAAGGTCGTGCTTAGAATCCCGTGAGGAGGCTGTGATGATGAGCTGTCAAAAAATCCGATAATGAGGGAACAACGAGCCTCGGTAATGCAATGTTATATGATGGTATGTAGATAATCTAAACCTAGTATTGTATGTATCAGCATGCTAAATTCAAAGTACGTATGTTGTGCCAAAAGAATAAAACGAGTCGCAGGGGTATCGAATGTACTAGCGGGAAATATGAACAAGGGGAAGAAATAAATAATCAAGAAGAGGGTAGAAGCAGAACAGAACCAAACGCAATAGGTTCCAAAACGCGACGAGTAGGGAGCGTATGAGCAGGGGAAACCTAGCCGTCAGGTCTACCTGCGAGCAGGCCGCGGAGCGGGGGCAGCAGGTGCCGGTGCCGGTGCCGGTGGAGCAGGGGCGCCCGCTGGAGCGCCACCAGCCGGCGGAGCACCGAGCTCGTCGACGTTGATGGACGGGACTTTGCTCGAAGGAGGCGGCGTCGGGCCGTCGGGGACGGCGCAGACCAATTTTCCAGTCGGGTATTCCACGTCCTTGACCAGGCACGACTTCATCTTCCCTCCCGTCCCCAGGCCGCCGGGGCAGGCGGGCTGGTTGAGGCCGGCGGCGCGGTCGGCTTCTGTTAGCTTGCAGACCTCGTCCTTGCCCACGCTGCACTGGGCATCTCCGATGTTGTACTCGACCTTGTTGTCTCTGACAAAGGTGCCTGGGGCTGTAAAGGGTGAGAGGGTGAAGTTAGCTTTGGCTAGGAGATGCCGCGAGGATGGGAGAAGCGCTTACCACACGAAGTGATGAAATTCTGGGAGTTCTGAGCGGAAAAGGCCAGCTTGTTGCCCGCCGTGTGCATCAGCTTCCTGCACTCGGGATCGCTGCCACGGACGTCTTCGTAGTCTGCCCTGAGACCTTTCCCTCCAGCATTCTTGCCGGGCTCCTTGGCACTGAAGCCGACAGCGAGGTACTGTGAAAAGCAATGCGGTTGTTTGTTAGCATTTGATGTGTTACAATACGGAGGCGGGAGCTGTTACATACGTTCCAGGCGTCGTAAGAAATATCGTAAGCACCGCCGGATACGTCGACCCTAAGGAGAGTCACGTGTCGGCCCTGGTAGGTGACCTTGACGCAGACGTTGTTGCAGTCGACGGGGAGGGGCCAGTAGGCAGCCCTGTTAGTATCGATCTTACAGCCGAGAACCCCGACAGAGGACGAGTACTGCTGGTGAGGCGTCACGAAGACGGATTTCGCCGTTGCCACAGCGATGCAGCTGGCAAAGGCTGCCACAAAGCTCGCTGTCCTCATGGTCTTGTTTCCTGGTTGGTTAGCGGTGGGAGATGGGCGTCGCTATGCTGGTGGTGAGGTATAGGTATGAGTCTGGGGCGGCAGGTTATTTTGTCGGTGTGGTGTGTAGGAACTGGGGAAGAGTCGCCCATGGATGCTGATCCTGGCAGACTGTGCGGCCATATATAACGGCCATTGTTCAATGGCGCAGTGCGGCGCCCATGGAAATTCCTATCGTGAGCAATTGTTTGAGGTCAGCGTTGACTGTGTTGCCAGTCTTCTTTCCATGCGCAGCCGTCCAACGTGCTTCGCTGCACAGTACGAAGGGGGCGGCGGTTGGGTGGCTGTGGCGCGTCGCGGGGCGGGTCCAGCGGCGAAACAGAGCAAATTCAGTGCGGTTGGTACCGTAAGCTAGCGGGTCACGGCTTACTACAACATCTCTGTGTCGCGGCGCCAGCCACAAGTTCTTGTAAAAATTAGTCCATTTATTGGCAAGAACGAGCGACAAACAGTGAGTCGTGCTAACGGCCCAGTCTCTGACGCTCCACCACATCAATCACTGATGAACAAACAACCCATCAGCCCCAGCGCCCACCACCGCCGCTCCTCGGCCCATTGACGATGCGGCTCACGATCAATCCCCCAATGCGCGCCGCGACCACCTTCTTCCGCGGATCATCCTCAGGGTGCTTGTCAATCGCCATCTCGATCGCCGCCGCGCTAAAGGCCGCCGTCGCCACCCTCCGGCCTTTGGGCCCGGTCCACGGCCCAGGCTCGCGCCGGACCCGGAGGGCCTCGAGGGCGCCCGCCGTGACGCCCGCGATCACGGCGTGCCGCAGCCGCGCCTCGTGGTCCAGGCTGAGCGATCGTCCCCGCCCCCGTGACCGTGAACGCGCCTCGGAGTGGTACCGCTTCCGGTGACGCCGACGACCCCGCCTCCTGTCTGGGCTGTCGCCGTCTCCGTGGTCGGCCCTGCGGATCGAGGACGCGCGAGATGAGCCGGAGATCTCGTCTTTGCGCCTCCTGGACGCGCCCCTGGACCTGGAGACCCAGTTCTTCATCCGCGACACGAGCTGCCCGGACCTGCTCCTGGCTCGACCTCTTGACTCCTCCCCTTCTTCGTCTTTGTGGTCATCGTGCCCTTCCTGCTGCTGACCCCCGCGATCCGCCACATCCTCATGATCCTCGTGGTGACGGTGGCGGTGGTGGTCATAGTACCCATGGGTTCTCGACGGCGGATCTCGACAAGTATATCTGTCGTCGTACCACTGCCTGCCACAAGGATAAATCGGATACACCGGGTGCTGCCCCTCGGGCCAGCGGCTCTCGTCGCACCCGTAGTAGCCAGGCCTTTCGCTGCCCGGGTCGAAGTACTCTCCAAATTGGCCTCCAGTGTCGTCGTATTGGCGGGGCTGCTTCTGGTCCATGTCGTTGTGGCGGCGGGCATGGTTGTCCTTGACAAGCCTGTAACGGTAAACCTTCTTGTGACTCTTTGACGGCATATTGGAACTCCACGATATTATTATGCATACACCACGGGCGCTATCCTACAGCTCGATCAAAGACAGGTAGGTTGGCAAGCCGGAAGACGCCGTCTTATTGAGAGCACCGCTTGCCGTGTGCGCAAAGGACTGTGCGATTCATGGCGCATGTAAAGCCTCGGCGTCGCGGCCAAAGTACGGGCGAGCACGGCCTGAGCTGCCATCAGACGGCGTGACTGTTGACGCTAGCTCGCCCGCAACTTGTAAGCGTCCGTGTTTTCTCCTTGGTGTTTGCCCGAGTAGCTTCCCAATTCCAGATCAGCCAGCGTCGCCATAAGGTTCACGCGAGCATAACGGTGTCTCACCTGAAGTTGCTGGCACCTTCGCCCATGCACACCTCGGCGACAAAGAACATTCCATACTCAGCTCCCGCCAACCTGCTTACTCCAAAGCTCCGAATACCTTCCTTTCATCGCCAGCAGCTCCTTGTGAGTGCCGCTCTCGACGCAGCGGCCCTTGTCGATGACCAGGATTCTGTCGGCCCCGACAATGGTTGATAGACGGTGCGCGACAATAAACGTTGTGCGTGCCCGCTGTTGCCGGAACGCGTCGAGCGCCTCCTGGATCTCGGCCTCGGTCCGCGAGTCGACGGAGCTGGTGGCCTCGTCAAGCACCAGAATCGACGGGTCCCTCAGGAGAGCCCTCGCCACCGCCAGCCGCTGCGCCTCGCCTCCGGACAGCTTCACGCCGCCCTCGCCCACGCGCGTGCCATAGCCGTCGCGGAAGCCCATGATGCGGTCGTGGATGGCGGCGGCGGCGCAAGCGGCGTGGACCTCGGCGTCTGTTGCGTCGGGGCGCGCGTACCGGACGTTGTCGAGCACCGACGCGTCAAAGAGCTGCGGCTCCTGCGGCACCACGCCAAAGGCGGCCCGCAGCGACTCAAGCGTCACGTCGCGGATGTCGTGTCCGTCGATGAGGACGCGGCCCTCGGTCACGTCATAGAAACGCAGCAGCAGCTTGAGGATGGTCGACTTGCCCGCGCCCGATGATCCCACCAGCCCCACCGTTTCCCCCGCGGCCACCGAAAAGTTGAGGCCCGTCACCGCCTTCTGGCCGCGCTCGCCGCCGTCGTACTCGAACCCGACATCCTCGAAGGCGATGTGGCCGCGCGTTATATTGCCGCCGCCGCCACCCAGCTCGCCCGCTTGGGGCCGGTCGGCGACGGTGGCCTTGGTCCGCAGCAGAGCAAGCAGCTGCTCGGCGTCCACCATGTCCGACAGCACCTGCCGGTACTCGGCAACGACGAACCTGAGCGGCCAGATCAGGTACTGCCAGTAGTCGATGAAGAAGACGAAATCTCCCGGCTTAGCGCGGCCGTCGACGACGCGACGGAGGACGATGGCGGCCATGGCCGCGAACGTGAGAGGGTCAAGGGCAGAAAAGATGGCCTCGATGCCCGAGTCCCGCAACGCCCAGCCCCGCTCCGCCGCGAGCGTCGCGTCCAGCGCCTCGCCGAACCGCCTCTTCTCGCGGCCCAGCGCCCCAAAGAGCTGCGCCGACGCCCAGCCCTGGATGGCGCCGTGCATGACGCGCGTCTGCTCACGCTCGGCGCGAGCCTTGGCCCGACGCGGGCCCACGCGCCACCGGGAGCTCGAATAGGCCTCCAAGGCCATGAAGCCCACGAACGCAAGCGCCATGAGCCCGGCAACGCTCCAGTCGAAACGCAGGCCCAGCACGACGACCGAGGTGGCCAGGTCGACGAGGGTGGGCACCACGTCGATCACGACGCGCTCGACAAAGTGCATCAGCGCCGTGCCCTGCTCGACCGCCTTCATGACCTCGGCCGCGTCGCGCTCGCTGTGGAAATCCATGGACAGCGACATGACGTGCGCGAAGGCTGCATCGGCCACGGCCCGCTCCGAGAACTGCCGCACGGGGACTTTTGCTACCTCCTGCAGCAAGCCCAGCACCGCGTCGCCGCCGACCAGGTTGAGCGCCACCCATACGGCCAGCTCGCGGTACGGAGGGTGGCGGCTGGCGCCGTCACCATCGCCAAGCAGCGCATTGGCCACGGCCCCGAGCTGATTGGGGATCATGACGGTGAGCACGCGCCTGGCGATCAGGCATACCACGCAGACGGCCATCCACAGCTGCACCTTGACGTCCCCGCGGGGCACGAGGAAGGGCCCAAACACGCTGAGGAAGTCCTGGAGGTAATGCCACCAGCCGCCGAGCTCCTTTACCCGCCGCGCCTGCCGCCTCTGATTGGCCTCCTCGTCGTCCGAGTCGTAGTCCGAGTCCGAGTCCGAGCCGCCGTCGCTGTCGCCGTCTCTCCCGCTGGCGCTTCCATATTTGCGGTCCGCGTCATGCTCTTGGTCATCATCGTCGTCCTCCTGGTTGTTGACCTTGCGGTAGTCGCCGTTGCGCGGTTTTTGGGCGGCGGTCGAGCCCAGCAGTGGCTGCCGCTCCAAATCGGGTCCAGGTTCCACGTCGGCTTCCATCGCTGGCGGATGGTTCTTTTGGGATAGAAATGAACGAAGCATGTCAAGAAGATGATGACTCGAGGCAAATATTAACGACAGCCAATGTGGCAAACAAAAAAACAAAAAAAAAAAAAAAAAAAAAAAAAAAAAAAAAAAAAAAAAAAAGAAAAAAAAAAGAACTCCCAGTATGGGCGCGCCTCATTGGATGTCACAGCAAGCCCCGCCCCGATCGGAGTCTCCAGCTTCTCCCGCCCGCCATCTTCCTTCGATCGAATTGGCAACTCCACAATGATGCACAGGCTGCGGGCATCAGCTGTCGCAAAACAATCATATCGGAGCAGCCAATGTTGGAAACAAATAAACGGGGAGATTTGTCGCGCGAATTCTTTCACGCGCAGCTCGATCTCTTTTTTTTTTTTTTTTTATCTTTTTTTTTTATATTTGAAGCACGCAGAGCCATAACCCCAGATAACTTCCTTCCACGTCCCATAGCGTAACCCGAAGCCAACTCTCAATCAAAGTCTATCATCAGATCAAAGCAAAGCAGAAGCCCCGAGAGTTGTGCGACCCACCCTACCGCCCGGCGCAGAACTCGGGACCAGCCAACCTCCGCAGGCTGGGCACGCAGCCATTTCTCCACGATGCCTCCGCCGAAGAGGAAGCGCCGCCTTTCGCAGGACGAACTCGCCCTTGCCGCCCCGTTTCCTCCTCCAGCGCCGCCATCAGCCTCCGCCACGGCCGCTCCGACGCGCCGTGCGACGCGCCATACCCCGGCAGCCCCGCCGCCGCCTTCGGTTCCCCAACACCCCGACTCCGACGCTCCGAAACGAAAACGAGGCAGACGGCTGCGCAACAACCCCGAGCTGTCCGAACCATCCTCCGATCCCATCTCCAGCCCAGTCCCTCCCACCGCAACCATCGCGACTCAGCCAGGGACTCCGAAGACGACGGTGCCGACAGCCTCTGGCGCAAGGAAAGACACGGCGACAGCAGCGATCAGGAGATCATCTTCCACATCCCAGCGGCCCACCAGACGAGTAACGCCGTCACAGGAGACCGAAAACCTCCCACTGCGCGCCGCTGCTGCCACTGGGCGCTCAACCGCTGCCTCCAGGCCCGCGAGGACGACAAGATACGGAGAGGTGGTCGTCGCTCCTGCTCCAGAGAAGGTGCCGGCAGGAAATCCGCCCGGAGTCCATGAAGCTACTGCGCCTCCCGCCGTGCAAACTTCCCCCGCTCCGCCGCCTCCTCTAACCTCCAGGACCACCTCGCACAACATACCTAACCAGGCACCCCTGAGACCACAAGCAGCAGTGCCTCCAAACCAACAACCACCGAGCGCGACACCAGCAGCGGCACCTTCGGCACCTGCGGCAACAGCGACGCCAACAGGTGCCATGCCAAGACCGCAGCAGCAAAGGCAGAGGGCACAGCCTGTTCATCAGCCACAAGCGAAGCCGCACGCCGTGTCAACGCCTGAGAAACGTGGATTCCGAGCGGACCGCAACATCGATAAGGTCGTGTTGGGCAACACGTGTTTTTCCGCATGGTACCCTTCTTACTACGGCAAGGAGGTGCTGGGCGACGTGTCAGGAAATGCGGTGGCCAAGACTGCTAGCAACGGCACGGGCGCTACGACAACGAATGGTTTTCGCACTGCTGGGGTCGGCAAGGCAAAGCCACATCATACCAATGGTGAAAGCAACGGCTCGGATGCCCCGCGTACAAACGGCACTGGGAAGGAGAATGGCAAGGGGAAGGCAGGCCAGCAGCAGCCGGCACAGCAGCAACCAATGCTCGGTCGCCTCTATGTCTGTCCGTCATGCTTCAAGTACTCCAAGGAGCTAGTCATGTGGTGGGAGCATGTGCAGGCCTGCGATCGGCGGCACGTCGTGCCCGGCCGCAAGATTTACGTACACCCCAAGGGAAGCCAGACCATCCACTTGCGAGCCCCTACCAAGGCGGGTGGCCCGCGGAAGAAGTCGGATGCCGACAAAGTTTTGACCCAGGTGGTGCAGGACGAGGGCGAATGGAGCATCTGGGAGGTAGACGGGGAGCAGGAGATGGTAAGTCTGGAGATGAAGTTTGCGCGCATGCCAAGGCGGGACGGACACATTGACTAACCCAGCACGCCGGTCGTTAGCTCTTCTGCCAAAACCTATCACTATTCGGCAAGCTGTTTTTGGATAACAAGTCGGTTTTCTTCGACGTCACCTCGTTCAACTACTTCCTCCTTGTGTACACGCCGCCGTGGCCAGCACTGCCAACCTCGGAACCAGGCGAGAAGGATCAAGCTGGCGGCGCATCTTGCACCACCAACGCAGTCGAGCCGCAACCGCCATCGCCACGCATAGTTGGTTTCTTTTCCAAGGAGAAGATGTCGTGGGACAACAACACCCTGGCGTGCATCCTAGTGTTCCCTCCGTGGCAGCGTAAGGGGCTCGGGGCGTTGCTCATGGGCGTCTCGTACGAGATCGCACGGCGAGAGGGCATCCTGGGCGGACCCGAGAAGCCTATCTCGGACCTGGGCAGAAAGGGCTACAAGAGGTACTGGGCCGGCGAGATGGCGAGGTGGCTGCTTACCGTACAGCCGGACAGCATCAACGTGGCGGCATCAGCGGCTAGCGCGGGAGCAGACGGCGGCAACGGCGGCAACACTGCCACTGCCGTCGTCGACTTGGAGGAGTGCAGCCGAGCGACGTGGATCGCGCTGGACGACTGCCTCGCCACGCTACGCGACATGAACCTGGCCGAGGACGCCGGGCTGGGCCCGCCGAGGCCCCCGGCTGCCGGCGCTGCCGGCCCGGACGAGGGCGCGGGTGATGATCATCGTGGAGGAGACGACGCCACGATGCAAGGGGCGGCGGCTCCGTCCTCGTCAGGCAAAGGCCAGGACGACGCGGACAAGTCGGGCGAGGAGCCGGCCGGGCAGGTGCGCAGGGTCAGGATATACAAGGATAGGGTCCGGAAGTGGGTCGCGGACAACGGCGTCGACCTCACGCGGCCCTGCGATCCGGCCGGGTTCGTGGACGGCTACGGCGTCAAGGCGGCATCGGTGGATAAGGAGAAGACGCCGCTGTGATCCTCCGTGGTGTATAAAAATGTGTACTCTAATTTTCTGTTTTGTTTGGGATATATTACGGCAAAGGGAGCGATTGTGATGCATTTTTTGTCCTGTCAATTATTTTCATTCTTGCGATGCTTTTGCTTCACCGTCTGAATTTTCTTAAAGTTGAAATCAGTCGTTCAGACAGGAACCAAGGATGATGCTCGACGAGTCGGCACACGCGCCGATAAGCACACCCATGCTTCCGGCTCCCATGGCGTTCGGCGCGGGAGAGCCCCATGTCCGTCTTACCGCTAGTGCTTTGGTCAACCCAGCCGAGTTTTCCCGGGTTCGCGCGCCCAGACCGCATATACATGCCTGCCCGCGCGTTGCTACTGTACCTGCCAGGGTAGCATCAAAAAGTCAAAAAGTCGTGCTGCGGCTAAGCTACCAGTCAGCTCTGTCGGCACGCAGAGATTATGCAAGGCTGCATGCATGGGGCCCCCTTGGCACGGGACGGGACACCTCCTGAATTTCGCAGTGCCCCCAACGACACTTTTGCAAAAAAAAAAAAAAAATTCCCGGTAGTTAAAGCGACGAGTAAGAAAAGAAAATGTGTGGTGGCACAAGCTCGCAATCTACTGTCAGACGGGGAAAAGTCGGGCAGCCCTAGATCAGACCTCTGCTTATTCTTACTTGTGTGCCACACAGCCCTGAGCAGAAAAAAAAAAAAAAAAAAAAGCAAGCCAATCCCTCCAAGCCGTCCGGTCGGCTATCCGAATTGTTTCTTCCAATTGGTGTCGGGTGTGGTGGGGCAAGCCAGCCCTCTTCCAGCAGCAAGCTCCCAGGAGCTCGGAGCTTTGCGGCAGCAAGGGGGTTAGCTTTTTTTCGGTCGGCGAAGCTAATTAATGCCGGGAACCAGCAGCAGCAGTAGCAAGGATGTGGTAGGCTAGGGTGCTTCCGGGACGTTAGCCGCAAAAATCCACGTCAGGGACGAGAAATTTTTTTTTATCTCCCCAATGGATGTCCAGAGGCGGCTTTCCTATGATCACTGCCTGAAACACACACAGAATTTGAACTTGTGTGTAAAAGGAGGCCAACTCGCGCTTCCCACTTCCATTCCTGAAAGCCGGCTCCCCGTGCTGTTGTTCTTCTTCTCGGTCCTCCCGAATTCCACGCCCAAGTTCCAAGTCGCAACACCGACCCGAAAAGCGGGAACCGGTCCCACACCCTGCCAACCAGCAGGACACGTGCACCATCGATGACAGCTCTTTTTTTTCTTTCTCCCAGAGCTTCGGCATGTTTTTGCGCCGCCATGTGGGGGCCTTTCCTTATGGGTGGGGGTCGCATATCAACCACCCATCCCCCTGGCGCGCGCGCACCGTCATCCTGCCTTGTGCAAGACCCGGCTGTGAGAAAATTTTCTGTTTTCGTGGTGACACAGAAAGGCCGCCCGCCTCCGTGGGAAACTACAACTGAGGCAGTCGTCTGTCGGCACTGCCCAAGGTGTCGTGGTGGACGCTTATCGTTGGTCGTTGGTGGTCGTTGGATCTCTTGGTCCAACCCCCTCAAGTCAGGTCCAGGTGGGAGATGGCACCGGATGACGGCGTGTGTTGGCCACGGCATAGATAACGGTGTCGTTCGCGGGAGTCCTAGGCCGAGTCATTGAATGAAAAGTCTGCCAACCAAGTTGGCTAGGCAGAGAAACCTAGGCAGCCTCTTTCGGCCGGCTGAGCCCCTTGAGCCTCAGGCCTCCAGGCCCAACGGTAGGTGTGTCCCGATATTGCCCGATCATGGCCGGCTCGAAGATCGTGTTGGCTGTGAGATCAGCGTTCTCTGACCTGGGCCTTAACCCCGGCACACACACACACGCACACACACATCTCCCATCATCCACCTTTCCCTCAGCTCGTTCACCTCCGTTCTCCCAGCCCATCCCATCTGCTTCCCTGGCCCGGACCAGCAAAAAATCCAGTCAACGGGTCCACCTCGCTGGCGTCGAAATACCTCTGTGTTGTTTGCCAGGCTCCGCCCCCTTGGGTCCATTGACCTATTAGAGCCTCCCAATCCAGAGCTGGGTCACCCCAGAGGGCCGTTCCCTGCCCACCCTTTTTGTTCTTCCGCTCCTTCCCTCTCCCTCCCGGCTCCAGTCTTCTTCCACTCACATCAGCTCTGGAAAAAATCTCTTACCTGTCTCTTCCGTTTCTTTCCCCCATCTCCAACCAGCTCCAGCTCAGCCTCTTTTGTCTTTCCCTTCCGTCACTAGACATCTCCCCCTCCATTAGACACAATGGCCTCCACCCGTATTTTCGCCTCTCGCCTGGCCAACGCCATGGCTCAGTCGACCACCAAGGTCGCCCGCCCGGCTATGCGGATGCAGCTCGCTGCTCCCAAGCGCACCTTCGCTGGTAAGTCTCCAACGTCATCGTAGAATACCCATCGACACCTCAGGCACCTGTTCGACACCACGATCCGGCCCGAGCGTCGGTCGATGGACCCCGGAAGGGAGGAGGAAAAAATTCTCGTCGGCGCCTTGGGCCTCGGCCTATCGGTCGGAGATTGGCTTTCGACTGCTTTTTGGTCGACCGGATCTGCGGCGAGTGCAATGGAAACGGGGTATCGACGGTACTGATGCCGAGTCTCGTTTTCTTCCGTTCCAGGCATGAGCATCAAGCGCCAGCAGGCCCCCTCCACCATTCTGGCCTCGACCATCGGCCGCCAGGCTTTCCAGGCCCAGCGCCGCATGTACTCGTCCGAGATCGCCCAGGCCATGGTTGAGGTCTCCAAGAACATCGGTATGGGTTCGGCCGCCATCGGTCTGACTGGTGCCGGTATCGGTATCGGTCTGGTCTTCGCCGCCCTCCTCAACGGTGTTGCTCGCAACCCCGCTCTCCGTGGCCAGCTTTTCTCGTACGCCATTCTGGGTTTCGCTTTCGTCGAGGCCATCGGTTTGTTCGACCTGATGGTTGCCCTCATGGCCAAGTTCGTAAGTAGCACCGGCATCCCTCACACGGACTGTCGAGACATGGATGGACGACCTAGTCGTTGGCGTGTGGGACACAGGGGCTCGTAACTAACAAGCCCTCCAGACTTAAGCATTTTCTTCGACATCGGCTGGGCCTTCGGGTCCCCGCGACATTGGGCAGCCCCAATGATGGGTGGTTAATGAGACGTGGGAGACTGTCACTTGACAGTCGTTCGTCAGCATCTAAATCCAAAAAAAAGGACACAGCGCGGATAGAGCATTAGAGCCCTTGTGTATAGAAATGGGTCATAGACAAGATCTTTTCGGAGAGGGAATCATCAGGAAGCATGGCCCGGGCAGTCACTTCGCGCTGCCCGCGGCTGCCTTGTAAAAACAGCGAAACACATCCCCTCAAACCAGGCCAGCATCCCAAAGACTTTTTCTTTCCTTTACGTCATTTTTCATTTGGGCCAGCCGGGGGGCATGACGGGAGGCTTCGCGAGACACTCTCCTTCTCAGTCCACACTTGATGGCTCCAAGCGGCTCGATCCTGTTGCCGCCACCACCACCTGGCGGCGCGGGTCATTGTAGGATAGACGAACATCAAAAGACAACCTCTCCGCTCAACGGCTCTTGCGCAGCTCTCTCATGAACAATCACACAAAGCTCTCAGTCTCGGACAAGCTCCCAGGGAAAGGCTGGGGCAGGGCTTAGGGCCGACTAGACGGACCCACGGGGAGCAAGGTCGAAGAGGCGGGCCTGAAGCGAGTCGAACGTGATTTTGGTGGGATAAGCAAATTCCCTCAAGCCCTCCGTCGCCATCCCTAATCGTTCCCCACAGGCCCAGCTTGGGAAGCCAATGGTCGCACGTGTGAAGAAGCCGTGACTCGGCCGTCGCCCTTTGCCATATCTCGAGCCGAACTGGGCTGAGCTGTGGCATCCGCACGGACGGGCTCAATGGACGCTTTCGAGGCTAAAAAAAAAAGTGAAGCTTTGATCACTGGCGCCCTAAGGAGTGTCCCATGGAAGCACGAAAACAGAAAGGAGACACGAATGAACAGCCTGGCAGACGATGAGACGACACAGAGAGGGAGGACAGCACAAAAGCCAGACTTAGACAACCCTGACCGGACACTTGCGGCTCTCAGGGACGCCCGGAATCGAGGCACAAAATCCGAATCGAGACGGCGGGTGAAGGACGGCCGTCCCCGGAGCGGACTAGGGAATTGGCACTCGGGCGGTGACCTTTTTTTTTCCGACCCGCAAACAGCTGGGCGTGATCAATGCTGTGTCGTGGCCCTCGTGAGGGCGCGGGCGGGCGGTGGTTTGCGGGTCGGATTATGGAGAACTCGGGCGCTAGGACGGGCGGAACTCTGGGGAAGGTCGCCCGGGGGCCTGACCGAGTCCAATCTGGCACGTAAGAAATGGAAGGATGATGAGCCGTTGCGGGAGGGCCCGAATCAGAATTCTGACTGAACTTCCAAGTACTGAAAAGCCGATCGATTGATGTATTGCAAAATACACATCACAACGATGTTTCCGTTGCGTCGTTTCTGCACGGACGAGGGCGAGAAGTGAGAAGAGGTTGGAAGAAATGAAGAGGGGGTGATGAAGAGGGCAGGGCCCCCCTAATAAAGCGCTTCCCCTCCTCAAAAAAGGAGACAGGCAGACCGGCTGTTGTTCGCTTTACCCCGCCACGCAAAACCACCAGGTTCCCAATTCCGCAGCGTTCGCACGTCTTTGGAACGGGCTCAGCAGCAGCAACACGCCACCTGTGGAACTACACCACCCGATTATTTTGGCCAATATCCGGCCGTGGCCAGGGAGCCCCTTGCCCGGTTCCACAAACTGAAAAACGAGCAATTGTCAAAATAAGTATGAAATAGAAACGGAAAACCCGTGTTACTCTCACTCATGCGTGGACATGCTGTCACTAGGTATGGAAGAATGGTCAGGGGTGAACGATTTGAATTTAAGGACCAAAAAAAAAAAAAAAAAAAAAAAAAAAAACNNAAAAAAAAAAAAAAAAAAAAAAAAAAAAAAAAAAAGCCGACACCGTCGCCAAGATGCATTGGTTTGGTCGGAAAGGGGGTGAAAGCACGGAGCTTGACCAAGATACAAGGGCCCTCCGTTGCGGGTTTGCACCACCACTCCATCTGTGGGTTTAACGAAGCACCAAATCTAACTGTTCGATTTGCCGCCCCACCTTTCCTTCTTGGCCTTTTCAGTTCCGACCCTGGAAGGCTTGTTGTTAAAATATATAGCGTGCACAGGGGAAGTGGTGCGCTAATCACAGGGACGGCGGGCGCACGTTCAGTTGGATTGGGCCCTGCAAGGCACTAAAGTTAGTGCATGCAGGGCCCCAAAGTAAATGGTGGTTCAGACTTTGTTATTTAGGTGAGGGGCAGCCAACTCTACTCCCTCATATACCCTCCGACATCGGTGGCCACCAAAGCCATCTCCGCGTTGGGCCGACAAATCTGACTTGGTCAAATTGACAGCGATTTGAGGGACGGGTGACTCGTAGGGTCGCAACCCTTGTAGAGCCAGTGACTCGTAGGGCGCCAACCCCTTACAAAGTAGGTGATTTGCAGGGCAGTAGCCCCTGTAAGGTGGGCTTGCAAGCACAAGCCGCGTGCACAGCTTCTACAGGGTAGATGGCGTGCATAACGCCTACAGGGTAGGTTGCATGCACAACCCTTGCAGGATAGGTGCATTGCACAACCAACCACGTGCCCTAACTAAGTGTCCAGGAAGTGCAGGGTAGGTTAGGTACGTACCCTAGCCTTAAACTAATTACATAATTTAGCCCTAACCGGTATAGGGGCTACAGGGTAGGCTACCCTGGTACATGTAGTAGTTATTTTTAACACAAAGCATAGGTTGTTGTTCACCTTTGGGATGGGTGCCTCAGCGGGTCGTGTCCAGTCAGTTCTGACCCACTCTCCCCTCATATACCAAGACGCACGGCCATATCAACAAGTCTCCTGTCGTATAGTGGTTAGTATGTGAGCTTGTCATCCAACAACGCTCGAGACCCGGGTTCAATTCCCGGCGGGAGAGCACTTTTTTTTTTTCGCGGTTTTGTTACGACCACGGCTGGCAGGGGGCAGAAGGGTTGGGAGGCTAAACCCCAACAGGATGCCTTTACCCCGCAGTCGCGAAGGCCAAGGGCCAAGCGACCAAAGCCAGGCTGTCAGGGGTCACGTGATGGCTTACCTAAGGAATGGGTGCTATGTGTGCTATGAACATAGCAGACATAGCACGCCAGGAGGCATAGAGGGAGCCTCGAGTATATAAGGGGGAGGGTTTTTCCCTTTAGGTAGCTTCTTGACTGAGGCCTCGGCATCAGTCAACCTAAGTTAGCTCCAAGGTACCCTCTTGGGCAAGCAATACAGACAACTGTTCTACCNCCCCCCCCCCCCCCCCCCCGGATCACGTGCAAGGCGACCTTGCAACCAAGTACTGCTCAACACCGCCCCTAGGTGCCCTACCCTAGGAGCAGAAGGTTTGTGATTGTAACAGGTTTTTACTTTATTATCTGGTTTTTATTTGTGATTATCTTCCGCCATCCGTAAAATCCTCTTTTCTGAACTGAATTATTGGAACGTTTTTTCTTTTTCTTTTTTCCGCGGCTGAGGGTTTTGATTATCTGGCGACGAACTCTCAACGAACCTCGGGCGTTCGTAACCTAAAGCAACACAATCACATATTTGAACGCCAGCTTTATAAACGTGGCCACCCAGACACCGAAAGTCAGGATACATCTATATCATCACGAGGCAAATCGGACCATCAGGAAGCTTCTAAATGCTGTAAATGCTTCTAGATATGGTCCACGAATCGGGGCTACTCTCGGGTCCTCGCTGGATACCGCCCGTTCCCGTCTCCGTTGGGCACGCGTGGCGGCTGGAACCGCTTGTTATTGTCGACGGGCGGTGAGGTGATCGCCTCCCACATTTCCATAATTCCCGCCCTCCTCGCCGGCAACATGCTGTACTGCAGGCTGTAGAGATTCTTGCGGTTGATCGGCGGCACGAACCGGCCCGTCAGCAGACATAGGGCCACCTTGGGCGACAGGTAGTGCTTCCGGATTCGGTGGCCCATCTGCGAGTACTGGCGGAATATAGCACCCAGTGGAAGGGGGATCGACTACCGGCTCCAACTGTCAGCCCATCTCCTCCACAACAGCACCATCCAGAATAACCGGATTAACTCACGTGAAGCGTTATTACCGATGTCAAGGGTTGACTAGGCGCCACATCGGTGTCATTCTTTGTATCCTCCGAGTCGCGGAGCTCAAAGCAGATACCACCTGGACGGCAAGCCGCATACTGGTTAGAACGCAAAGCTCGGTGCCTTTCTCGCAGACGGCATGATACGGAACTAACCTGGTAATCTGGTCGGGTCTTTGATCCGGAGCATAATGGCAAATAGTGGGAAGTGGTTTAGGCACGAGAGGAGAGTGTCAAAGGCGGCCTTTATGGAAATGATGACCATGCGGGATATGGCAAAGTTGAGATAGAACACAACCACAGTCGGAAGAAGGAAGAAGAGCAGCGTGAAGAGGATGGTGCCGACAAGAAGCTGGTCGAGGTCGTATGCACACGAGTCGATACGGTTCCGTAGCACGTTGTGTTTCTTGCCGCGGAACAGATGAAAGAGCGAGACGAGAATCGTGAGCTGCCAGTGGTATATGCGGGCTGAGGCAAGATAAAAAGAGTAGATGTGGATGGTAAGAAACGAGAGCAGGTCTGAGAAGAGGGCTATGGGCATGCTCGCCCCGGCAAAGCTGGAGAAGCCTATGAACCATATGATGTGGGGCAGTACGGGACGCAGCGTTTCGATACAGCCTGCGGGGCATGTTAGCCAGCGTTGCTGCGTTGAGATTGAGCGGAGAACGAAGCTGTCATGACTTACTAGCCCAATAGTCTATGACCCAGAGAAACAGGTCTCCCAGGAACGCCGCCAGCTCGTTGTTCAGCTTGAGGCCGGCAGGCCAGCCCATGAGCCACGAGATGCTCGTCTGCAGGGCCTTGACGGTGTAGGTACTCAGCAGATCGCTGATCTGCTCCGCCACCCATGAGGCGTTATCAATGATGTAGGACCCGAGGGCGATGCCGATGATGACGTCGTTGGCCACAAGCCACAGGCTGTTGTAGAACCGGATGTAGTCCGGGTGGCTTCGGGTAACGCTCTCCCAGTCGTTCTTGCGCCTGCGCAGGGTCGCATACTGCATGGGCCAGTAGCAGAACTGCTGCAGACGGATCTCGACCTGCTGCGCCGTAGCCGACACATCCTTGAGCGCGGCGTAGCGGGGCCGCGGCTGCCACTCCAGCACGCGAAGTAGCATCTCGGCCGCGATCCGGTGGCCCAGCAAGCCCATGACAAAGGCCCTGCGGATGACGGGGAAGGCGTACAGGACGACCTGCTTCCAGAGCCAGAAGATGACGTAGTCGCGCATCGTGGTGGCCGACTCGACGACCCGCTCAGACACACTAAGGCTGCGCTTGGCCCTTGTCCGCGGTCCCACGACACGCCCCGCGTTCTTCTGCAATAGTTGCTCTAGCTCCCACGCCCAGTTGATCTGGTTAATGATTCTCGGCAGCGCCCTCTCCTTAGCTGACGGTATCCTGCGCACAACCGAGTGTAGTCGGAGCTTCTCGACTAGCCGCGCCTTGCTCTCCCTTTGCAGGCGCTCTTCTCGCTCGTCGTGCGGCTCGACCTCGCCCGGGGCCGGAGCCAGACCGAGGCCCTCATTCTTGTCGCCCAGAGCTAGGGATATGGGGCTAAGGGAGACGAACTGCATCCGCACGGGAGATGGCCGCTTGAAAAGGATGATTTGGAAGCTGGACGCTCGGGTGCATGTTATCCGCGGGACGGACACGCGTGGCCCTGTCGTGACCCGGATCCAGGAAGAGTCCATCTCGGGCGCATCGGGGGAGTTTGACAGGCCAAGGACTTGCATGCTCGATTGCCCGCAAAGCTCGAAGATGCGGCTGACCGGGTGAGGGGCGCTCCTTAGGAGTGTGCCCGCCTTGAGAGCGAATTCTACATTCTGGGGCTGTGGGCGTGAACAGCCTCCCAGGTCAGTGCGTGCTCTCGTCTATCCTTGCAAGCAGGCCTCGCCGGGTGGACACGGCCAGTCTTGGAGCTGTCATCGCACCTCGACATCGTCTAGGATCGCCACGACGAAGACGTCGAGCGATGAGTTGCGCCAGCCGACAATGACACCGGGGAGCTCGGAGCGAGGGATATCGGTCGGCCAGAATATGCGCATCAGGTCATCCTGTGCAGGCATGACCAGGGCGGGCGCCGCGCCCTAGAAAGAGCCTCGACGCCTCAGCTGTTCGCGCGCTGAGATTCCGGATCCAGGGGAGCGTGGGTGCTATACGACATATCATCGACGCCGTCAGCCGTCTAGCCGCGCCGGGCGCAGCGTCTCGAGTTGCGTCGTAGTTGAGGGGGTTCAGGTCGCGTCGTACCAGATCCGCCTCTCTCGTGGCCAGACGTTCCACGGGTATAATTATAAGGACGAATAGCAGCGTCAAAAGCCCAAAGGCTTTGGCGGAACGAGTCTAGGGATAGAGCGGGCAGCAGAGAGGCCGCCAGAAACAGATTAGCAAGCTCTCCTGCTCACATCGGGTGATGGATACTATTGCACCAGCGGATTCCGTCCAGGCAGTGTGGGCTGCGGCCAGGAACTCACAATGACGCCGTAGTCCCAGGCGAACAAGGCAAGTTCATAGAGGCGAGTAACAAGGTCCCATCGAGCAGTGATGTAACCCGCTACGAAGATGCCAAGGGTAAGGACAGAAAAGGGGTGCATAGAATCGCCTCTTGCGACGGTGCTCTCATGCCGCCGGGCAAGCCTGCCGTCGCTGTTGGGGGAGTTTCTGGTGGTCTGGATCTAGGGGACTTGGCGCTTCGACGGGAGAGGAGATCAGGGCGGCAACGGAGGCGCGGCGGTGGGCGGCGGAGCGCGAGCAGCGGGCGTGGGCGCCAGTATTTACTATTGCGGACGCCGAGGCTTGATATTCCGAAAGCGGCGGCAACACAGCAGCTGCAGGCTCGTAACAAGGAACACGGCGGCGGGGTTCAGGGGGGCGTTCGTGGCCGGGTCTCCAGGGTCCGAAGTCGGTTTTCAGCGCTGTGCAACGCAGAGTATGGTGCGAGCGACTGTGGGTTAGACTGGGCGGTCCTTGGGTGAAGCTTGTTTGCGAGAAGAATGGCACGTCTCCGGCAGCCGTTTTTGTCGCAGTGTGCAGGTTAGTCAAGATGTCCCATCGGCCGGTCGTCCCTGGCGAAAATGTCGAGCCCCTGCTGGGCCACTGATCAGAGATTGGATTTGGTGTGGATCGTGAGGTCCCGCGCAATTGACGGCTGCTGCTGCCAGCCTGGCGAGAGTTGACCCCTGCTAATCGCATCGACCACCAGACCCACCCTGCCTGCCGGTTTCTCGATAGCCAGAACGAACCTGAACTCAAAATGCGCCCGTCCTTCCTGTCCGTGGGGGCTCTACATGCTCACCATTCCCCATTAAGGAAATGACCTCGAAAGAAGAGCATCGACAGCTCAGCTCGGCCTCGCTGAGGAGAAATATTGACAGCGCGGATGTTGTCCGTGGACCATCTGCTCCTGGGCAGCCGGCGGCGTGGCGTTCTGTGCAGACACGCATCAAAGAACCAAGCGTCACACCATGCCGCCGGCAGAGACACGTTCCCAGTGGATGCGGTTCGACAAGCCTTCTGAAGGCGGCCATAATGTATAATCGTGCCTTTATTGAAATGCTCCTTTTTGTCTGGTACTTGGCCCTGTTTTGTGACTTTTCTTTGTAAAGAAAGCTCGTTTTGCTGAAGAGTAGAGATGGTCATGTATGTCTGTGTCTGGCAGGCAGCGATCGGCTACACTACAGTTCAATGGGCTTGATTGGGTATCAGCAAACAAAGTCGGCGGAACAGGGGTGGGGAAATGCTCCCAAGACAATTTAGCACTTACACTTCCGTCCCATGTGAACCGCGTCGTTGTCCTTGTTATCCTCGCGCGCGTCGTCGAGCAATTTGTCAATGCCTTTGTTCTTCAGCGCAGCCTGCTCCTCCCAAATACACTCGTCAGTACGGTGACATCAGGCGGAGCAGAAATGGACCTCACCGTCAGGCACTTCTTGTAGTTGTTGAACAGACTTTCGCACTCATTCTTCTCGCCTGTCCCGTTTCCTCGCAGGTACTCTGGGTATTGACCCCGTCAGCGTCCAGCCTTCTCTCCCTCACAGCATGGGAGGAGCATCATCGACCACTCACTCTCGCTGTACCATTTCAGGAAGCAAGTGTCATACCGCCTGGGTTTGCGTGTTAGTTCAAGCGTACGGCGCTTGATCTCAGCGGAACAAGGAAGGCGCGGCCTACTCCTTCACTTCGTTGCACTCGGGCGCGAGTGAAGCCGACATCTCGACGACTTGGTGCTGGGTCTCTGACGTTGCGCGGCTCAACTTCGTGGTTGAGATCGCTGGCTCGATTGCCGCGAGGCAGGCCGCCCTCACCTCGCCTCAACGTATCGCGCGCAAAGATTATCTGTCGGCGCGCGGCATCCACAACATACAATTCAACCGAACTGCCCGCTCTCTTGGCTTTCAAATACTGGCGGCGCTTTTAGGGTGTCAGACCCTGGCCTGGGTCGCTGCCGAAGCTGCCGTCGGCCTTCCATCCCACGACGGAAGCCTTCTGTCATCGTCCCCGCTTTGCCGCTATCTTATCACAAATCGCGACCCACCAAAGCAACACCCAAAGTATCGGTACGCCTGCCGGTCGGTGGTCAAGCGGCTGAATAAAGTCTCGATACAAGGCCGGCAGCCAAGTCCCACTAAAAAAATCGAACCCAACGCGCTTTCTGTTACAGCAAATCCCGTCGTCGCTTTGAGGCGCACCTTGACCCTTCAGCGCGGGAATCTGAAGCGGGTGACACGGCAAGCAGAACCAACCGATCGAGGCTGCGGTGTCATCAGCAGCGGCCGCCAAGATGGAGGCGTCGCAGGACTTCAAATCGCTGCAGGACAAGATCCAAGCGGCGCTGGTATCCACCACCCGCCGCGTCAACACCATTGCCAGCCAGGATCTTGGCTTCCGTCGCAGCGTCGATCCCGACTCGGCCGAACAGCTCGACGAGCAGCGGGCCAAACTCCTCGAACTGGCCAGCGCCCTGGTCCAAACGGCAGCGGCGAGCGCCGGTGGCGCCAAAGCCAAGGCCAAGGCCAAGGCCAAACCCATCACGCTCGAGGACGCCGAGGACGTCGACGACAACTGGCAGACCATTGTGGATGCGCTTGACACCGCCCTCGAAAAGGCCGATACCTGCATTGACGACTACACCGGACTTGTCAAGAGGAAGGATGCGCCCACGGCGGAAATGGTGAGAGAGAAGAATCCCCGTGGCGCACCGGCAGCGGCGTCAGCAGCTGCCCCGCAACAAGCAGCGAAACCGCCAGCGCCTAACAGCACATCTCAGGGACCGAACATAAAGAAGTCGAAGCCAGGGCAGCTTGACAGGTCCCTCCGGTTCGCCAACATTATCAAGCCTCAGAAGGCTTTCGAGACGGCGCCTGACAACTTCGATAAGGGGCCATGGAAGCCTATCTTGTCCACGAAGCCACACGCCACCGTTCCATTGGAGCAGAGCCTGTCGATATTCCAGGACGACGAAGGCGAGACACAGTACGACTTCCTCCTCTACCTGCCTCTGCTCAAGCCTGCGCCACTATCTCCGGAGGAGCGCAAGTCCTCCTCCAAGCGGTCGACGTACAATCACAAGATCCGGAAGCTACGATACGCCGGCAATACTCGCGGTGCTAATGGCTCTTTCAGATACAAACATCCATACGAGACAGAGATTCTGCATATGAAATACCCAGAAAGCACCTACCAGACCAGAGAGCCCATCCCTTACACGTCCATCGCCGAGTCTATGCCCGTCTACGTCGATACCTACGAGGGCGTCCTTCAGATGCTGGAGGAGCTCAAGCAGGCGACCGAAATAGCCATCGATCTCGAGCATCACGATTTCAGGAGTTACTCTGGGCTGCTATCGCTGATGCAAGTGAGCACCCGAGAGAAGGACTGGATCGTCGACACTCTCAAACCCTGGCGCCGTCGACTTGAGGTTCTCAACGAAGTGTTTGCGGATCCGAAGATATTAAAGGTACCAATGACCTGCCTCCTGTCTGCTTGTTTGGACCGGCAGTCCCCGGCAGCATGAGGCTAATAATCTCTCTTCAGGTCTTCCACGGTGCCTTCATGGACATAATATGGTTGCAGAGGGACCTGGGACTCTACGTTGTAGGCCTCTTTGACACCTTCCACGCGGCCGAGGCCTTGCTCTACCCCAGCAAGAGTCTAGCATACCTCCTGAAGAAGTTTGTCGACTTCGAAGCGGACAAGCGATTCCAGACGGCCGACTGGCGTATCAGGTGAGTTTGTGGCCCGATATCTGCCCAGTGAAGCCTTCCAGTTTTCTGATGTCCTACCAGGCCTCTCACCGATGAGATGCTCTACTACGCCCGCTCAGACACGCACTACCTTCTCTATGTCTACGACATGATGCGCAATGAGCTTGTCAAGCAGTCCAAGAGGGCAGATCCGGTGAGAGACCTCGTGGAAAAGGCGCTGCAAAAGTCCAAGGAGACATCTCTCCAGAGGTACGAGCCGTACACTAGCGACCCCGTCACTGGCAAGGGCACGCGGGGCTGGTTCAACGGCATTTCCAGAGTCCCTAGCAGCTTCACCAGAGAGCAGTTTGCGGTATTCCGAGAACTTCACAGGTGGCGAGATGAGACTGCTCGGCGGGAGGACGAGAGTCCAATGCACATCATGTCACAGCAGGTTCTTATGGAGGCCTCGAGGATCATGCCTGTGTCTCCCGTCGAGCTGCGGAGGCTCTTCTTTCACCCGAGCATCCCCCTTAAGGAGGGCGTGAACGAGCTGATAGGATTGATAAAGAGCGCGCGGAAGAAGGGAGCGGAGGGCCCGACCATCCTGGAAGTCCTCAAGTCAGACCACGCCGACAACACAATCACTAGCTTGAATGATGTGAATCCACCACGCGGCGACGATGGAGATATCCCTGATGCCTCGGAGCTGAGGGGAAAGCAATCACAGCTTTGGGGGAGCGTGCCGCTGAGCACGCTATGGGAGAAGGTGGGCCATAAGATGAACATCGCGGACGAGCACATAGCCGTGCCATGGAGCGCATTTGTTGCCAACGCTCAAGTCTCAACCGATGACGGCCTTGGCGCTACCGGCCAGTCAAAGGACGAAGGCAACATGGAGGTCGACGAGGACAGTGGCGGAGTTCCCGTCGCAGTGGAGTCAGGGGAGACGCCCGCTATTCCAATCGATCAGGAGTTCACCCTGCGAGCTGGACGGCCGCCGGCGACGGTGGGAGACGCCCCCGACTCCTCGGACACATCAGATTCATCGTCAGACGAAGAAGATGAGGAGGAGGTGGAGCGCCGCAAGGCCGAAAAGCTGCGCCGGAAGGAGGAGAGGCGACTGGCGAAGCTCAAGAGGAAAGAGGCGAGGGCAGTCGAGAAGGCGGCCAGGAAAGCGGAGAAAAAAGCGCTGAAGCAGGCTGAGAAGGCAGCAGAGGCAGCAGCCAAGCTCGAGTCCGGCGAAGCCAAAGACGACGAAGACGGCGATGATGCAGCCGACGGTGGCGATGAGCCCTTTGACTACAGCAAGGCGCAGTCAGTCATGAGGAGCAAGCGAGCCAAGGACGCCGGCGATGGCGGAGCCAAGGTGTTTGACCCGTATGTAGCCAAGACGACGGCACAGGGCCCCAAGGCAGCGAGACGGATGAACCACGAGAGGTCGGGCAAGACTGCGACGTTCAAGAAGTAAACGAGCGTCGGGTCCGGACTGGCGCGTCGCATGAGAACAGGAACATGCGTATATAGCATGGCGATAGTGTTTCTTGGGGGAGACACCACGAACCCACTGCCCTGGTTGAACATTGCTTTTTTTTTTTTTTGGGCTACCTACATGACACCCTGTACCTTGAACTGAGTGTCCGGTTACGACGCATATTTCTGTGTACGGTGACAAGGCAACTAAAGCTATTGCCGTAGCCTCCCACTTGACCGACAACATGGACGGCATCCGGAGCCGCGAGTGCTCCACATCGGCCGGTCTCCATGCCACACCAAGCCAGTTCCGCGAGCCCTGCTGTCCCTTAAATCAGCAGATGGCTGCCGTTGATGAGCCGGCGGGAGTCGGGCCATATCTGTAACATGGCATTACAGCTGACCATTTTGGCGTGAGTGCATGATACAGACCATGGACCACATGATACGTACCGCTCGCGATCCCTCGGTGTAGACCGAACACAAAGCCCGACCTTACAGATGACAGGCCACGTCGACGGCACACAATATGGCACACAAACGGCGGGCAAGCAAACAGGCAAGAATGAAAGCTATCCTGGCCCCACGCACCCTTCTCCATCAGCGCAGCCCCGCAGCGGGAAGTCTGATAGTAAGGTGGGTGGGGCCACGCCGTCGTTCCATGCAGGGTCGGTCTGGACTCCCTTGGCCTCTTGGCTCGGCGGGCAGCTGAGCACAACGGTAAACGGTGAGACGCCCAATAGGTATCATCCATTTTGAAAGTGAGCGTAGGGGGTAGTCCACGTTACCTGCCCGTGGAATGTTCGGGGTTGGGACGGGAGAGCTGTTGAGCACGACATAGTCACTCACACACCGAACATGCCGTAAAGGCTTCTTTCCAGAGCTAACAGCCCAGGCAGGCCATATCCGTCCGTCTCCCCTTCCAAAGGCGTGCGACACATCTAATACAGGTAAGTGTCTCGCCGTCCAACAGTGGAGGCCCACCCGGCTTCCTACAGCACATACAAAAAGGCACACGTAACCCCGCCCGCTGCCGCATCCGGTCCCCGTGCATGAAGCTAAGCAAGCTAAGCTAGCGACCTTCTCCGCACGGCGGCGACAGAAAAAGAGAAAAAAAAAAAAAAAAAAAAAAGGAACAACGGGAGCTGTAAGCGAAAACTGGTGACCATCTACATAGAGGACGACTTGCACCCTCCACCTCCACCAGACAACCTTCTTCGTCTCCCCTGCACGCCTGATAGGCTGGCCCGCTGCAGGTCTGGCAGCTTTTATGCTGGACCGTTCTCGGCCCTTTTGCGTCAACAGTGTTAGTCAAAGCCATGGAACCCCTGACCATCTTTGCATCCCCATCCAAGCTACCTCCCTAGCTCCCTACCTAGGTAGCTACCTTACCCATCTGACAAAAACAATGGCGCTTCTTCTCCTCACCAACACACCCTCCACACCACAACCCATCCACCATTAACGTTCAGCTTACACGACGGGCGTCCGCTTTCTTTCCTTAAAACCCCGCCTTCAGCTTTGTGTTCGGCCGCAATCTTGAACCTGGTCACTTCTGTCTTGCATTTTCACTTGTCGTTTCTCCGTCTTTTTGCGACCCAAAACGCTGCATACATACATCTCGAGCGCCTCACATACCCACCACTGCTTTTCTCACGCTCGCACGCCCGTCAATGAAATCTGACCATGGCATCCCAGACAGCGATTCGTGACCCCCATTTTACGGGGCAGGGCTCAATGATGGACCCGGCCAAGTTTTACCACCAGTTCGAGCAGACGGTAATAGGTGTGTTTCATGCCCTGTAAATGCTTCAAATCGAAACCATGTTCGCCCTCGGGAGATTCTTTTTGTATTTATCCGTTAGTCTCTGAAAATCTAATTGCTTAAACGGATCGCCAGGCCTCCAAGAGCAGATCAGCCAGCTCGGCTCCATCGCTCCCGTCGGAGGCGAGCGCCACGATGCCACTGAAGCCATCCAGGCCGGCATAACGAACCTCACCCAGCAGGTCTCGGACGCCTCCGACAGCATCCCCCGATATGACCAGAGACATTATTCCGAGGTATGGTGGCCGCCCCGTTCTGGCCGGATGCTCTGAGCGTGTGTAAATGATCTGAAATGCATGAAATGGATCGCCGCCCCGACAGGCCATCAAGCGGCTCACCGAAATGCTCAACGAGGAGCTGGCGAGGCTTCACCCAAAGACCCGTTTTCAGTTCCAGTTCAGGGACCCCAACACCACCACCACCACCACCGGCTCGGAGCCGGCAAGCGACCCCCGGCAGCTGAGGTGGGAGCCGCTGCACGGTGCCATGGCGGGACCCCACGGACCTGGCGACGAGCAGGACGTGGTCGGAGCGCTGCCCAAGTTCGCCCGCCCCGGCGCCGGCCCCGGGTCGGGCAAGAACTACAACGAGGAGATTTCCCGGCCGGGCGCCGGGGGCATCCGCAAGCCCAGCTTCTCGACCGCGCGAAACGTCGACATACGAGACCACGAGGGGCTCCACATCATCCTGCCCCTGACGGCGGCCAAGGCCACCAGCTCCGGGAGCCTCTGGAACCTGAGGCGGTGCATAGTCGACATGTCGGAGCCGGCGGCCGGCAAGGCGTCCTTTGCGAGCCTGGCCATCAAAGACGTGACTGCGAGCCTGGTGGTCGCCGGCAACGTCAACGGAGCCGCACACGTGACTGGCGTGCGCGATAGCGTGTTGGTGGTGTCGGCGAGGCAGGTGCGCATGCATGAGTGCCAAAACGTGCGCGTCTATCTGTACTGTGCTAGCCGGCCCATCATCGAGGATTGCGTCGGCATGCAGTTCGCGCCCATTCCGGCTTGCTATGTACGTCTCCCTTTTCCCATAAAAGCTTGCTCTTGCAGCTCTCGTCGGCTCGCCGTGCTATCCCGCTAACTTTCCCTCCGTCTCTCCCGAACAGGTGGCTCAGTCGCAAGATCCTGATAGCAACCAGTGGGACCAAGTTGACGACTTCAAGTGGCTCAAGACCGACCACTCACCCAACTGGTGCATCTTGGAGGAGGACGCGCGCCTCCCAGAGGCCTTCTGGAAGCAGGCGGTGCCGGGTCGTCCTGGCCAGGGGCCGACTGATATCTTGAAGGAGGCCGGTGTCCTGGGGGGTAGTTGAGGGGAACGTGGGTTGATCTAAGATTTGGCTCGGGGGTTTCTTTCCACTGGAGGGTTCAGCTCGAAGATAGTGCTATGTTTTGCTGCCTATGCCTTGGCTGAAAAAAGTGCTGCTATCGTGGAAGCTCGGTAAAATTGTATCAAGTTTCGCCGGCCGGTGCCAGAACTCCGAAACTCCGCCGTGTCAAGATGTTGCGCCCAAGATGACGACGATCTCCAAGAGACAACAAGGATTCGCCAGAAGATAGTGGTGGTGATGTGGGAAGAAGGCAAAAGGGTATATCGTTGACGCACGTACAGCCGGACCGTCTCGCCACTGCTCCTAATCGCATGGATGCTCACATCTCCATCCTGTCCCCGCCCTCGGCGCCAAACTGCAGACCGATCGCTCGGAGGCCGGCAAGGACCTCGTGCTGCAGGCGGACGGTCTCCTCGAGCTCGGAGATGTGCTCCTCCTGCTCGGCGATGGTGCGCGACATGTCGGGCAGGGCCTTGATCTGCTGCCTCGCCCGCTGGATCTTGTGCTTGAGCGCGTCCGTCGCCGTCGGCACGTCCTTGATGGAGATGGGCGCGTCCGACGACGAGCTGCCTGCAAACGACGCGTGGCCACCGCCCAGGCCGGGCCCGCCACCGCTGCCGCCGCCGCCTCCTAGCGTGCCGCCTGCCGCCGCCGGCGTCGCCGCGACGGGGAGGGGCGTCGTGCCCGTGACGGCGTTGGCGGCGGGGGTGGTGCCCGTGGCCAGCAGGGAGGATGGCGGGGCGCCCAGCGCCGCGGCCGACTGGGGCGGACGCAGGCGGGTGAGGATGGCGGCGAGCTCGGTAATGGCGTCGACAGCGTCTGGGCTGAGGCTCGGGGGGAGGGCGAGGGGCCGCTGCGGCGGCGGTGGCGGCTGGGGTTTTGGCATTTTCCGTCACGTCCTGCTCGTGTCTTCTCTCTCCTGTGCTGTTTTTTGTCTGGGCCTCGTGCGCTTTTTGGACGATACCCACAGATCTCTTGACGGGCGCGGCGCAGCTGGGTAAAAGCTCGAAGCTTACTGGCTGGATGACGGAGTCAATTGATGCTGGGAAGCTCCCCGTGGTGCGCGTCCACTGCAGGTTGACTTTAGTGGCATGTGGGTAAGAGCTAGGCGGGCCGGGCAGCCCAGACCCCAGAAAAAAATGACGCACGAATCCACTCCATTTATCGACTGATAACGGTGGACCCCACGTCCCTCAATACAGTCCCCGCACCTACCCGCGCCCGTGTCAGGAAGGACACTGTACGTGTTTTGTCCTGCCCGGGGGTTGTTTGGGCAATTCATGGGACTATTTAAGACTCCCCTACAGCGCTTGACCCCCAGCAAGTGCTTCCAGTCTGCCCTCCTCTGCAACCGTTGGTGAATTGCTCAGGATGCCGCGCAACGCTTGTTTGAGTACGTCCGCCTCCATTTTCACCTCCTGAGATCCGCCGGCTAACCTTCATCCTATTGCGTATGTACAGTTGTGATTGACGGGTGGGGAATCCCGTCCACGGACTCGCCCAAGGATGGCGATGCCATCGCCGCTGCCGAGACCCCCGTCATGGACGCTTTTGCACAGAGCAAAACCGGCTACACCGAGCTCGAGGCATCTTCGCTTGCCGTCGGCCTCCCCGAGGGCCTGATGGGCAACTCCGAGGTTGGCCATCTCAACATTGGTGCCGGCCGTGTCGTCTGGCAGGACGTCGTCCGCATCGACCAGTCCATCAAGACGGGCGAGTTCAGCAAGAACGAAGTCATCAAGAAGACTCTCGACGCGGCCAAGAACGGCAATGGCAGGCTCCACTTGTGCGGTCTCGTCTCCCACGGCGGCGTGGTAAGCTCCTACTCCATGGTGCAGAGCATATACAGTTGAGCCCAAGCAGAATGGCTGACAGCCCCAAAGCACTCGAAGCAGGAGCACCTGTACTCTCTCCTAAAGGCTGCCAAGGAGGCTGGCGTCCCCAAGGTCTTCATCCACTTCTTCGGTGACGGTCGCGACACGGACCCCAAGTCTGGTGTCGGTTACATGGAGGAGCTCTTGGAGAAGGCCAAGGAGATCGGCGTCGGCGAAATCGCGACCGTAGTGGGCAGGTACTATGCCATGGACAGGGACAAGAGGTGGGAGCGCATCGAGCTCGCCATGAGGGGCCTGATCCTTGGCGAGGGTGAGGCGGCCGATGACCCGGTCAAGGTCGTCAAGGAGCGGTACGAGAAGGGCGAGAACGACGAGTTCCTGAAGCCCATCGTGGTTGGCGGGGATGAGCGCCGGATCAAGGGTAAGCAAAACAGCTCACATGCCGGTGTTAGCCATGGACTTTCTCTACTAACTCGAGAGCCAGATGACGACATTGTCTTCTTCTTCAACTATCGGTCTGACCGGGTCCGCCAGATCACGCAGCTGCTTGGGGACGTCGACAGGTCACCCCGCCCGGATTTCCCGTACCCCAAGATCCAGCTCGTCACAATGACGCAGTACAAGCTTGACTACCCGTTCGAGATCGCTTTCCGGCCGCAGCACATGGGCAACGTTCTTGCCGAGTGGCTGGGTAAGCAGAAGGTGGAGCAGGTTCATGTAGCCGAGACGGAGAAGTACGCGCACGTCACCTTCTTCTTCAACGGCGGCGTCGAAAAGGCGTTCGCGCTCGAAACGCGTGACGAGAACCAGGACCTCGTGCCCTCCAACAAGAGCGTTCCCACGTACGACAAGGCCCCTGAGATGTCGGCCGACGGCGTGGCGAACCAGGTGGTCAAGCGGCTTGGGGAGCAGAAGTTCCCGTTCGTCATGAACAACTTTGCGCCGCCCGACATGGTGGGCCACACAGGCGTGTATGAGGCGGCCATCGTCGGGTGCGCTGCCACGGACAAGGCGATCGGCAAGATCTATGAGGCCTGCAAGAAGGAGAACTACATTCTCTTCATCACGGCGGACCACGGCAACGCCGAGGAGATGAAGTTTCCCGATGGCAAGCCTAAAACCTCTCACACCACCAACAAGGTGCCCTTCATCATGGCCAACGCACCCGAGGGTTGGAGCCTCAAGTCGGCTGACGGAGTCCTTGGTGATGTGGCCCCGACCATCCTGGCCGCCATGGAGCTGCCGCAGCCCGAGGAGATGACTGGCAGGAGCCTGCTGGTGAAGGCCTAAGTATTTTTTTTTTCTTTGTTTCTTCTAGAGGTCAAAAGAAAACGATGAAGTGATGGCGAATGAGCATAGACGAAGTTACACGAGAAGAAATACAACTAGAACCGGCCGTCGTGCCACCATGCTTGTGCATATGCCCTGAACGGCGATCTTAGCGGCTGTGTCTTGCCACCACTTTGGTCCAGCCGACTTCTAGACCAATGTGCCACCAGGAATGTCGTGCCACTTGGTCCAGTCACTCCCGCAGACCACCGCAACTTGATTCCTTGGCGCCAAACGCGGGGCATCGGAATCGTTAATGCTGCATGCCACCCACCGCATCCCCCTGATCTTCGCGGCAATGGCAGCCACGGATCAGCTTTGTCGCCACAAGTTCACGGTTGTCCCAGGCGTCTTTCTTCACCAACCACGCCGCCAAGTACCGCGAAGACAACACGTCCAGGGCGACGACGCTGCCTCTGCTGGGAGTGATCGATCGAGATTACGGCGTCGAAGTTCCGCAATCCGCCGGCTCGGGGAAGACGAAGCCCTGGGAGCGCCTGCAGGCATATGTGCAACACCTTAATCAGGAGAGCCCAGCGGGGACTTTGTACAAGGTCCTCTTCCTCACTCGACATGGCTTCGGCTACCACAACGAGGCCGAGGCGAGGGTTGGGCGCGAGGCATGGAACGTAAGTAGCTGCACCTCTGTCATTTTACTAAATCCACCGCAGGACCACTGGTCACACCTAGACGGGGACGGACAGGTTGTATGGGCCGACTCGGAGCTGAACCCAGCCGGAATCAAGCAGGTAGCAGAGCTCGGCGACATCTGGCTGCAGGCAGTCAAGGATGGGGCTATGCCGCTTCCCGAGAGCGTTTACACCAGTCCCCTCCGCCGATGTCTCGAGACGACCCGGCTGGTCCTCGACAATGTCTCCCAACACAAAGGGGTGCCTCTGAAGCCAGTCGTCAAGGAGCTCCTCCGCGAACGCCTGACGGACCACACCTGCGACCGGCGGAGCACGCGTATCTGGATCGCGGAGAACTACCCCGATTATGACATCGAGCCCGGCTTCACTGAGAAGGACGAGCTTTGGCGCGGCGACCGGTGGGAAACGGAGGAAGGAGCACACTGCGAGGAAGCAGCGGATGCTTGACAACATCTTTTCGACGGACGGCAATGTGTTTATATCGCTGACGCTACACTCGTATGCTATGAGCGCGATCCTTGAGGTCGTGAATTCTCCCACGTTTCGAGTCCAAGAAGTGACAACGGTTGCGATGTTGGTTGATGCGGAGGAAGTGGGGCAGGCTGGCCTCGAAGCCCCTGTCAGTTAAGATACGCCGGGGAGGTAATTTAGAACTCATCTAAAATGAAAAGAAAGCTTGCACCCAAGCAACGCGATATACATCGACGGCGTCGCATCGCAGTAATCTTTATCATCACCGTTGCCTGTTCAAATAGCCTCGCTAGTAGGGTGTTTGTATGTCTTTGGGTCGCGCTCCATGTTGAGCTGCGCCAGTGGGGACGTAGTGGGGTAGGCGTGTCATCAATTAATGCACGAGCTTCGCGATTCAACGCGTCCCATCGCGTCCTAGTGGCCCCTCCCTTGCAGTGGCAGATCCCAGACCCGACGACCAGCACAAACCCACGCTCACTCAGGGAGGAACCATTTAATCCGCACGTAATCGAATACATGCAAATCCTAGGGCGTTGAGTTGGCGAGGTACCCGAAAGCCACAGCATCAGACTCGCAATGGATCAAGAGGAAAGGGCAAGCTACGAATCGCAGTCGCAGCAGCTTCGAGCCGAGCTCAAAGTATGGGAGAGCAAATTCTCAAAGACCAGCAACGGGAAAAAGCCGTCACGAGACGACATCAAGCGGAATCCAGATATCGGTAAGAGACAAACATACGGACGTCCCCTCTCCTCTGCTCTAGAGGCTTACACGCGTTCCTCCCATTCGCAGCCCAGAAGTACAAGGACTACCATAAAATACGCGACATACTCTCCGGCAAAGTCGTCGCCCCGCCGCGGCAAGTTGCCACAAGGAAGAGCCAGCAACCGACGCCTCGAAAGCGCAAGTCGCCCGCCGACCGTCAAGATGGCTACCCGGCTTCGGTCACGCCCTCAAAACGCTCTAGGGCCGATGCGACACCGTCCAAAGGGACCCGCACGGCGGGAGCAGTGCCATCCTTCATCACGCCCTCACATCCTCGCTTCTCCTCCGGACCGATGAGCGCCACCCCGTCCACGGCTAGGAAACTGTTTGGCACACCCGCCGTCCCCACCTCCATCGGTCCTACGCCACAGCGCGACGGCCGTGTCCTCGGTCTCTTCGATCTCATGGCCCCGTCCCCTGAGGCCTGCCGCGTTGCCACGCCGTCCAAAAGTACCGGTAAACGCGGTATCATGAGCCGTGGTAGCACCACGACGACACCAAAAAGACGTACGACCACGGCATTGATAGCCGCGGATGATGACGGCGAAGACGACGATGAAGACGGCCGCCCAGGCAACAGGCTGGGCCGCACACCAGTATCGTCAGCCAAGCGTCACAGGCTTGACAGCTTCATGACCACCCCGTTAGGCAACAGGCGGGACGCCAACGCCGCGCCTCGCGCCGACCTCAACGGGACGCCCAGGTCGTCGACGGCCGCCCGGGACAACCTTCAGTTCACGACGCCGGAATTCCTCCGTCGGCTGCCTCCGAAGTCGATAGCAACCGGATCGGCAATCACACGTCTAGACGAGAACGGCGTTCCGGTGGCTGACGACAGCACCGCCGACGACCTCCTGGATACATCCAGCCGTCGGCCGTTTGCTAGCCGCCTGCCGCGCAAGCCCCTGATCCGCGGGCTCAGTAGCGTCGTGGCCAGCCTGCGAAAGATGGAGGAAGAGCAGCTCGATGAAGACCTGGAGGCGCTACGCGAGGTCGAGGCCGAGATGATGGGCGGCGGGCCGCCGCCTCCCAAGCCGTCGGTGAAGTCGGTGTCGTCACAGAAGCCATCGCTTGACAACGTGATTGCCGCAAAGTCCGCCGCGCCACGAGAGAAAGAGGAAGTCGTCGAGGACGGTCGGCTCGCCGGTGATGGCGCAGAAGGCCCGCCCCCCACGGGCCTGCTTGGTGGGTTCGACGACGAAGGCATGTACGACAGCCCAGACGACGACAAGGACGCGGGGCTCGACCGCAACGGAAACCCGCTGCGCGTCTTCAAGAAGAAGGGCCAAAAGCGTACGACGCGCCGCGTCAACATGCGGCCCGTCCGAACCAGGAGGCCCGCGGCTCCAGTGGAGGCACCGGCCGAGGATAGCGGCGACGACGATGACGTAGTCCCGGAGACGCAATTCGCCGCCACCTCGGGCTCGGTCCCGAGAGACAACCCAGATGAAGACGGTGATGATGATGTGGGCCTGTCAGGGTCCGATTTCGAGTTTGATGACGGGGATGAGAACTTTGAAGAAGAAGGCGAGAACGGTCGTGGCGGCAGGAGCAAAGCCAGCACCAAGAAGGGCAATTGCAAGGGCACCGGCGCCAAGGCGGCCGCGGGGCCCAAGAAGGGGGACAAGAAGAAGAAGAAGGACGATGCCGGGAAGGAGGGCAAGACTGAGCGCGCGCCCAGAAAGGTCAGCGCGACGGCCCACCAGAACTTCAAGAGGCTGAAGCTGCGCAACAACGGCTCCAAGGGCGGGCCGGGCTTCAACAGCAAGTTCAGGCGGCGACGCTGAGAAAAAGGCACGAGACTTGGCTTGTTTTTTCATTGGCTAAAACATGCCTATATAGACCATCACGGAGCTAACGACGATAATGAACCTTATCTGCATTCCTCCTAGCTGATATCGACGACCTTGCAGATGCCAAACACCTTGTTGTGCCTCAAGGTCATAGTTCCTTGGATTGAACGAGTCCCATAGTCACATCAACGGGATATGGGGAAGAGCTATGGGGGAAACACGAGATGGAAGCAGGGCCGTCCGGGAACCTCGACGCTGTGTTAAGCGCTAGGAGTACACAAAATGATAGCATCCCAAAAGATCAGTTGCGGCACCGCGGGAACAAGAATAATATAGTACAGACTTTCATTAAACGTTACCCCTCGCCGAATTGGACCTGGCATACCACACGACCCGGTACTCGCAGGATTGTGCCAAAGGTTCAGGGACGTGCCAAAAGGCGAAAAAAAAAGGAGCATCCAGCAAATAAATGACCTTGCTCCTCTCATTGGTACCCGAGCAAACTTGTATTCCTGCTTTTTAACTGTACCCAGCTCGGCAATCCCGATGACACAATCGACTTGCTTATTTGTAGAAGTCGAACTTGTTCTCGTCGCCCGTCGACTTTACTTGACTCGAGTAGGCGTCCTCAAGGTCGCTCTGAATAATGTTGTACCTGTTCTTGCGAACGGCGCGGAGGCCGGCCTCCTGCATGATGGCGGCGATGACGGCGCCAGAGAGCGGGTCGTTCCGGACGATGAGGCTGTCGAGGTCGACCTCGGGAGCGAGGCTCATCTTGCCTGCGATGGTGGAGAAGATGAGACGACGCTCGCGGCGATCGCGCAGGCTGGGGAACTCGATCTTTCGGTCCAGACGGCCGGGTCGCAAGAGAGCGGGGTCCAGCGTGTCGGCGCGGTTGGTCGCCATGATGACCTTGACGTTGGCGGTCTGGTCGAAACCGTCCATCTGGTTGAGCAGCTCGAGCAGGATACGCTGCACTTCACGGTCGGCACCGGTCTGCGCGTCAAAGCGCTTCGTCGCGATGGCGTCGATCTCGTCGATGAAGATGATTGCCGGCGCGTTTTCGCGAGCCATGCGGAACACGTCGCGCACCATGCGAGGACCCTCTCCCAGGTACTTTTGCACGAACTCGGACCCAACCACGCGGATGAAGTTGGCCGTGGTGCTGTTGGCCACAGCCTTGACCAGCATGGTCTTGCCGGTACCGGGGGGACCATACAGAAGCACACCACGCGGCGGGTCGATGCCGATGTGCTTGTAAAGGTCGAAGTGGGTGAGGGGAAGCTCGACGGCCTCGCGGATCTCCTGCTTCTGCATGTCAAGCCCACCCACGTCGGCGTACGTCACGTCGGGCTTCTCGTCGACGCCCAGCATGGCGATGGACGAGTCCGCCTCGGGAGGAAGGATGTCGACCAGAGCGTTGGAGTGGCGGTGGAGCGCAACCGACGACGAGGGTTTAAGGAGTTCGCGGTCGAGGGTCGAAAGGATCCTAACGACATAGTTGGACCCTGTGCTCGACTGGACGATGCCCGTGCTGGACCGTAGCAAGTTCCCAGGTTAGTTGATAATGATCCTAAAAGCACTCCGCTCCACATCCAGCCACATACTTTTGATCGATAGCCTCCATGAACTGGCCGATGACCAGAGGCACGCTCTGAATTCGCTTGATCTCTTCCTGGGCCCGGACCAGCTCCCGCTTCAGACTCCTGATGTCCGTCACTGTCAGTATCCGCATTTCTGAGTGTGCCGCGGGGAGCCAATCGTATCATGGGGTAGGGTGAATCTGACCTCTGCTCATCCTTGATATATTCCTCCTGTAGCTGGATGTATTCCAGCTGCCTCTGGAGCTTCTTCAACGTCGCGTAATCATCGCCGCTATCGGTAGGAAGGCCCTCGAAGTTCTCGATACTAGGGATCGTCGACGGTGCGGGTCTCCTGTGCGGCGGGACGCTGTTGAGCGGGTTCTCTACCAAAACATCACCCATCCTGATCGATATTTGATGCTCGCTCGTGGAAAGCAAACACGGAAGTTAAAATCGTGATGGACGGTGGCCGCCGATGGGTTAATAATGCGACGTGGCGGCGTCAAGTTGCGACGTGGGTGCAAAGCCGGATGCGCAATAAGTATCTCGATCGAGGCCACTCCAGCAGAGGCTGAATGAGTTGCGGCTGGGTCGTAATCGGTAGGATTGTAGTCGCAGGTTGTGAGCCCTCTTCTTGGTCCGGCCTGGTGGTTCTTCGCACGCAAGCTGGAGCTCGTCAGCCTGTGACGCCTAAAAAGGGATCCACTCCCTCCATCGTTGACAAGCTGGGTCACGTGACTCTGCCATGCCAATGGAGCGCAGTCTTTGTCCGTGACCCGTTAAACAACAAACTCGGGTAAAAGCCTTTAAGGGTGAAATTAACGCGGGCAGTATGCAGGCGAAACATCCGATCAGGCGAGTTCAAAAGCTATAATATCAGCAGGCAGCTGGCGAGAGCGAGGCTCGATCTCCCACCACTTGAGGTTCCATTGGCCAGCAACAGCCTCGAAAACGGGGCGAGCGACAGGCGATATTGATTACATACGCAGACCAGCCAGCGACTTGGGCAGCAGGCGCGCCGGATTGGGACTGTTGGTGCACCTAGGCGATGCTCCCACCGTGCATGGGGCCCCACCCCCAACGGCCAGGCAGCCCATCCCAACCCAGCACAGTGTTTCGAAAAGTCACAGGCCAGCCCCGGCTTTGGACCCATACCCCAAGGGTTGGGTCTTGCAGGCGAAGGACCCTTGCGGCCCGCCCAGCAAGCGCCACGGTGGAGGCGTCTCCAACGGCACTGTGTGCAGCTCCGCTCGCCGGCCGCCGTGTGATTCACTGGCTGCCCATCTCCTCATCCAACCAACCATTCGCTGGAGCCAAACGGTCCAGGTTAGGCAGCTTTGCAACACCAGCCCATCTAGCAGACCACGCCGCCGTTCCGCCATCCATCCCGCCAGAACCCGACGCCCGGCCAAATAATCCCCCATCACGACTCCCACGGCAACGAGGTCGTCTTTGTCGTACACGCCACCGACCTCACCGACCAGCACTCCTGGCGGAGCCCATCCATCGTTCCACTACCCCCTTTGCGCCTGCCTTCCCGCTGTCAGAGTTTCCCTCTTTCTTTCTCCCACCATAACCGTCCCTTTGTTCCACTTCCTCGACGCTTCAGTCGCAGCCTCGTCCGCATCTTCGGGCTTCCCAATCCCGCCACACTCTGGCGTCTTCATTCCCGTGGATCCGTGACTCCAGCAAAACGTCACCATGTCGGCTACCGCCACCCATTCTATCGCCATTCCGGCTGGGCCCACCGACCGCCGAGACAGCCGCTCCAAGTCGGCAGCCGCGGCCTCGTCGTCATCGTCGTCGTACTCCAGCTCTCCCATGACCCCGCAGTCGGCACAGTCGCCGCCAACCTCGTCGGCACAGAAGCAGAAGCTATTCCATGCACGGAGGCCCAGCCTTCTTAGTGAGTGCCAAACCTCGTTCCTTTCCATCCAGCCCTACCCGGTGCCGCCGGATCAAAGCACGCTGGACGGTATGACTGACGACGCCCCGGCACCAGGCTCGGCCATTCTTAAGGAGGAATGCACCGTCATCAACATTGGGGAGCCGGAGGGCCCTCCAAGGCTGGTAAGTATCTCCCCTGGCCGCCCCCTCTTGAGGCCACCAGACTGACCTCTGGCCGCTGGCTCTACTCTACAGATTTCATACACGGCCTCTAGCCAGGGTTTCACGTGGAACCCCGAGATCTTCCTGCCCTCTTACGTCGACTACGACTACGTCCCTCTCGACCAGCGACGCGAGCCTGTCCACGAGATCCGCCTCAGCGACGAGGAGATCAAGGAGATTTACCCCCAGTGACGGCCGAACACTAATCGACGACGACAGGGACGGCTTGGCGTCGACGCAACGGCGTTGTTCATATGTCTATACCTTTTACTACGACTACTAGACCCATTATTCTCGCGCGAGATCTTGGCGACCTCCTCTTTTTTTTGCTGGGTTTCTTTTTTCTTCCGCCTCGATCGGCACTGGAGTTCCGGTACACCGACGTACTTTTTTTTTCCTGATTTCATCGTCGTCTTATGTTATTTTCGTCGATGGCTTGGGCCGCCGCGACGGGTTGCCAAAGCACCGACAATCAAAGAGGCTGACTGCAGCAACCATCTCACGTACCCAACCAAGGATGAGGTCTTCTTGGGATCAGTTTGACCCCCAAAAACACTCGGCAGGAGTCCTCATCCAGGGATGAGAGGAAAGAAGGGGCCTGGAAGTTTAAAGATGCCCCTTTTTGTGTTTCTTCATTTTTATTCGGGGTCTCATTTACAACCGGAAAGGCGCTCTGATGGGACGTATTTTATGGCTTGCCGTTTTTGCTGGCAGCCTGGTTTTGGATCATGGCGTTGACCTCGCTGTACTTTTGCCCACGGAGACGGAGTTTCATTAAGCCCGTGTTCTGTTGTTGTTTTTTCTACTCATGTAACTTCTTCTTTTCACTTGGAAGGCTATCTAGTCCGTAGTCCTGGAAGCAGATTTGACACGCAAAAGTCTGCTACTGTATATGTTATTGTACCGAGGCATGACGTTGGCACGGGCTCCCCATGCATGCAGCATCCGTCCGCATATTGATGTACTCGTACGACTTTGTGCACGAACGATTTCGTTTGTCCGTCGTCTCGCGGACTGGTGGGCGGCCTCTCACCATTGTTTTACATTGAAGTTTTTTGTTACCTGACGAGCGGGCTGACGTCTAGCACCTTTCTCGGTTTCGGCTACCCCGACGTCGGCCTGGTTCCCTCTGGCGTATCTGGTGGGCGTCAGCGGTGCAGGCTTAGCGGGCATTAAAAACAGCCATCAAAGGGGTGCGCCAATCTGCACCGTGTGCACGCTGCCCATATTGTGGCTGCTCGCCCGACGAACCCCACTACCCGCTCGGCACCTGGGCAGACGCCCCCGCCGTAGCGCGGCCCTGTCGTCACTATGCTCCCCACATTCCAGATTGTAAATACCTCGTGGGTGAGGGGAGGTGGTTAGGTAAGCCGCCCTGAAAAGGCGGAAGCGCACGGACGGGCCGAATAGAGGGGTGTCCGACTTCCCCAATCGGCAATCGGCATGTGCTCTGCAGACGGGACTGAATGGAGTAAACAACAAAAAAAGACCGAGGACGGAGATGCCAAACCAAGAACAGCCGCCGCACCGGACCGCAAACAACCAACCAAGAAAAAAAAAGACAAGCGCTTTATTGAGTTTTCTTTTCTCTTTATAACCCATCATGGACGGCGTCCACCGCAAGGTCGAGCTGCAGTCGCCCGAAGACTTTACCTACCTCCTCGGCAACGTGCGCCGCGCCGCGCAGGAGAGCATCGGCGCCGCGTTCCCGCCCGTCGAGGGCGCGGGCGAGGATGAGCTGCGGGTGCGGATCGAGGAGCTCGTGAACGAGGTGAGATCCTCTTCCTCTGGCCAGACACACCAAAAACGAACCCCGAACAAAGCTGACAGAAGAAACAACAGTACATAGCAAAAACATTCACCCTCGCCGCCCCAAACATCTCCATCAACGGCCTCCCCGTCCCAGCCTCCCTCCTCCCAGCCACCAAACCGTCACAGCCACCACCGGCCCAAAAACCAAACGGCAAGCGACAGCGGCGCGGTAAAAACAACAACAACAGCAGCAACAACACAGAAGCAGAAGAAGAACAAGAACAAGTAACCTACGAACCCTTCGACGCCCGCCTCCGCGACCGCATCCCCGACCTGCTGCGCGAGGAAGAAGACCTGCTGCGCGAGATTGCGGCGCTCAAGCGCCGTGTGCCCGCCGTGTCGGCCGCCCGCCTGGCCGAGTCGCTGCGCCGCGGCGTCGCGGCCGACGAGGCCGCGCTCGAGGCCGCGCGCGACCGCGTGTCCGGGCCCGGCGCCGTGGCGCGCGACCTGGCCGAGCGGTCCGGTGGGGCCCGAACGCGGGTGCTGGATGTTGGGCTCGGCGTCGGCGGTGAGGGTTCGGCTGCGGCGCACGACACGGCAGCGGCACCGGGCGTCCTGCAGAGGCCGGCCGAGGCGGAGCGCGCGTTCACCGCCGCCATCGACGGGCTCGCGAGGCTCAAGAGGGATATGCCCGCCACCGTGGCGCGCATGGAGAGGGCGAGGGCCGCGGGGACGTATGTGATAGCCGGCCCTTGAGTGTCTCCCGCCTTGCTAGCAGCTGGGTTTGTTGTTTTTTGGCCTTGGTTTGGGTGGGTTGTTTGTCATGTTGGCGTAATTGATAGTTGTGGGTTACGTTTGTCCGCTATGATACCAAGAACGGCACGGAGCAATATGTTCATTTCCCTCCCTTCTTTCTCGACCGTCGCGGTTGATAATGACTATTTGGAAAGTTCTATCCATGCTTTATCAGGACTCGGGTCTATGTACCTATCTATTTGCTTCGGCTTGGACAGGTTGAACTGTAGAACTAGTTGGGCGACAGCGAAAACATAGGTGCTTGAGAGATAAAAAGGGACGAATAATCAAAAGCAAACTAAAGACGCAAGCAATGTTCACCTGCTAATGTTTTGCTCCCACTCATCCACTTCGTGGACGGACAATATTCGATCACGAAGAATTCTATTCACAAACTCGCCACCGGGGGCACAGAATCCTCTTTAACGTCGCCAGATGGAGGACCGCTTCCGTTTCTAAGCGGCAGCCGGCGCCGGGGCATCCGCGGCCGGAGCCGCAGCCGGAGCCGCAGGAGCAGCCGCAGGAGCAGCCTCGGTCGTGGCAGGGGGGGCAGGAGCGGCGGCGGCGCCCGCCTTCTGCTTCTCCTTGTACTTGAGCTCCCACTTGGCAGGGCGGGCCCACTCCTTCTCGTTCCACGGGCCGGCGTCCGACAGCTCGCAGCCGCCGGGGCACTCGCAGGTGCCGCCCAGAGACTTTGGCAGGTTCTCGGCCGGAACCTGGGCGAGCAGCTCCTTTTGGTAGCCGCTGCCCAGGATGTGGATCTTCTGGACCGTGACCGGGTCCAGCCAGCCCTTGACGATGCTCCACACGCCCGAGAAGCCCCAGGGCGCGTTGATGACGTACAGGCGGCCGAGCCTCTCCGGGTAGTAGTTCTGCGACATGTTGGAGGCGGCCTTTACGTAGCCGTAGACCTGCGAGGCCTTGGAGATGCCGACGCCCTTGAGGTCCATGATTGTGCAGCACGTCTCGAGCAGGTGGCCCGACTTGCGGCTGCAGGCAGGCAGGCGGGGGTCCGCCACACGCTCGTACTCGACCGCCAGGTTCGTCAGCATGCGCTCCTGGGTGGTGATCTTGTTCATGGCGGTGATGTCGGCGTTGCCCAGCAGCTCGATGTATACTGGTCGGCCATCCTAAAAGCGAACAGAGCAAGCATGAAACATGTTAGTCCCCACGAGATTCGGCAAGATGTCTTGTGCCTGAGACTGTACCTTGTCGGTCTTGTGGTAGTACTGCGGGTAGTACTTGAAGATCTCGGCCTTCTCGGGGTAGTCCCAGGTGGGCAGGATCTCGTCCAGCTTGGTCTCTTTCCGCCACGCCTCGCAGTCGACGAACCTGTTGTCCGCAAGACAGATGTGGTGATCAATATGTGTACACTATATAGCCTCCAGGGGAGGACATGGGTGATGAATGCTTGCCGGGGACCAAGGGACTCACATCTTGGCGGCCAGGTTGACATCGAACTTGCGTGCACGCAGGAAACGCAGCTAGTCACATAGAGGCCCGTGACATGGCCGAGGTTAGCATCATACAAGGCGAGTGAGGACTTCATGTTCCATACCATGGTCAGAGTGTCGAGACGGTCGGTGTAGCCCTGCCCCTCGAGCATCATCCTCAGTTGGGACACCTGGGCCTGCTGAGCCTCGGTCAGATGGCCAGGGTGGCCGGGGGCGGCGTCAGGAGCGACGGTAGGGAAGTCATAGTCGTCGTACTTGGGATCCAACTGCAGAGGGACAGGTTTGGTCTCTGTGGCGGCAGCCATGGTGGGCGGCGGAGATGTGTGGGAAGCAAAAGCCAGGTCGGAGAGACAAGCGGTCGAGGTTCAAAGTCAACCCGTGGGTATCGACAAGTTGTCGGACTAGACTGGACCAGGACAAGGCCCTCAATTAGGCATTCAATAGGTGGTAGGTGGTGTCGCGCACGGGCCTTGGCTGACGTTATCTTATCTATTTGGGCATACTTCTCAGGTTCTTCTAGGGGTTACGTCGCCCCCAATCTCCGACGGGCAAGCCGCTGCTAACCTACCCATGAGGAGAGGACATGGACAGGTGCCAGCCATCAAACTTCGGCATGCCGGTTGGCAGCAGCACACGGCCATTGTTGTGGGCAAGTCTGAAATCTCTGTCAGGAGCTCAATGGACACCTTATTAGACTCGTATTTATGTCGTGCCGGTCCGCAATCTTTGTTCGTTCCATCTCTTCGTTCAGATGACTCTCGCGTCGACTGGGTTGACCCCCTTGGACGACGGTACTTGGCACTAGACACTAGATGTCCCGTGGACTTGGAGCTAGACACCGAGACAAGCTCGTCTAAAGGAGCGAGCCGAATACGGAACGCCATAGGGCACTGCCTGCTTTTGCTCCGCGTGTGCAGCTCAAGCTCAAACACTTGTTGAGTTGTGACTTTCCGCTCGAGCGGTGGCACGGTTCCCACCGCCGCGTCTCTGAAACCGTGTAAAAAGCCCCTCCCGTCATCACCTCGCCTCAACCATCCTCCTCGACACTTGCCTTTTTCGGTGCCGTCTTTTCCTTCTCGGACCCCCTGGCCTTCTCTTCCTCGGCCTTCTCTTTGCGCTTCTGCACAACGTCCCAGTTGTACACTCTTGCTATCGCAACCTCCATGGTCTGGTAACAAGGGTTCGGCGCCCCCAAGGATTAGTCTTGAGATATTCATGCCTGGATAGATCAAGTGGAGGTGGCACAATGAACCACAAACCGTAATTTGTTCCCTCAAATACTCCAGATCCTCCTCGCAGTTGGCCAGGCTCTGCTTCGCGGCCTTCTCTTTCGACACAAGAAGCTCCTCCGCCTCCGCTATCGGATACGAGAGCATGACGTTGGCCTGAAGCGAGAAAGGACGAGCGCGGCTCCAGGCATTGTCAGCAATCTGGGCAGCCGGAAGCGTATCTAGCGCGGGGCGGGAAAGGAGCGCCTCATAGAAGGGTAAGGGAAAAAAGAACATGCCCCCAGCCACAAGAAAACCTCATCCGTGGGCGGGATCTCAGCTTTTGTGTACAAAGTGTCGTTGAGCTCGAACGTCGTCTCGATCGGGTCGTCGCCCTCCTTGCGCAGCTTCAGGAACCGCACCGTCTCTAGCGTCTTCTCAATGTCCGGCAGCTTCCCTTTGAGCCCGGCCACACGTCGCTGTAGGTTGAGCTCCATGAACTGGTACTTGCTGCAGCGCGACAAGAATGACACACGTCAGCCCATCCTGTCTTCGGTCATCCCTCCGCGTCCATTCTCGTAGTTCTTTTTTTTTTCTTCCCCAGCCCGCCGCCGGATTTGTCCGATGCTGGCCTCCCCTGGACCCTGGGCAGTGTCGTGATAGCCGTGTTGGATGTATGCGAAAGCGCGCACGCGAGCGTGGCGAGGGACTGAGCTCACGAGATCATCTCCTGGAAGCGCTGGAGGGTGGCCTCCACATCGGCTCGGCTCGAAACGTAGTCCTCGACATTGTCGACAAACGGTGCCTTGGGTATCCCGCGCGGGTTTGACGGCGTTGCTTCGGCCCTGGTGTAGATATGGATGAGGACTGTTTAGCGTTGCTCGTGCCAGACGGTGCCCATGGATAAACCTCGACGCGTTTGGTGCGCTCTCATTTGCGCATTTGGCCATGAGCTCGCGCCGCGATCTGCTGGAGGGCTGGGACTTGAACTCACCCTGTCGTCGCCGTTTCCTTTCCTTTCCCTGACATTGCCGCTGCTCAGCCAGCCTTATCACATTGATGCTTTTCCGCTCTGCCCGTCTCAAAGCAGGACACAAGCTCCCGAGCGTTGGTTTCCCGTGTTTGTACCAAATCGATGTTGGAAAATATCAACAGCGCGGATCCACTCAGCGGCTCTCCTGCTTGGATAACCTGGAGCTTCGGCTGAAGCTGTGGCTCGATGGCGGGGCAGCTGCTCAATTACTAACGCGAATCGTGGGGTAGCCGGGAGTGACGAAATCTCGGTCACTTCGAATTCACACGACGGGAACTCCAGATTGAGCTCACGGCCGGGATATTCGTATCAATCGGTTCAAGGTCTTGCAAATTTCGTTCATCATAGGTTGGTGGTAACTAAATTTTCGAGTTCGGCCATGAAAAGAGTCCACGAAATCCATCTCCCGCCCAACTCCTGAGATCCCCATTGACTGGTCTTTTTCTTCTACAAAAATTCATTATCCAAACAAAATACTGTCACTAGCTTGGTATCTATCTTTCCCGAAAAACGGGATGCATATCTTGAGCGCCAAATAAGGAGAAGAAACAAACGACTGATAAATGGCGGGAAAGGTCCGAGAAAATGGCCCGCTCAACCGTGGAAGGAAATAGGGAAAATTAACAAGACGCTGCACGCTGCACCCGAAAATACAAGTCATTCTTCCATGCTGCTGTCATAGCCACTCTCGGCGCCTCCAGCTGTTGCAACCGAGCTCTGGGTTCTGGCTTCGCCAGTTGCCTTGCGAGAGTCGCTCGTCAAACTTGGTCGTCTCTCCGTCCGATTGACCGAGTGCGCGCCACCACCGCCCTTGGACGGCCTCTGCTTCCGCGATGGTCCGCCGACCTTGCCACCGTCAATTTCCATACCGTCCGCCGAGTTTTCCGATTCTTCGCCTTCCTCGTCGCTGGGAGAGATTTCAACACCATCTGGATATGCTAGATTAAAATCTGTGCGGAAGAGGCCGGGCCTCTCGGGTGGAAGGAATAATAGCCCACTTGCATGGGCATCCGGCTCCTCAGAGTCCAGGGGCTCGCTCTCGGATGTTTCGGCGTCCGCGTTGTCTGAGGAGCTCGTACTGAAGGGCGGCATGAACATGGCCGCCGCCGGCAATGGAACAGGGTCCAGCGTTTTCACCTGCGTGGAGATGTAATCGATCCGCTTGTTGGGCTCGAGGCGAGGGCGATGAGTCGTTGGCCCTGGTGATGCAGCCTTCAGAGATTTGAACCGGTCCATTATCGTCGCCGTCGTGCTGTCGGATCGCGCTCGGAAGGCGTGCGGCCGGGTCTCGCGTTGCTTTGCATCCTGGTCGCGATGACGGCGCGTGAGAACAACGACAAGAAAGTGGTCGTCCGGCTGCACGCCGCCGAGGCCGCAGGCTTCCAACTCGAGTGGCGCCGCCTCCAATTCAGCTCTGACGGCCGAAGCACGCCATGCAAAGCCGTCCTCAGACTCGTCGCTGCTCAGATCGATGTTGCTGCTGAGGTCGTCCTCCGACGAGACCTGTTCCTCCGCGTCCATGGTGATTTTGGTGTAGGCCTGGGTGTTGCTTAGAGGTCGATATGGCAGGGACGATCCTGATAGCGTCCGGACCACCCTGGGAGGGGACTCCGGCGACCCCGTCTCCCTATTTGTCGAATTCATATACGTTGTGGGTGAAACATCGCCAGGATCTCCAGAGAGGTCGGTACAGAAGGGCATACCGTTGTAGTAGACAATGGCACCGTTTATGCGGCGCTTCTTGCGTAGCGATGACCCGGACCCGCTGTAGTCCCATTTTGACATGTTCCCAAAATTGCTGTCCTCGGCGCCTGATGCCGGGGAGCTCGACAGCTCCCCGGACGTCTCAAACGAAGACCGTTGGACGAACAAGGGCTTGTAATGGACACTCCTGGACGACCTGGTGGCAGCCTTGTGGGACGCGGGGCCGTCCTCGGCCAAGAATTTCCGCTTCTGACCGTGGGTGCCAGGACTCTTGTCGGAACTATCACCTCCGTCCGACGATCTGTCCCTTGAGGATGCGTTGCCGCTGTCGCTGCTAAACCTCGTTCCATCGGTCCCGCCACGCCACCTGATCTTGTGACCGTCGGGTGACAGTTGAAATTTCGTGCTCTTCTCCGACACCGCGGCGCGAATGAAAGCGGGTGTGACGTTGATAATGTGCAGCTGGGCCAGGTTGCACAGAAGGTTCAGATATACCCAACCGTCGACGTCGATGGACACATTTTTCATGCTGGCCTTGGCTCCAGCATCCAGTTGGGGCGGCACAATGCCCAGATGCCGAATGTAGTCCATATTCTCCGACGGCACCTGGATACGGTCGGGGTCTAGATCGAGAGGCCTGGTAGGCCGTTGTTCAGATGCTGTGGTTGGCCCCTGGGGCGAGCCTCTGCCGCCCTTCCCACTTCCATCTCCACTTGCTCCGTGTCTACCCCCGCTCCCGCTTCCACCCTCGCCGTTCGAGTTCGAGGATCCGGTCTCGCGTGGTGATTTCTTTCGGACTTGGATCAGCGCCTCCCGGACCATCTCGGAGGGCTTCCCGGCGTCGGCTGCCGGCTCTGGCTGTCGCCCTGTCCTATCGGAAGTGCCAATGGCCGGGCCATTCATCTCGCCAGTAAAGAGCTGCTCAAGACGCCTGACCACTAGCTTTTGCTTGTCCTTTTCCGTCATGGACAAGTACCGGGGGTAGAGACCCTCGGGGATGTCCTCAAGATAACTTTGTACCTTTTGCGTGTTGGATCTTTGCGTCGCGTTGGGTTTCTGCGACAGGGACGTGGAGGTATGAGAGTTTTGAACCGTGCTAGGGCCTGTCGACATGGAAGCATACGCGGAGTCGACTGGACGAGAATTCGATGAGGATGATGAGGCATGCTTCGAGGTAGTGCCGCCTGACGATTTGTTGAAGCGGCTTCCAGACTTGTTTTTCTTGTGGCGTGTTGACGTCTCCGTCGAGCTCTCGAGCGTAGATGCGAAATCGCGCAGGGTGGCTTCGAGCTCCCTTTTCTTCTTGCTCGGCAACCCGTGCATTTTGATCTCAAACAGCCTGTCCTTCCTCATGAGATCCGTGCCGAATTGTTTGTAGCGCTTAAGCTCCTCCTTCAAGCGTTTGTTTTCGATGGTCAGGTCGTCGATAACGCTCCGAAACTCGTCTGCGCTGCTGCTCTGGGTTACCGTAGGCCGCAAGGAAGGCACGCCGCGGTTCTCGGGGAAAACGGTGCGAGGAGGTATCTCGGCATCGTAGGAGTACTCATCCCCGGGCGAAGCTGGCTGTTTCTGATAGTATGGCGAATCCACTTGGGAACGGACATTGCTCGTCAGCGCAATGTCTCATCGGAAGGTTTCTCCGTGCCAATATTTGACCCCGTGAATCCCCGAGCCCAAGGACTATACAAACCTTCCATTGCATTCACATCTATCGCCGGGTTCCGATTCGACCGATCGAACCAAGCTCGCGGGTCGCTCTGGCCAGTCTCGTGGCTTTCGTCGGACGAATTTCGACGGAGGAACCCGGACGAGCCGGGCTTGCCATGGTCGTCGCCGTCATTCTGAGCTGGCGCCGACTTCTTGGGCGGGCTCAGACGGGTGCTGGGAGATCGGCGCGGCAGATGATGGCCTTGGGGCGAGAGCTTCGTTGCTTGTGGCTGCGGATCGCTGCCCATTCTGCAGACGTGATGGCATTCAATTCTTAGAATTTCCCCGGATGGGGTTCATGTGCCTAGCGACTCGTTCGTGCGGGGGAACGTAGATGTTGTTCCACTATTTTCACTTGTTCTCCGCTTTGAATCACAAATCAAGGCACCTAAGTCAGCGAGTGTCGAGCGAGCAGGATAGTTCCGAAGCGTCGGCTGGACGAAAGGATGATGGGTGGTGTCGGCCGAGTGTAGATGTGGAGGCACAGATGCGTCAAGGATTCAAGGACAATTCGACATGCATTTATCAGGAGGATGGTCGAAGGAGAGGCGTAGGCAGGCAAATGGAATTGGGCAAAGGGGGCCTCGGCCTCCCCGCCGGAACCTGCTCGGAGCAAGGTCAATGGAACTGGGACCGGTCGAGGACGATGAGATGACTAACTTAAAAGATTCGAGATCGCGATTATGGATCGCAGCGGTGCCTGACCGAAAAATGCTGTTTTGTTGGGTGATGGCTGGTGGTTGTGGTTCTTAATGATGCTGTGATGGATGGGCTGATGATGCCGGGCTGGGCTGGGCTGGGCTGGATGCATCAACAGCTTCTGTTTCGTGGTTTTGCGCGTGGCAATGGACTGTGATATCTCCCACAACCTAGTGAGGGTTCAGCAAGAGCCGGCGCAATTGTTTTTGACCTCAGCATTGAAGGAGGCGAGTACAACGCCTGGCATTCGTTTTTGCCGCCCGGCTGCCCACCCATCTACCCACCGGGGGTGCTGAACGGGGAGGGGGTGCGTGGTGGGAGTGTGCACTTTGTTCGTGGTTGGCGTTTAGATCACCTTCGATCCCCTCACAATTTCAGATTCTGCCCTCACCTTCCGATTGTGTTGGGGTGGGTCTGTCGACAGGATCGAGCAGCCTGGATCCAGGCCGTCTCACATGATTGGATATTCCACTGTCACATGCCCCACCACGTGCCTGGATTGTGTACATACCCCCGGCTGAGTAGCCAAGTGCGGCGGAGACTTCCATGCGATCCACATGTTGCGCACCAAAGCCTGTCAAGCTTAAAGTAAAAGAAAGGGAATATTTAACAAATACGATTTAGGGGTTTAACTTTATAACCAGACTTTTAAAACTGGTATTTACTCCTGGCCTACCCACTGCTCGCGGTTGGTTAAACCCCTCTTTTTATTTTAATATTAATCATGTAATGTGATTCCAGCCCAGACGAGTACCAGCTAGCTTACGTGCTTAAGTCCGCGGCTTGTCTTGCAATGATGGATTCGCTGGATCTGTTCCGATGGGGGTGACTGTAGGAACTTGGAAGTGGTGAATTGATCGAGAATCTCGATGCCCGGAGTATGATTGGCTGGTGCTTTATGCTCCACCGCTGGGTGGGATCGCCAGCTGCTATAAAAGTGGGACTAAATCCGTGGCCCTGACCGATCAGAGTTTTTGGCCGCCATCGACGTGTTGCCGCCTCCAGACCCAGCGTCCGGGCAGCCCACTTCACAGCACACCACCCGACACCAGAACCATGCAAATTCGCATGGATGGTAACACATTCCAAGTCGGTCTCGGCCCAAGAAGGCATATTTGTAGCATTCAAATCACCCGAGGATTGAGCCGTCGCATCGAGATCTCGCCATGAGAGAAAATGTTGGTCGCAAACAGTAACAAAGTTGAGGTTGTCACCATCGCACCAATGGCGGCAACACGGGCAACTCGGCGGCCCCGGCGTCCGACTCAACGCCGGTCGCATGGATATGGCCTGGTGATGACGTAGTCTGGACCGAGGCTGGGCGTGCCAGGGATGCAGTGAGGCCCTGGAATGGATACGACATCACTGACAAACGACGGCTGCAGGCAACCAAACGCTCCATGTTCCTTGTCGAGAGTGGCTAGCACGCGGTGGCAACCTATGTGAAGAGCTGTGCAAAGAGAGAGGAGGAAATGCCAGAAAGCGGAAGGGACCCCTATGACGCATGTTTCCTGGCGATCCATGCAGCCTGAGAATAAGCCACGCGGACACACAGAACAGACAAGGCGGCATCCAAACGTGCCAAGGTAATACCACTGTAGAGACCGGTGCTTTATTCACTCCAAGTGACTCTCACGGTTGAGAGTTTTGTCCGCTTTAGACAGCACACCAGCCGTCCAAACTCCCACCTGTTTGGCGGCTTGGAGGTTGCGTCGCCGATAGCAAAACGTCAGCATCGGCGGACGCATGGTTGCCAGCCACGATGGCGATTGGAAACGGGTAAGATTTCCAGTTATTGGTGATTTGGCTACCATCTGGAGGGGCGAAAAAATGGAAATAGAATTTTTAGGTATCACGATTTAGGCCGAGTATAAAAGGGGTGGATAACCGCAAGCCTTTCGGGTGACGAGCTGGCGGCTTCACTGTTTTCATTGGTAGCTAGCACACGCATATGAAAACCAATTGCAACGAAAACAATGTGGCCAAAAGATTACATTCCAGCTTATATATACCGTTTTCCTTTTCTTAGTATAATCAATTGTGTTATTGTTAGTATAGATACAGCTGATAGAAAATGCTATGTTTTTATATCCGAAGCAAAGGTCAGGGGTAGAATTTCGACCTTGGAGTTCTTGGACAATTCTTCCAACCCGCTAAAGTCTACCCGATAACGATTCATCACACCCCACCTGCAAACCACGCAGTATCCATCCGAGTTCAACAACCCCATGGAGCCCGAGGGGCCTGGAGACGAGTCCGACAACCTACACAGCCAAGTGCTCTGGACAACGCTCGCTGAAATCGCTCGACCGACTGCAGCAAGGGTCCTCGGCGATGCCTCCGAGAGCAATGCCCTCGACTGTTGCGTCATCTGCCTCGATGTCGTGTCGGACCCCTGCGAGGCGAGGCCCTGCGGCCATTGCAACTTCGACTTCCTCTGCCTCGTCAACTGGTTGAACCATCGCCCATCCTGCCCGCTGTGCAAAGCCGACGTTGCCGAGGTCCGGTATCAGTTTAAAGACGTCGGCAGCGACCCCTCGCCACCTCCTCCCTACGCGACATATATCGTTCCCCGCGCCTCTACCGACACGACCAATCCACCGCGCCGGTCTAGCCGCCCATCCATTCGCCATGGGTCCGTCAACGGACTGCGGACTTCTGGATCGCGGCCACGAGTCTCAACCCGGCCGCGCCGAGCGCCGCCGAGCGCCCCTGCCAGAGATACAGAAGAGGACGCAGCGCTCGAGCGTCGACGCCGTGTCTATCGGCTCAAGCTCTTCTCCCTCCATGTCGGCACGAACCGCATCACGCGGTACACGGATCTGAATCCTCGGATGTTCGACTCGGACCCCGAGCTGGTCTCGCGCGCGCGTATGTGGATCCGCCGGGAGCTGCGCGTGTTTGGATTTCTGTGCGCCCCGAACGTCGAGAGGCCGGCACTGCTGGCCCCGGTTTCAGGCAGCGGCAGCTCTCGCAACGCCCAATGTTCGACCCGCACACTCACCAACAACGCCGAGTTCCTCCTCGAGTACATCGTTGCCATCCTGAGGACTGTGGACATCAACGGCAGCCGCGGTCAGGCCGAGGAGATGCTGCAGGAGTTTCTGGGCCGGGTGCACACCAGGCTCTTCCTGCACGAGCTGAGGAGCTGGCTGCGTAGCCCCTACACAACCCTTGAGAATTGGGACGCACACGTGCAGTACGACGGAACCAAGTCGACGCCGGCGGCTGCCATCCGGCGTGGCTCGGTTGACGAGCCCGGGCGTAGAGAGGAGAGCGATCCGGAGCATCAACCTGTCGCATACCCCGACCACTACTCTGGCCGCGGCGCAGCAAGGCCGCATGGCTCGCGCAGAAGCTCTAGGGATCGCTGGTCCCCATATTCCACGCGCACGCCCTCGCGTGCAGATGCAACTGGACAAAGTAGACGCCCGACATGATTGGATATATTACTACTCTTGCGCTGTATTTTGGTTATCAAACTCCTATGGATATATGGCAAGTTTGTTATGACATCCCTTTGCACTATCTGTCCAAGCATCATTGCATCGGCCGGCATGTTCGGGCATCTTTGCGTGCCGTCCATGGCCGTGCTACCGATGTTTGCCTACATCGACCCGCCGAGTTGGGACTTCCTCAAGGCTTCGGCGAAGTTGGGTGGGGGCAACGGCTCCTCGGTCGGCGCGTAGATCCAACGGAGGCATATCCGGGAATGACTCGAACTTTTTGCTTGGTTATCTCGCCAGCGATGTGGAGCTGGGCCTCAAAACGAACACGGTACACACACTGGATGAGGTAGGGGTGAAACTCAGATAAAGTCTTCCCCATGTCGAAGATGCCTTTCTTTCCGAGGACGCAGCCTCATATGCTCACCGATGCCGACCTGTCGGGCAGTCTGTCGAACAAAGCACGTAGAAGGACGCTTTCCTCTTAACCCCCCGGGGCGGCCAGAGGATTACCCGGGACATCCACCCTCCCATATAAACTGGCCGTGGCTGGCATGGCCTCCAGCACAAGCCCTCATCTTCCCCACGTTAATAAACAAGACCGAGCCATCAAGGGGCAGCATCACACATGTCCGGTTCGGCGATACAGCGCGGTAAAACTCGCTCGGATGACGCTCTTTTCGCCTTTTTTGCGCTGCCACCCAGCAGCAAACCATTGGCAAGATGAACTCCCTGCCCCCTGCCGGCCAGCGTCTTGGACAGCTCCGGCCGGGGCGGTTGCCGCCGCATTGCAAGGCCGGCTCTTTCAAGGACCCGAGTCGCAGGTTGTGATGAAATTTGGGTCGCCGCCTAGGATAAGTGTGGTACTTACATGTAATAATTAGTAATCAACTTCGGGCATCGCTCCCCGGGGGAGGATTCTAGTCGGCCATATTCGGCGGGTTATAAAACACCAGTATAAAAAGTCAGGTTCGAGTCGGGGTTTATACTTGCCCCCTGATTTTTTTCGCCCTCAGTCTACCGGAATTCATCTCATATCTCCAACCCAGCCCGCATCCCAACAACCATGGCCAACATCTCGATCAAGATCATCTCGGACAATGTCTGCCCTTTTGTGAGTGCCAAGCCAGGAAGCCAAGTTTATTACGTGCATTGCATAGACTCGCCAAGAATGAAGAGCTAAACATCGTTCCCAATTGAAGTGCTACCTGGGCAAAAAACGGCTGGAAAAGGCCATCGACCTCTACAAAAAGACCACGCCAGGAGGCGCCGACGACAAGTTCACCGTGACCTGGCACCCCTTCTACCTGGACCCGACGCTGCCGGCCGTGGGCCGGCCGATCGAGGAGATCATGGTGCGCAAGTTCGGGTCCCTCGAGCGGGTGCGGGCCAATCACGAGCGCCTGGCGGCCGTGGGGCGGCAGGAAGGGATCAACTTCACCTTCCAGGGCAAAGCCGGCAACACGCGCGATTCGCACCGACTGGTGCAGCTGGCGCGGACAAAAGGCGGCGCCGAGGCGCAGGACCGCGTCATCTCGTCGCTCTTCAGGGCCTACTTCGAGGAGGGCGCTGACATCACCAGCGCCGACGCCCTGGTCGCCGCGGGCGAGCGCGGAGGGCTGGACCCGGCCGAGGCCCGCGCGTGGCTGGAGCAGGGAAAGGGCGGCGCAGAGGTCGACGAGGAGGTCGAGAGGGCGTACCAGCGGGGCGTGCACGGGGTGCCGCACTTCATCATCAACGACGACATCGAGATCAGCGGTGCTCAGGAGGCTGGCACCTTTTTGGCCGAGTTTGCCCGCGCCAAGAAGGCGGCCGAGGGCAAGGCGGCAAAAGGGGCATCGTCAGCATCGGCTGACCCGTCCATGACCTGTTAAGTCGAAACTTTGCGGCATGTCGGTTTTCCATCACCCTTTTCCACACTCTCTCATGAGTGATTCTTTTGTCTGTTCCAGGGAGTATCATGTGCGTCTTTCTCATTTCATCGTAAGATTTCGTAGGTAGTTGCGCGCTCCGGAGTGAGTGATGGTGTTGTGGGCGTCGTCACATATGGAGCAGTCCCCCAAGGTCCTTGTCCATGGCGCGTAGCCTCGCCTGGAGTTCTCTCTTCTTCCTGTCCAGCTCTCGGACTTCCTCTTCCTCGCGCTTGAGATCATCTTCGGTCATGCCGTCATCTCCTCCGGCGGCAGCTGCATCCTCCTCGTCATCTTCGCCCGCGTTGTCCTCGTCATACTCGTCAGCAAAGTGGTCTCTGTTCATACGGCCCAGACGCTCGGCCTGGTCGGTGACGCGGGCCTCGTAGTATGCGAGTGTGTTGGTCTGGTGAGCGTGTCTCCGCCGCAGCTCGGGGATGCGCTCCAGCGCCCCCGGGAGCGGGTAGACGCGGCAGAGCTTTTCGGCGCCACGCAGGAGCACCTCGATGTCGACCTCGCCGTCGGCGCCGCGGTGGCGACCTGCCCGGGTTATCTGGCTATGCAGGTCCCCGCCGAGAACGGCAGCCACGGCGGTGTTACGCCGCGCGCCACCGGCCGAGCGGCCGCCGGTTCTGGGAGGAGGGCCCGTGGTCACCTCGCCTGCCGCGACGTTGAAGACGGTCTGGCGGCGCTTCTTGCCGGCATTGCCCGCCACGTCGCCCGCATCTGCGGGCTCGTCGGGCTTGGCTGGCTTCTGGGGCTGCTGTGGCTGTGGCGGCGGCGGCGGGACGGAGAAGAGGGCGCGCTCGTGAGCTTCGGTGTCGCGGATCAGAGCGGTGATGTCGTGGGTCGACAGGAGAGCGTTTGTGAAGATGCGTGGTGGAGGGAAGCTGGAGGGCAATGGTTAGTTCTCCGCATGTGACTGGGCCGTGTTTTTTTGCCGTTGTCCTTCAGTTGCTTACGGGAGACTGTCGATTCCCTGGCAAGAGATGGCGATTTGCTCGAGGTGCGCAGCAAGTAGTGATGCCGACATGGTGCCGGCAAGCCACGCCGTCTATCCGCCGCGGCTGTCAATGGACGCGGGAGGTGGCACTGCCAGGTGTTTGCGGCAATTTGTAGCAGGTCGTATCAAGCTTTGTAGAGCAACTCTACAAAGCAGTGGCGTTTGCTGGCGGGCGGGGATGCGTTGGTCCTCGGGACGCGTCGCGTTCCGTCACTGCCCAAAGGTGGGTGAGGGGTTGAACAATTCTCCCGCCTGGTTCGCCGGCCCCATCCGCCATGCGAGCAGTGTGGGATGCGGGGGCCAAGTTGCCATGAGGGCAAGTGACGTTGGGATGGGCAACGCCCATTCACAGCAAAGATTGGTACCTCAACTCAATAGCATCTGGTTTTTGGACGGGCAGCCTGCTATGGTGGGGTCCAACTCCCCACGTCGTCTGCGCCATCCAAGTGCCACAGCCGTACCAGCATTTGATTCCCATCCCTCATATCCTCCCGACGTCCGCCAATTTTGTTAGCAAGTTACCATAGAAAAACCCATGTCTCACTCTATGTGAAATTCGCCTTCTATCGCTTTCCAGAAGGGTGCCTCGATTCGGCAGTTTGCCATGGATCCCCACAAAATCCCACGCACACAGGTGGTGCTTTCTTCACCTAATTTGTTTTTTTTTTCTCGCCACCTACGATTTGCGCGGTTTAACGGTCCCATTGGGCACCACGCTGCGAGTCCGTTGCTACCTCGTCATACCGGTCCGAGTTTTTCTTGCTTGATCCCTCCGAGTCGTGGCCGCTGATACGCCCGCCTGCTGCAGCCGGAGTGGTGCCCAGTGGTCCTCCCGTCCTGTTGGCTGCCACCACGACACCACGGCGGCACGCGCCATGCAACCTGGTGCGCCGTTCCAATCTGTTTAGTTGAGAGTCACCCCGGCTCTCATTCCGCCCCTCGGAGCCGTTTGTTGTCTGTCTGCTGGACACACGCCGTTGCGCAGAGCGACTCGTCGTCGTCCTTCACCATCGCTCGGCGACGAGCTATTGGCCTACTACCCGTGTACGAGTCTGACCGTCGCTGTCCCTCTTCCGGCGTGCAACGACACGATGATCGACCAGGGTAGCCGGCCATTGTGCCAGCAGCATTGCTGCCCAAACTGCCGTCCCGGTCCTCTGCTGTGTCTCCGAGTCCCGGCCTCGATAGGCTGCTGTAGCCCGCTGTCCACCCCAGCCCGGCTCCGCACAGCAGCAGACCGCACACTGCCACCGTTCGCTGGCACTATGCTGTCCCTCCCCGACGACCCGCCCGCTCGCTTTAGCATGCCTGAGTGAAAATGTTCGAGGTCGCATGTACCTGAGATGACCCAAGGTATAAGAGTGTTTTGCTCTCCGCTTTCCCATCCCTTGCCCGCTCTCAGTCTTTCCCTTCTCGCCGACCGCATTCCTGCTTGTCAAAGGGGTTTGTTCGACAAGGATCACCATCGCCACGGCAAGCAACTCTCTCCCAGGAACCAGTTCCGTCCGTTATTGGTATTATCCCCTGGCGCATTTTCCATGTTTCCCAACCAGGCCCAAATATCCATTGACGGTCTGATTGCCAGCCTCCGTCTCCAAATTTGCTAAGGTCTAGCTACCTATATTCATCTATCTACCTCTCTGTCTACCTTCCAAGGTACCTCCCTATACATGCCCCTTCCGCCTTTCCCTCCAGGGCTGTCCCATATACCGATACACAACGTCCATCCTGCCACCTCTGGGCTGTTTCTGCAACCCTCAAAGTTGTGGTTTGCTCCGTGCGTCACCTAAGCGAGTGCACCCAGTCTTGCACTCCGTCCCCAAAATCCCACCCACGAGACCCGTTTATTCGTGGGCTCGCCTCTGGCTGTCGGTAGACCCCCCCTCTTCTTCTGTCAGCTTCGCGTACACCGTGGTTCCCAAGGAGCAGGAATCCTGACCAACCATCCGTTTACACAGCGGCGCACATCATTGCTCAACAAGCTCCCTTCCACACCTCCGAATCTGCGGAGACCTTCCGGCCGTCCTTTCCACAAGCACCCGCCGGCTTCCGTTGGCTCCTGCTGGATGTTTGGTTGCTACTGCCCGTGTGGTACACCCCCATTTTCGTGGTCCCTCGGACAAGGACCCATTGCCACAGCCCGTGTCTGCCCGCCCAGGGATCAGGACCACCCCTGCGACGGCACCCTGACCGCCGCCGTCATACATACCGCACCCACCCGCCCAGCTATTTCTCTATCTGCGCTGCTCTAACCCCAGCCCGGCACCGGGCCTTTATTCCCTCACCCCTGGCTCCCCCGGCTTGTCTGGCGCAACCGCCGACCGCCTCTCTCCCTGACTGGCGCATTCTACTCCTGACTAGGGTGCCCTGGAGATCGGAGGGGACCGCTCTGTGCATGAAATCCTGCACCTCGATCACCTACAGCATTATCATGACCACTTATCAGAACTCATTGCACTCTCCTCGTTGGAGGTTCATACTTGGGTTGCTCACTCCCTGATATTTCCCTCGCCATCGTCGTGATCCCGCCGCCGCTGCCGCACCGTTAAAAAAGAAAAAGCAAAAACATAAATTCTACCCCACATAAACGCCCCCAATTCTCGATAGCCCAGATCGACCGACTGAGATCCTGGGGAATCCCTCACCGGTTCTTGAAATTCCCTCGCTGATTGATTTCGGAAACAACTGCTGGAGGTCGTACCCTCAGACCAGACGCCACATCGCCCGCCGTTTCGGCATCAAAGATTTGCCGCAAATATGCCGCGCAAGTCAGCTCCGAGCAAGATGAAGAAAAAAGCCTCGTCCGAAGGCCATGGCCCAGCCGGCCCGACCTCACCGCCCCAGACTCCAAGGTCCTCCTCTCCACCATCCAAAGAGAACAGCGGCCGAACCGAGGGAGGCTCGCCCGGCGGCCAAAAACACCAGGAAAAGCGGGGACAGCTGCCCGCCCAGCACCGCTTCAACACTAACCATGCGGCAGGGAATGGATTTCCCTTCAGCAACTACCATCCCGACTCGTTCCGTCGCGAGCAGCTGTCGCCTCGCTCCTCCGCCCCGTCTTCCGACGATGATTCCGACGACGAGTCGTCGAGCAGCGACAGCCCGCCTCGCTCGCATAGTTCCACCGAATCAATCAAGCCCAGCGCTCGGTCGCCGCGGCAGAAGACCCCCTTCCAAGATGACGTTCGTCGCCGAACCCGGCCAGTGCGCCCGCCTCGGCCGCCACCGACCGCCGCCAAGCCTCCTTTCGTTGCCACGCGCATCATAGTCGAGGCGACCTTCGAGGTGTATGAGCTCGACGGCAGCGACGATGAACACCAGTATGCCATCATCCGGCCCGATGTGATAGAGTACGCCGAGTCCGAGCGCAGCCGATCACGCTCTCGGCCAAGGCAAGACCATGTCGACCGCAAGATTGCCTCCGACTTCCGCGCACTCGTCTTCTCGTCATCATCCGAGGACGAGGATGAGGACGAGTACATGAAACATGTACAGAGAATGCGCGAAGAGAAGCGACGCAAGCGCATGAGCTCCGGCAGCATTGGGAAGCGCACCATCAGCGAGCGCGGCAGCGATAGTGACCGCGAGGACCTCTTGTTCCAGGGTTACATCAATGCTGCCGGGCAGCAGGAGTCCGGCGAAATGCGCCGCATGCGCAGGAAGCTGGGCAACCGCCACAGCCTGCATTTCCAGGACCCACCGCCGCCCAGGATCGACGAACTGGAAGAGCCCGATTCGGGCGAGGAGATACTGGATCTCGATGACAGCGAGGTTCTTGCGCGAGAGTTACCCTTTTATGACTACGTTAGCATGGAGATCGACTCGTCCTAATCTGCGGCCTCGTGGGACGCGGAAACCTCAACCTTGGACCTTCTCCGTGCCTTGGTCACGATGAACGAGCGACCTTTGGGACGAGACATGAAACGCAAAGTGTCGACAAACGTACCACTTTCCCGCCCAGAGGAAATGGGCGACGAGATCTTACAACATATCAATACGTTATGCATGGTGTTTGCATCTGGACCCAGGAGGAGCGCTCCAAATGGTTTCCGTGTATTCGCCTGCCCACCTCCACATTGCCCGTCTCAGGAGAAAAGATTTTCTGACTCATTTCTACTGCTCCCATTTTGGCGAAAGCCCATGGACTCGGCACGATTTACGATTTTACGACAGAAGATATGACACCATCTTTGAAAATAAGACCGCGCGAAGACAGGCAAAAAAAAAAAAAAAAAAGAATAGAGGGCTTCGTAGCCGTTGCTCCTACTTCTTATCTTTCTGGCTCTCGTTTTTCTCATGTGCATTATCGTTCCCATGTTGGCTTCTGTATGATCTTATGTTGTTCGAGCATGTGTTTACAATTCTATTGTGATTTATTTAGTCTTTAACGTACGGTGTTGACTCTGCAGGGCCGAGGAAAACAAACGGGTCATCTCGTCACCCCCTTTGCCCTTTGTCCGCATCGAGCGGGGTGCGGACATCGGAGATAGACAAAAAGGGCCTTTGTCTGCGGGATTGGCATTGTTGCGCTTGATAGGTCAATCTGCTTTGATAATTGAGTGGCAGCCCGTTCGGCACCAACTGTCTTTACAAGCCCACGTGCAAACAGGGAGAGACGAGAGACCTATCAACCAATCGTGTGAAAAGCTGCAATTCCAATTTGCCCTTGTGAGGATGAATAAAACCATACACGGGTAGCTCCAGGTATGAGCGGGCTCGCGGCCGGACACTTCATCGGTTGATTTCTGGAGAACATTGCGATTGCGCATCGGCTTGACGCTGCTTGGCGCAAGGGCATGAATAACACCTTGTATCCCTGTGGGGCATTTGCCGTCGTTGCAGTCCACGAGATATCGGTAAATCGTGATCCTGCAATGTGATCGTAGCGAGCCACATTTTTGCTTAGCAACAACGACGATTGGGTCTTCATTCTAGGAGAGCGAGCAACTATAAAAATAGACCAGTCAACCCTTGCTGTTTGGTGAAAAACCGTGTATTTAAATACGCTGCGGCCGTCTACGGTAAACCATTGAACCCAAGGGGTAAGATTTAGTGTGCTGGCAGCGTGGTGTGTTTAAGTCGGCCGTTGGAAGGACGTGAGTTTTGGAATCTCGCGGCAGCTGCACCTCACCTCGGAGAAAAGGAAGGCACATTGCAAATAGGTTCGCTCGATATCGCTTCTTAAGATGCAGCAGCAGCAATGTATCCTGTATGATGTGAGCTGCGGATACTCTTCTTTGTTCCGCGCCTGCCACCATGTCCGTAGAACATAGAATTTGTAACGACGCGGAGTACAATTCAGCGAAGGTACCGAGAGGGTTCTGTTTGATAATGCGAACGACGACATACTTCAGCCCTGCCGCGGTGCCTTGCAACGTATGATAGCATGCTGCACCATAAAAGTAAATCACATAGGGAAAGCACACTCTTGACACCTTTTTTTTTCTTACCTTTTAGGCTGTCTGCCTTTTTTTTTTTTTTTTTTTTTTTCATTTCAATGCCATCCAACTCCTAGACGTTGCGGAGGACGGCTTACATAATCATTGTTGGTTGGGCCGAAAATCCAGCGCCTGCGCACGGCGCTCGGCACTTCCAAGCGGGCTTGCGTTGGCTTGCGTTTCTGGACCATCAACCACCTCAGTTTCGCGCCGTATCGGTGAAATCGTCGCCACCCAACGCCGCCATCTCGATCGTCGCGGCACAGATTGAAACTTCAGGGGCAGGCCGCATGTGCCGGATCGCATAACCAACTCGGCGACACGCGCTTTTCTAAGCCCGTCCCCGCGACCGCGACACTCCTCTTGCCTGCAGCGCACGAAGAATCTCGGGGACGTCCGCCGACGTGTCTGCTGGACTGCTCGTCACCTGTATAAAGTTGCCGTGAATTACCCTTCTTGTTTGCCTTTGCGACAGTCACATTACCCCTTGCCTACCGACGCACCGATCTACCTGCAGACGCCTGCCCGGTTAGCCTTTGCTCATTGCCAGCCTCTAGAGACGAACGCGACGAAACGGAAAGCGATACCTGCCACAAGCCCGCGCCAACAACTTCCCTACCCCATTGCGCCGTCGAAGCTTTGTGGGAGAAGGAAAGGGACAGAAAGCCGACCGGGAAAGCGAGGTCGTTTCCCGCTCGCAAGAATGAACCAACATGGCGCCCAGCAGGGCCAGCCAGCGCCCGGCCAACCACAGCCCAGCCCGCCCATGTATCGGCCCGAGCAGATGCTCGCCCTCAACTATCTCAGGCAGGAGGATAAGGAGAAGTACGAGAAGGGACTACGCTCGTTGTGGAACATGTTCGAGTCGGAGCCCGAGGGATCCCCTAACAAGCTGCAGGCCAAGAAGAAGATCCAGGATTTCGGGGTGATGCTGCACACGAAGCTGCGTAACATTCGGCAACAGCAGCAAGCCCAAGCCCAGGGGCAGAATCCGGGGCAAGCTCAGGCTCAGCAGCAAGCTCAGCAGCAAGCTCAGCAGCAAGCTCAGCAGCAAGCTCAGCAGCAAGCTCAGCAGCAAGCTCAGCAGCAAGCTCAGCAGCAGGCCCAACTCCAGGCACAACAGGTGCAACTTCAGGCTCAGCAGCAGGCTCAGCAGCAAGCTCAGCAGCAGGCGCAGCAGCAGATGCAGAACCGGCAAAACATTCCAGGGCAGCAGCCGCAGTTACAGCAGCAACAGATGTCACCGAACCAGCAGCGGATCGGCATCGCGCCGGCCGCACCCGGAGCCGGCCCTGGAGTCGCTGCACCTGGCCAACTGGGAGCGCCAGCGCAGGTAGCCAATGGCGTTATGCGCATCCCGGAAAATATCATCGCGCACGTCAACAAGATGTCATTCCATTGTCATCCCAGCATCATGGAAAAGGGGCCCGATGTCGTGAACAAGTGGCGACAGGACATGAAGAAGAAATACGCAAACGCGCTATGGCAGATGGAGCAAGCAAACCTGACGCTCAAGAAGATTGATCAGACCATGAAGGACCGCAAAGAGAAGAACAACCCGCTGTCCCCCGAGGAGACGAAGCTCTTCACTGAGCGCAAGACCAAGTCCGAAGCACTCTATCAAGAAGCGCACCGCTATGTGCAGTCCTTCAGAAGACAACAGGAGATTCTCGAGCAGCAGCAGCGGGCAGCTGCCGGTCAACAAGCTGCTCCTGGTGCGGGCGGGAACCCGGGTGGCGCCGTCGGTGCTCCCGCCAGGGTGGCCCAGGGGCAGGCGGCTGCGGGGCCGCAGTCGGGACAAGCAGTGACGATGCAGAACGTTCAGGCCAACATCAATGGCGCCTTCGAGGCGGCCAAGAACCAGCAGATGACAGGCCTGGCACGGGGCGGTATGCCCGGAGGTATCATGGCTCAGGGCCCTCAGCCGTCTGTGCCCCAGCAGCAACAGCAGCAACAGCAGCAACAGCAGCAACAGCAGCAGCAGCAGCAGCAGCAGCAACAACAACAACAACAACAACAACAACAACAACAACAACAGCCGCCCCAGACTCATCCGGCGCTCAACCCGGCTGCACCGGCTGGCTCACCGATGGCTCAGGCGCCACCGCCACTGCCTGGCCAGCAGCATATAAAGCTGGAGCCCGGGACCCAGCAACAGCACCCACAGCCCCACCCGCCACCCGTCAACACGGCGCTCACGGCGGCGCAGGGCATCCCGTCGTCGGCTGGCACGCCCACGCAAAGCCAGGCCCGTGGTCTCCACACGCCCCAGTCCGCGACTCCCACCACCGCCCAGCCGCCACGACCACTTACCCACGCAGCTGCCGTCAACCTTGCTAGTCGCCATAGCTCTTCGGCATCAGTTCCAACCCTAACGCCGCAGCAGCAGCAGCAACAACAACATCAGCAGCAACAGCAGCAGCAGCAGCAACAGCAGCAAGCCCAGCAGCAGGCCCAACAGCAGCAAGCACAGCAACAGCATCAACAACAACAACAGATGCAGCAGCAGGCAGTCGTCGGTGCCAACGGTATCGGAACGCCAACCACGGCCAGCGCCGGCGGCGTTATTGGCACGGTGCCTCAGCAACAACAACAACAACCTCCGACCCACCAGCCACAGCAGCAGAACGGCGCAGGGCATCCTCACGCGCACCCTAGTCACCAGCAAGGGCCAGCGCCACATCGGCACCCGATCGCAAAGCAGCTTCCCGAAAAGCTGCAGCAGACGCCGCAGGCCGTCGCCATGACGGGTGGATTGGGACCCGGTCGGCCGACTATGACAGGCGGCGGTGCCATCCCTGGTGGTGTGCTCAATCAGCCGGTCGTAGCCAAGCACCAGCCTGGTACGATAGTGTCCGAGGCAGATGGAGATCGTGTGTTGAGCAAGAAGAAGCTCGACGAACTTGTGAGGCAGGTGTGTGGCGGCACCGCGGAGAGCTTGGATGGCAACATCCTAACTCCCGAGGTCGAAGAGGTGAGTTCACTTTTGATTGCCCGCTGACGTTGAGTTGCACCGCGCTTCTCTGTACATTTGGCTAACCCGATGCGATGTCCCGTCAGTCCGTACTCAACCTGGCTGACTCATTTGTCGACCATGTGCTTCATACTGCCTGCCGTAACGCCAAGGAGCGCGGGTCTAAGCTGCTCGAGATCCGCGACATTCAGCTCGTGCTAGAGCGCACTTACAACATCCGCATTCCCGGCTACTCGGCTGACGAGCTGCGCACCGTGCGCAAGGTCCAACCGTCCGCTGCCTGGATTTCAAAGATGAGCGCTGTGCAGGCCGCCAAGGTGATGCCTGGTAAGGACGGCATATGAAGGGCAGGACCGATCGACTTGGGAGCTGAAACCTTGTCAACTTCTTTTTCCTACCACTCGTCTCTGCCCGCCTACTTTACCTTCCTATTTAGTCGCACTTTTTTTTTTTTTTTTTTTTTTTTTTTNTTCTCCCTTTTTTTTTTTTTTTTTTTTTTTTTTTTTTCCCTCACCCTTTCTTCTTCCTTTTTTCTTCTCTTTTTTCTTTTTTTTTTCTTTTTCTTTTTAAGATCTCAAAAGCCTTCTCCGCATGATACCGAGGAGGCGAACCGGCGTTTGGGCTACGAAGGTCACGGACAGTTGAAGGATCAACAACATTAAACCAGACCTTCTCTTTTCCTTGTTCATCACTCCTTCACTTCACGCTTGTCCACGCCTGGGAGAAATGGTAATGGTGGTCTGGATGATGTTTGCCCTCCAGCAGCAGAAGAGCTGGGGGGTTCGGCGCGGCATCTGACAGAGATGTGCCTTCTTGGTGCCGGTGTAACAATTACATACTTTACCGATGACAGTAGACAAGGTGCTAATGTGTAGAGTTTGCGATAATGCCCCCAGGCGGGCGCTGGCAGGAATTTTGATGCGTCCAGAAACGTCATGGAGGGGAGTTGCCTAGTACCTGCGCTAGCAGCACATGGGGATTGCTCGAGGTCTCGCGGGGATGCATATCTATTCGAATCCGATGTGGTGGCTGTTGGATGCGGCTCCTAATGGCGGCTTCCGATTGGGGCAATATCACCCCTCCACGGCGAACGAATCACAATTTGCAGTTCCGAGATTGGGAACCCTGTTGTCTGACGTCCACTGTCCTATATAGTCTGTCTGTTTCCTGTTTTTTATATATTATCCTATTTACTTATGCTTTCCTGTGGTACACATGCCCTCTCTTTCAGATATGCTTCCTGTTTCTATTTCCTTTCGTATCGTCGCATGCATTTCATTGACATCTGGTCAAGGTCGAGACCCGTTGGCGCTGTTCCGCTGTGCGCCGGCTCCCTACCAAATGAGAAACGTGAAATAAAGGACAATTGCAAAGAGAAGCCCTATGAAATATGTTAGAAATAAGTGCGACGGCAGGAGTGCTTCTTTGTGGTCGGGGATACGGCTGGCTGCTGAGTCGCCGCACGGTGTCTTATGGCGTTTCCACCAGCGTCAGCCAGCCCGCCAGGCAGCATCAACAACGTCACGCAGTTGTGCGTGCTGTGGGCCCGCCAAGCTCTTGTCGGTAGATTTTATGTACTGGGTACCGCTAACCGTCCTGCGTTGCTCACATTAGTCCAGGTACACACCGCGGGACGAGGTACCCTGAGCGTCTCCACAGCTCACAAGCTAACTGGCCGAGCTGGCCTACGCCCTGACCATGTCCCACGCCCAAAGCGAGTCGCCTCTCCAATCTCCCAAAAGCTGAGTGCGTCTGGCAATCTTTGTGAGCTCAAGGAACGAAAGCCCAACCCGACGACGCAGCCCACCCTGCGAAAAACCTGCAGCCCTCGACGCCATCAAAAACCACCGCCGGACCGTCCGGGTTGATTTCACAGAGCCTCCTGCATCGAGGAGTCGACGCCAGCATCGTTCAGACCCCGTTTGCTGAAACTCCGGAATCCGGTTTTTCCTGACCTTGCGTTGGGTGGCCACGAGTTCCCCTGCAATAATCACGAGCGCGCTTCCGCTACAGGAGAGTTTGGGTGCCTGCAAAACCCACAACCTTACTTCGCCCTGCGACGGACGGCCTTTCCCCGCGCGCCGCAGCAACGCCGACCACGCAACGCCCTGCCAGCGCCTTCCCCCGGTCGGATTCCTGACTGTTTCAGAAACTCACGCCCACACAATACACGCAAGCCATGCCTGGCAAAACCCCCAACGGGAAGCAGCCCGTCGAGAGCGAGAGCCGGAAGAACCAAGATGTCGACATGAAGGACGAGTCATCACGAAAGACCAAAGGCAAGAAGCTCAAGGAGGGCGACGAAGAGATGACTGTCGTCGTGCCGCCGTCCAAGTCCAAGCAGTCCTCGCCATCCGGCAACGCCGATGAGGATGTTGTCATGGATGACTCGGCCAAGGCCGACGATAACGGCGACGTCAAGTCCGATCCCGTCGCAGGTGAGTCGTCAGGATACGCGCGATATTCTTCGCACCACCATTGTTGCCATCGTCATCTTCCTCGTTGCTATAGTCGCTGCTTGTGCTTGTCTTCCTTCATCTTCACCTGTATGATACTGACGACGGTGGGGGTACAGATATCAAGAGCAATTTCGCGCTGCTTGACAAGGCCGTCACCCATTTCGACGCCCGGTTCTCCCTGCGCGCTCTGCGCTCCATCTCGTCCCTTCGCAAGCGCCTAACCTCCGACATCATCGCCCAAGCCATTGTTGAGACTTTCCCTGCCACGGTCATCTCAGGCAATGCCGCCAAGCAGCTCCTGTTGAGCATCGGGAAGGAGAGCCTGCAGCTCAGGCGTCAACCGGGTCCTGAGATGGAGATCGATGGTGAGACCCGAAGCCAGGCCAAGAGCAACGCGTCCAAGAAGGAAGTCAAGGAGATCATCCCGGAGATCGACATCTTCATTGGCATCCTGATCCAGGTCTTCCTCTACGACTCGAAGCAGTTCCAGCGCGGCGCCGAGTTTTCGCAGTACCTATGCGACCGCATCCACTCGCTCAACCGCCGCACCCTCGACTCGCTGTCTGCCAAGGTCTACTTTTACTACTCGCTCTTCTTCGAGCGTCTCGCACCACTGCCTCCCTCGCCGCAGTCGCCCATCGTCTCTATCCGCCCCACCCTGCTCGCTGCTCTCCGAACTGCGGTCCTGCGCAAGGATATCGATACCCAGGCTTCTGTCATCGTGCTCCTGCTTCGAAACTACCTCCTGACGTCGCACATCTCCCAAGCCGACCTTTTGGTTTCACACACGCAGTTTCCCGAGAATGCCGCCAACAACCAGGTCGCCCGTTACCTTTACTATCTGGGGCGTATCCGCGCTATTCAGCTTCGGTACACGGAGGCGCATGAGCACCTGACGGCGGCGACGCGCAAGGCACCCAGCTCCCACTGCGCCGTTGGTTTCTCGCAGACAGCCACCAAGCTCCTCCTGGTGGTTGAGCTGCTCATGGGCGACATTCCGGACCGTGCCACCTTCCGACAGCCAACTCTGGAGCAGGCACTGCACCCGTACTTTTTGCTTGTGCAAGCGGTTCGGGTGGGGAATCTGGAGGACTTTGAAACGTTGATTGCGGACAACGCCGACGTTTTCCGTAAGGACTGCACATACACGTTGATCCTCCGGCTGCGGCAGAACGTCATCCGGACGGGCATTCGCATGATGTCGCTGTCGTACAGCCGCATCTCCCTGCGCGACATCTGCATCCGGCTCCACCTTGGCAGCGAAGAGTCGGCTGAGTACATCGTCGCCAAGGCCATCAGGGATGGCGTCATCGAGGCCACGCTGGACCGCGAGCGTGGCTTCATGAGGAGCAAGGAGATTGGCGATGTTTACGCTACGCGAGAACCCGGCGAGGCCTTCCACGACCGTATCCGCGCCTGCCTGGCGCTTCATGACGAGAGCGTAAAGGTATGCTGAATTCCGTCTCTTCCCTACGACTTGTTTAGCCTGCCTAGCAACAAGAACTAACGTCGAATGTCCCGACAGGCAATGCGGTTCCCCATGAACCAGCACCGCCTTGAGCTCAAGAATGCACAGGAAGCTCGCGAGCGTGAGCGGGAGATGGCCAAGGAGATCCAAGAGGGCGACCTTGACGAAGATGACCTCGGAGGGGAGTACGAGGGCATGTAATATCTCTTTGTTCCAAGATTTTGCTGTGCGAAACCTTTTCTCCCGTGTATTGTTATGATATCATCTGCCTGGTCCCCCTTATGCCTAGTATCGTCAAGCCGGGGCCGCCAGGAGGAGCATGTTGGTCCTTGAGGCTCTCAGGTCCCTCGAACCCATGTTGGCTGGGCACATGGGGCAAGGGGCACCGGTAATGGAGATGGGGTAAGCGTCTTGGGAGTAAGATAATGCGGGGCGCCTTCTTACCCTCGTTGTTCTTCGGTGGATAGAGAAGAGCATTTTTGGGAGGGTGATATGGAGCATTTCTTTCAGCATGGCCTTTCCCGCAGTTTCATTGCGCTCAGTTCAGGTTCGCTTGTCATCGATCATCGCTCGGTCTATTCAGCTTGACTTGTCCGAAGATAAGGCGGGCTGGATGGGGCTTATTTCCCCTTGGGGTTGAGCCGATGGGGCTTCGGCCACGACCTACCTCATGCTTTCTGCAAATCGGCTCGCTCACATCAGCACTCGTGTTCTCCAGGCAGACACAAGACACCCTCACAAACGCACACCGCACAATGTACTATACGTAGCCCTCCCAAAGCGAGACGACAGGAAATTTTCACCTGCTTCAATAATTTGCCCAGCCGAGTTGCATGCTCCAAACGTCAGCGACTTTTCAGTTCACGTGGTGCATCTACGGAGCGGGATGGTACATAAACTTTTCTCGCGTGAAAGTCGGGCGGGTGGGTGCATGCTGCTTGGGAAGTGCCGAGACGTCACCGGCAGATCAAGCACATGCGCGGGTGGGTGTCGGTCCCCGTCAGGCCAGTTCTCTATGTAAATACATGGGAATGAATACAAGGTTGCAGCCGCCACGTGCGCAACCCTATGTAAGTGTAAGGCCTGAGGGAGGGGGGACGTCCCAGTCATGGCCGGGAACTGATGACAGCGGAAGCAAGGCGGGGGAGATGCAACACCTGAGCGTTGCTACGGGGGAGCAAAGGCAAGAAGAAGCAGAAGCAAAGCCGCTTTTTGTTTCGCTGGGCCGACTCATCTCTGGAAAACACGGGCCCGCTCGCCTGAGGCGGGGGGCTAGAATCATGGAAGACGGCGCGTTTCATAACACGGTGCTTGGCGATGGTGATGGTCCACCTCGTTAAAGGCTGGATGAACCACGACGAGGAGACAAAGGGCCAAATACCGGACATTTGTATCAGAGAAATGGTCGTTGCTACTGTACACCTACCTAGATCGATCGGTGGATTAAACGTCATGCTAGGCGCAGGTACGGTATATACGATCGCTCATACTGCGCTGGCGAGGTGGATGGATGGACTCGAATCGTTTTACGTCATTGGCCGACGGGCCCTGGGTGTCGTGTTAGCTTTGGCTGCCCGGTGACGGGGCTTTCTTCTTTGTATTTTTGGAGCCGCCCAACAAAGGCGGGGACCCTGCGCCTCGGATCAAGGCTGCACGCCAATCCCGCGTCCCGCATGGGGGAGCAGCAGTGGGGCCTCAGCTGGGAGCCCAGCTCGCACTTGACAGGGCAGCAGCCGGCGGAGCCCGTTGGCGACCAATTGCCCGGACAACCCAGCCCCCTGGTTATTTACTTTGGGCAGGGCGGCTTACAAGGTCGCCAGCCGGGAGAAAAATGGGAAGGCGGGAACGCACATCTCTTCGTTGTCTCTCGCTCGCTTTTCCCAGCCACGCCAAAAAAAAAAACAAAAAAAAAAACCAGAGAACATTTGCAAGAAATTCTAGTTGTTTGACGACGATCCGGAAGGAAAGGGAAACAATTTTGAAAGTTTGCAAGTCTCCCACAAGCAATCTAGCACACGCTCTCTCCCCCTCCACAGTCGAAGTCTCACAAGCTCCATTCGGGCAGCAGCAGCCTGTCGGTTGATTAGCCTTTGGGGATCTGACGTTTTCTCTGCGAACATTCCTCCTTCTTCAGTCTTTAGGTTCGTTCGTTTGCCCGACTAAGGACCGGACCTTCTTTCCTTAGCTTCCGATCGAACATACACATTCGCTCGACGAGAGACACCAAGACACACCGAGATAGAGGGCCCCTCCCTCTTGCGCATTCCGATCGAGTCGGTGTCGTCGCCGTCGCTTGTCGCAAGGCCGGACCAGGGCGACATTCCAGAGCCCCAGATCCCGGGGGTGGGTTGCGCCTACTCGTCACCGCTTCTTCGCAGCCGGAATCTGATATTCTCCACTGCGACGCATCTAGAAGCGTCAGGACACCTTCCCCAGGGCGCTGTTCTGGTCTGATCTGCCCCGCCGAACCGAGAAACAAAGGAATCTACATCCCGAGCCCATCTTGTCTCGTCCCGACCTGGCGGTGACTGGAACACGCAACCCCGAGTGCTCTCCCGCCGCCCTTCCCAACCGTCGCTCCGCTCCCGGAGGACGGTCCCGGGGCTCAACGGGGTCACTCTTAAAAACAGCCCCTGAAGCAGCGGCGCGGCGAGACACACAGCATCAGACAAGATGGCGGAAAAATTTGCAGTTGGGTGGTGGCGTAAGTAGACATACCCCTTTTCTTACCTCTTCTCCTGGCTTCCCTGTGCTGGAGGCGGTGAAAGGGAGCCGATTTTTGAGACGCTCCGTGCCATGTTCGAGACTGCCCGCTAACCGACCGTCGCATTCCAACAGAGTTTGTACCATTCCTGGGCTACCACCATGTGCTCATGATCCTGATCGGAGTCGCCATCATCCTACTATCATTACTGCTGGCAGGGTGCTCGTCGTCATCACCACTGATACCAGACATCTTCCTGCTGTCACTATACTACCAAAAATACACGGCCATCCCGGACACGGCACAGGTCAACTACAACTTCAACCAGGCGATCAGCAACATTGCCGGCAACGCCCGCCTGCAGGCTCGCGTCGGCTACTTTGGCATCTGCGTCAACGCCGATGGCGGCTCCTGGCTCTGCTCCAACAATGCCACCTCGCTGGCCGACCAGATTGCTGTCGATCAGGATCCACTCAACCTGATCTGGCTGGCTGCCCAGTTTAAGGACATGATTGTCTTTCCCTACCTTATGTGGGTTGACTTGCTCTATTTGCTTCGCCTCATCATGTCACTAACAGACGTTTTTCCCTTGCAGCATCATCGCCATCATCTTCGCTTTCATCTGCCTGCTCCTCTTGGCCACCTTCCCCGGATGGCACGAGGATACCGACAGTGAGGGCTCCGAGCGCGAGGTCAAGCCCTTCCCCTCCAGGCCTGTCAGCCAGGTCGCGTTGGCCATCATCTTCATCGCTAGTATCTTTGTACTGGTCAGCGTCCTCTGGCAACACACCGCCTCGGTAGCAGCAAGCGTCATAGCCCAAGACTTTGGCAACGGCAGCGTGCTGAGCGGCGTGGGGACAAGCGCCATGGTGATGGGCTGGTTCAGCTTTACGCTGCTCATCATCGTAACCATCGGCCTATTGGTCATGATCCTCAGCATACGCGTCCTCAGCCAACTGGCAGGATGATGACCGCACACCATCCCTGATCGGAGCGTGTTGCGGGAGCTGGTGAAAGAGGATGACGGATGGGTCTTCTAAGTGCTTTGGAGGAAGCCAGCGAGAGGGAACGGAAAGACGTCAACGAAATGAAAACGACATACACCAGCAACCGCACTGATTCTCCATTTCCTGCCGTGTTTGGTTCTCCCCTATTCGTGGGACAAGGCAAGGCGAGGGGAAAAGGATGGTTGCAGGCACTCACTCGGTGGGGCATTGAGTCTCTAGCACCGGTCGCTGGACGGGCAGGCCAGGTCTGGAACTGGCGCTCTTGGGAAGGTCTCTGGTTTTCATGGCGAGACTATTCTATTCCTGGGAGCGTCGCACCTCCACCCACTACACTCAACCCACCAGGGCCCTCCGCGGGTCGTTGGCTCCCGTTATCGACGGCCTGTGGTTGTCTGTCATGACAGGACCATTCCGTCTGCGGGATGCTCGTCGGGTGTGGGCAGTGAGTGTCTCATTGGCAACCAAGATGGTATGCCATGCGCGCGTGTGTCGGTTGTTTGGATTGCATCTTGGGTCTGGGATATTTCTTTTTCTTTTTTTATGGACGGTTCGGACGGTATTGCCCTCCAATTTTTCTTTTCTCTTGACCGGGTAATTTTTTCATGTTGAATATCTGGGCGAGCATCGTTGTGTTTCTTCCAAGTGGATGGGGGTTGACATACATGTATATGATGAAGAGATGAAATACCTCGAATGGATCGCATCAGGGAAAACGGAGTTATCAAAGACGGCTTGTTTTGGCTTGGCTTTTTTTCTTTCTTTCTTTCTGATCTTCATTTTGTGCCAGACTGTCTTTTGACGAACGGCATGATCTGGCTTGGGTTTTATGCGCTTTAGGTAGCTTTAATTAGGCAGATAGGTAACCAACTCCCCAATCTCACTCTCACGACAGTTTGGTCCATGTTGTCTCAATGGTGTTTGACTGGTATCTGCCCTGGTTGCACCTGCCTTGTGTTTTGCCACCTAACAGCCTGTAGTTTAGAATTGGCCATGCTTCGACCTGTCCTTTATACCGTGAAACCCATGATGAATAGCCAGTCAATGTTTTCACTAGCAGCTTTACATATGTTTTAATGTAGACAACTTGTTACTTGGTCCACTTCACGGCTCGTGATGATATTTTTCTTTCCACATTTTTTTATTGTGTTTTTTTTTTGCTTCCCACTAGGATAGATTTATATAACTTTGTTCCTACAGCCGATCAAACATTCTACCTTCACAGCCCAACATGATGTCATTCCTGGAAAAACGGGAAACTGGCCGGGCGGATTGCGTAAAGCAGCAGCCGTCCCAGCCTCACTGCTGAACGGCAAGCGCCTTCTCGCAGGGACCGCAGTTGTCCAGATGGGAGTAAACGTGCCCCTCGATGTCCTTCAGCGTCCGGGTGCACTTGCTCCGCCAGCAGGGCTTGGAGACCATGTCCTCCGTCTCGAGATTCTTTTTGCAGCGCACGCACCGCGAGACGTAGCGCACGTAGTAGCACATGGTGTCGACGCTGTAGGGTTCTTACCTTTTTGTTTTTGTGTTGGTTCCGTAGGAGGGGAATGGAATTGTTACCCCTTTTTTTGGGCTCCTGAGGACGTTCCAACGATCTGTGGTATGGCGGCCTTGTGCTATCCTTCAGCTCGTGTAGAGATGGAGATAGTTGAGTCGCAACCTTGACCTTTTGGAAGTCCTGTCGAAATCTGTAGTTGAATGATTCCCGGGTGGGATGGGTGTCAATGGAAAACTCGTCCAGCAGAGGATCAGGGGCGATTTATAGATGCGAGGGAACTTGGTGTTCTGTTTTGGTGGGTTAGGAAGCCGTTGGAGCTGCCATGGTCGCGGTTCCTTTGATACGTCAAAGGCGGGTATGGCTTTCAGTTTGGACAATGCCGGCATTGAACCTTAGAGCAACCCGGTTGGAGAAGATGATAGGATGAACAATGTGTTTTTTTTTGTTCATAGATCCTTTGTGAAAATGCGCGATTGTCCTAGGTGAAGCTTTGCTGCAGCTACCAGCCTCGGCTTTTTCAGGAGAAGACAAAGCATGGTGAGGCCAGGTTCGTGGCGCTAGAATCACCAGGTGCACCATTTTATATGGCGAAATGGGGCCTCATAAGTGTGATGCCGCAGCAGAAGTACTATGCCAGGAAAAAAGGGTATAACGGTAGTTCTCCATGTGGCGCTCTGTCAACGAGTAGGCAGCAAAGGGAAATCTGCGGGCGTCCCAGCGTTTATCAAGACGGTTGACAGCGCTGTCGTTCAACCTCCTATGGCCTACAGGGTATGGCCAAGTGCTAAGAGCCGAGCTCCCACTTGTAAATCCGCTCTCTGTAGGTCGTGATAACACCGCCGCGAGATTGTGTACCAGGGTTCTTGTAGCCGGGCACCTGGAGTAAACGTAAGAGGTGCCTAACGAGCTCCTTGCTAATTCTTTTACTTTATTCATACCCACCATTTGTGCCGTGTAAGTGCGTGCAAACTCGAAGTGAGAACCGGGGATCGTGTTATCTATACCGCGACTGCCGCATATAGGTGACTAGGGGGCGACAGGTCTGTTCGCCTCGGCCCTGACGGCCCTGGCGGCGACCTCGCCGGGCCCGGGGCGTGCACCGACACGGGTGACCCTTGGCGCCGGCCTCGGCGGCGGCACAGGCGCGGTCGTCTCCTGCCGGCCGCAGGCCTTCGGCCACGATACCCGAGGCGGCGGTGTGTCCGGGGGAAGGCTAACAAACTTGCTAGGGGTGTGGAATGGGACGACGGGGAAGTCCGCGTGGGGGTCGAACATGTCATTCTTGAGCCGGGCGCGCTAGAGAGGAATAAACCATGTTTGTCTGGGTAGATGTAGCGGCTCTCTCTGGCTCACCCGTTCATTGCCCGTGCCAGTATTTATGGGCATGGAGCGATGCCGGACCAAGCCGGCCGCTGTCACGGGGTGTAAATCCTGATTAAGATGGTTGGCCAATCGAGGAGGGGGATAGCCGCAGGAAGGTTGAGTTGCCACGCAAGACAACGAGCTAGTTTGTGACGACCGGACCTCGTAAACGCCATCCGGCTGCCCCTGACTGGGTCCTAGAAATACCCCTGGATGGTTAACCGCTTACTTGAGGGCGTGCGTCTAGTAGAAGTCCCCACAAGCACCACCGCATCCGTACTCGCATCCAATGGATCTTCGTTGACCGCATGTGCTCAACTCTCGGCGTCTCTGAGCTTTAGAGCTCCGAGAAGACTAAGGAGAATCAGCCCCGACGCCAGGGCTGGCAGGAAACAGTCCACCCGGTCAGCAGAACGCGCGAGATCGGTGTGACGGGGACATGGCTATGCGAAATACGTACAGTAGTCGCTCCGGATGGAGCCAGCGAACGCATCGAATATCTTGCTTTTCAGTTCGTTCGGGAGCAATCGCGCGTAGTTTAGGCTTTCCAAGCTCTTCCTGATAACCTGCGATAACCATCAGAAGGCGGCGTCCCGGAACAAGCGATGCGCGTTGACAGGACGTGGCTTACCTCCTCTGTCACCGCAGGGTCGTTTGAAAGCCTCAATCTCACCATTGAGCGCATTAGGACGGTCGACACGGTGATGGCAATGTCGGCTACAAAGGCGAGAACGAGATCAAAAGTGGCGTACATGGGTGGCTGGTCTGCTGATGGTGTGAGTGTTACGGACAGAGGCTGGTACAAGACGATACACGCTGGCAGCATGCGAGACTGAGCGCATACATAGCTATGTCACTAGGTCAGCCCACTTACCGATCTTGTCGACAGCCAAGAAAAGGGCGGTGATCAAGCAGTTTTCCACAATTCCCATAGCGAACCCAACTACCGCTAATAGGGCGATGTATGTCGTAGTACCCGTGGCTACAGTAGGCAGGTAGACGGATACGGCCCAGTCGATTAGCTATATGTGCGATGTTTACAGTATATAATGATGCATTGATATCAGGGCCCTTACTGATAGATGTAAGCGCGAGCATAGAATAGACGGTTGCGAGGACTGCCATGTTTATTATAAGCAATTTCTTGAGCCTCTTGGTTTTCTTGATGACGATGCCAGCGAGGACGGCGCCGAAAGGACTGGCAGCGAAGATAACTGAGAGGGCCCAGTCTTTGAGTTTGTCTGCGCCCTGGACGTCCATATAGAGCGATAGGTTGAAAATGACCTTTTTGGCAGAGCGTTGGTTAGTACTGAGCGTCAGATGATGCTCCAACGCACGGGAAGCATAATGGATGGCGAGGACTTGCTGAGTTGTAGGCAAAGACCACGCCAGCAGCAGAGACAATGACCGTGAGGGCATTCCCATTGCTAACTAGCCCCATTGGAATGATGGGCAGAGCAGCCTTGGACTCGACCCAGCAGAAAAGTGCCAGCCAAATCGGAGAGATACAGAGAAGGATGATTTCAAGGGGATGGGTCCATGACAGAATCTCCCCACCCAAGCTGATAGCCATGAGAGGAGTGACAACAGCAAGCAGCAGAGTGACCGCGCCCAGAGCGTCAAACGGGCGCTGGCTCAAGCTTGGAAGAGGGGGCAGTAGTAGGCCTATGGGCGCACTGCGGATGAGGATGATGCTGGCGGTAACCAGAGCACAAGATGCGAGCATAATGACGTATTCGGCACCGAATGTCCTGCCAGTCACCAATCCAGTCAGTGTCTACTTTGGTTCCAGCATGCGGAACTCTGGTGATGACGCAGCTTACGCCCGCCATCCAAACCTGGTAGCAATGGAGGAGCCTAGGGGTCCGCCTGAGATCTCGGCAAGGGTGCCCGCTACTAGGACTCCACTTCTCCATAGTGGAATCTCGGTGACGCCAACAAGATCTACACGCTGGTTTAGAAAAGCCGGCCTGGCCCTATCAGAGAAGCATGCTGGACCGCGGCAGTTATCGAACGCGTTTGAGGGAGCTCACCGCTGATTACTAGGACGGTCAACAACGAGAGGCCTGATTTCCCCAGGCCTGCAATCGCTCGTGAGAGTGCCAATGCCCAAATGTTTGTCGAAAGAGAGCATGACAGAAAACCCTGGGCACAGAGCCAAACAGCAGTGAGGAGAGGCAGTTGGACACCACGAGAGAGTGATATGTGGCTGTACTGATGGCAGGGGATGGGCCATGATCAGCACGACCCGAGAGTAGTGGCGTTCTCGTCGGCGGCCCAGCACTCCAATCAAGGGGACTGACAAGGGGCTGTGAGGCCGATTCGCTGATGGAACCGGCGAGGACAACCCACACAGCGTTGCCAAGGTTGTCCAGGTCCGAAGCTAGGTAAGTACGCCCATTAGGTAAAGGCTATATCGGTCGTCTCCAGTGGAGAGAACAGGGCTACTATGTACAAGGAAACCAAACGGACGGGATTACCCACCGATCAGCTTGTTGTAATTGCTGACGAGGAAGGCCAGGTCGAACGATTGGGTGAAGGAGCTGCAGGTTAAGGCAGAAGCGGGAATTATGGTTAGTGCATGCATCTACTATGTCGTGTCGTCCTCCAGGAAGAGGTTTACAGCGCAGGAGAGGAGCTGGACACAGAAAAGGGGCTACACACCCTACGACGACGCCAGCGGCCAACAAAACAAGGGCCACCCTGTGCCGGCCTGGGCTTTGATCCTCTGCAGCACTTGGAACTGCCTGATTTGGGGATCCGTATAACAAAGCTTGCGGGTTGTCGTGCCCGGACTCAGACACCAGGGCGGTTGTGTCCGAGACATGGCCGGGAAAGGCTGACGCCATTGTCTCAACGGGGTGGAGGATGGACCAAGCTTCCCGCTCAAGTGGTGTCGCAAGAGCTAGACATCACCCACCTCTTGATGATATCAAGAATGGATGGACGGTGGAGGTATTTTATTCAAAACAGAAAGCCCCTTCAAAATGGACATGTAGCACTCGTGGGTGCCTGGGCGGTGGCGACCCTGCTTTCTCCAGGGAGGGATTTTAGGGGATCGGAAATAATTGCTCCATAAGAACAATGGGGCACTTTCAGTACCTATGTATTTCATCTTTCCACGGCTGCGGTTGGATGGTCATGGCTTGGCGTGGGCTGCATTTCAAGAAAAGGAGGAAGCCGCGTCTCGGCGGGTGCGGCAAGCCCCAGCAGCAGCCCATTCCCAAAGAGGCAACCGGTCAAGAGCAGCCAGTGAGGAGGCAGCACGGCCCGCCTCATTGGGGAAAGAAGTACCACGCGGACGCGGCAAAAAAAAAAAAAAAGGCTCTTGCTGGGCTACGTCTACAGACCGGTTGCCCGGGCTAGTGCTCGGGCTCTGACAAATCTTGCTCTCGCCGACCGCGCATGGAACTTGAGTTTGGCGCCAACACCACCATCAGCACTACCGCTATTCGCATGGAACGGCCCATCGACACACCCAGTGACTGTGCCACCAACAGACACACCGCAGATTGCACACCCTCCCTCGCTTGCCGTACCCTCGGCCGTCATCGGCCCACCCCTGCCTTCCCGACTCTCTCCTCGGCGACATTGGCCACTGTCTCGCCTGGATCAAACCGCGCTCTATGGAGGCCAACCATGGCGCTCGTTCCGGTGGTGGGCCTGGTACCATGGCCCATACGAGTACGAGCAGCGGCATGGCGGACGACAACGGCCGCACCGTTGTCGAGCTGCCAGACCCGCTGTTGCATGCCCTGAGTCCCTTCAACGAGGGCATGGCCGGGGCGGCGCTGCCCTTCGCGAGCGCCACATCAGGCACGCTGCCGCCCTTTGGCATGGGCCTGCCAGTTCCCGACGCGCCTGCCGCCTTTCCTGCCTTTCTCCCCTACCACCATCCGGGGACTGCCATTAACCATCCTCAGACCCACCCCCAAGCCATGCCGTGTGACCCCAGCTCGTGGCAGTTTCTGGGTATGGATTCAGCCCCTTTGCCAGCCACCCGTCAGCATGCCACTCTTCCACGGCAGGCGGCTAACATGTGCACTACCCATCATGCAGCCTCTCCGGCGCCGTGGTGCAGCGTCGGATCTGCAGCCCATACTGGTCATAACGTTGGAGACTCTGAGGCTTCATCGCACCAGCTCTATGCACCTTCCCTGGCTCCTGCCGCCACCGCTTCCTTGCCCAGTGCACTTGTCCCTGATACCGATGCCGCTCGCCTCGGGAACGACCCTGGGACCACTGAAAGTGTTGGTGGTGGCGAACTGCGGCTTGCTGTGCCCTCACAACCACCACCACCACCCAGACATGGAGGGGCCGCACCACATCCAATGCACCTGGTTGGGCCCACAGTTGACGACGACGTTTCCTTTTCGACGGGCCTGCCCAGCTTCGACATGTCGGCCTTCTCTGGACCGGGTCACTCTGAACCGCCTGCTTCCATTGACCCGGAGCCGCTTCAGCCGCCCTCCGAACCGCTGCCGGAGCCTGGCTGGCCATCCGACCATGCTTGGCGCCCCACGCATTCGGGTAGCTTCACAGACCCCTCTGGCTGCCCTCTGGTTGGCCGGCCGCACAGTCCCTCTGGAAATGTGATGACATATGAGTCTCCGCATCTTGCCCAGTCTGCTAGAAACGATGTCGCTCCCACACGGCCTCGGGAGGCTATTGCGTCCTCGTCTGGCGTTGACTCGTCGCGGGGATCTCGCGTCCGTGCTGCTCCTTCCGGGCCATCTCGACGTAGTCAAAGTCGCCAGGAGATGAAGCCGTACATGTCCCAGTTTGCCACATCCTCGAAAAAGAGGAGATCCTTCTCCCAAGATCGTCGACAGGAGGTAGCCGAAATGAGGAGAATTGGCGCTTGTTTTACCTGCAAATTGCAAAAGGGAATGGTAGGTATTTTCACACAGCCTTGCCTGTCACTCGCCTCTACCGACATACGACGTATCATTTTGGGCACAAGTGCTTTGTGCTAAAAGAAAAAAAAAAAAACGCACCACACAGTGCGACAGTGGTGATATAGGGACCACCGGTCCCTATGCCGGCCGTCCTGCCTGCAAGACGTGCCGGGATAGGCAGAAGAGGAACAAGGACCCGGGGCTGCTGGTTCTATGCTACAGATTGGATCTCAACGACTGCTGCGTTTTCAGGAGAGGCAAGCAAGCCCTGCCCAGTTGGCCCCTTGGCTTCCATTCCCCACCCCCGTCTCGGAGCTGGTTGAGTCAAATGTGCTGCTGACACCAACACCTTGGTCTTGAAGCATCCCCGCTTCACCGAGTGGAAGGAAGGGAGACTATGTGCTGGGATTCTTCACACGCGGGCACCACCCCGCTCCAGATCAAGATGACGGGTCTAATCAGTACGAAGCCCCTGGAGGTGCAGTGCCGCTTCTTTAAGCAGGTGGACTCCGACCGCGTCCACAAGAACATCGGAGGGTCGAATCCTGGCGAGGTCTGGAAGCTCCCACCTCTTGCCGCCACAAATTTCGCAGCAATCAAGAGGGCTCTGAATGAGAACTTCCTCGGCTGGTGTACTGGCTTCATCGGCGCACTCCGAAGCCCCCATCGTAGCCAAAAGACTCAAGCGCTCGCAGAATGGCTTCACCTGGCGCAGCAGTACGCGGTAAGCCATGGTTGGTGTCTCTTGTGGTCGGCTGCCAACATATCAGCTGCCGCGTGCCCCTCATGGGATCGGCTGACGGTGTCTGTTGGTTTGTTACATCACAGGACGATCAACCCGAGTCCCTCACATACCGCGCCCTGCAGTTGTGGACGGGGGCGAATCTTACACAAGTCGAGAGGGGCCTCACGGGTGAACGGACACTGGGTATCGGCCAGGTGCAGGACGAGACGTCAGCACTCAACGGCCTTATCCCCATCCCACCCATGCTCGACCTCCAAATCGACACCGTAATCATAAGGTGGATGTGTGCGGTGCAGGACGATTTGATGAAGGACCTCTTCAAAAAGATACGTGAAAAGAAGGAGCACCACATTCTGGACATTTTCCTCGCCACCTTCGTGCTTTCCTGTGCAGCCGAGTGTGTGGCGTGCGAGCAGAACGCGTTCGTAAAGGGATACGAAACCTGCAGGGCAAGTCTCCCACTTCCGGGGCGGGATGGGCTAGGGGCCCTTGATTCGTTATCTGGCAGCACACGAACAGCTAACTTGGAGGCCATTCTTGTTACAGGAGACGGGGGTCTACCGTTATGTAAAAGATTGGTCCGACAATATGGTGTCCCACCTCTCCTGGTCGGTCCGCCACCTGATATACACGTTCAAAAAAGGCGCAGACCATATCTTGTCGGGGGGGCTGTCGTCACTGCCTATGGCGGCCGAGATGGCAAAGATAAGCGAGAAGTACCAGAGCAGCCTACGGGACACGCTGGAATCGTTGAGTAAGTCCATTCCTGGCCACCAGCACCACCAAGTACTACCTCGCGCATCTGTACCTGGCTGTATCTGTTGAGGTCCACGCTACGGGCATCACAAACAAATGTAACGGAGCTGCCGGACCAGTAGGAACTGTCGTGGATACATGCTGACGGCCGAGGACGATCCCCCTCCACCAAAACAACAGCGAGGATCACTCCAATCACGTTGGAATACACCACCACAACCGGTATCGAGATGGAGCTTTCCTGGATCACGCCCTTGCTAGAGCATGCCCGTGAAGAATCGACTTGCCCGCCGAGCAAATAGCATCGGCCCACCGCTCATCACGCGCTCACGTAGCTTTCATGATACTTGCATTGGAGATGGTGTGCAGGGGTGTGGGGAGGTTCGAGTGTTATGACTGGCACAGCTGCGGACAGAGCCGCACTAGCTGACGCCCGATGGTAGTGTGTGTGAAAGTCTTGGAATAGAGACTGATAGGCCCGGACGGGATGGGCCTAGTGTATTTGAAAGCCGCTCGAGCCGACCTTGATTTCGCTTACACCCTCTCCTGATTTCTTTTCAGCTCGGTCCTTTCGAGTATCTACCTACCTATCTATCTACCTATCTACCTAACAGCGTACTTGGAGACCAGTTGCCCAACTCAGCCAGTCAGTGAGTCAGTCAGTTGCAAGCCCTCCTCGGTCCAGCACAGAGCAAGCCCTCTTCATCACGAACACCATGGCACCTGCTGCTGCTGCTGTGGCAACCGCGACTGCGACGCCTGAGCCGCTGTACTACGTGTCTGCTCGCGAGACGGACTCGTTCCTGTCCCGCCTGTCGACATGGGAACCCGCCCCGACGGCGCCCGACGATCTCGGCCGGAGCGGGTTTCCGTCTTCGCTCAGATCGCCGCTGGTCTGGAAGGGCGCCGAGGTGTCGGCTCGGGAGGGCGAGTGGCTCGCAGTCCTGTCCGGGCAGGACGTTGAGAAGATTGAAGACGGCCTGGCTCACTTCCGTGGTACGTAACCAAAAAAAGGACGGGGGCTGGTTTGTGGTCTGATTGTACTGCTGACTGACGAGCCGGCTACCGACACGAACAAACCAGGCCTCGGCCTCGATCCGCCTGCCATCTCCCCCGAGACCTTCCCGCTGCCTGCCGACCTCAGGGCCCGCCTGGATAGCATCTCGGCCACTTGCCACGACGGCATCGGCTTCGTCGTCCTCAGGGGCTTGGACCCCGAGAAGTACTCCGAGGACGACAACGCGCTCATATTCATGGGGATATCGGCTCACGTGGCCACAGTCCGAGCCTTTCAGGACCGGAAGCGGACCCAGGTCCTATGTTAGTCCTCCCGCGCGCTCATCCCCTTTCTCGTCGACAACTGCTTACAAGAAATAAACAATACTACAAGGCCACGTTGTCAACGCTGCGGTGAACATGGCGAAGGAGAAGGTTACGTCGCCGGGGTTTACCGATGGCGCAATGGTAAGTTGAACCTCAAGGGCTACCTACCTAACCACCACCTGCTGTGTGTACATGATGACGGGAGATTATTGGTTACTGACAAGACTGTCGGCATTTACACACAGAGCTTTCACAACGACGAGGGAGAGATCCTCGCCCTGTACGTCAGAGACGGGGCCGAGACGGGCGGGAGAACCCGGATCGCGAGCGGTTGGCACCTTTATAACGTCCTCGCCGGCAAACGTCCGGATATCATCAAGAAGCTTGCCGAGAATTGGGTTCTCGACTCGTGAGTTTTTTTTTTCTATCCTTGTCGGCAGAGGGTTGTTACTCCAAGAGACTCCTTCTGACCACACACTCCACTACTAAGATTCCAGGACTACTCGGAGCACCCGGCCTGGGCGGCGCCCTGCATGCACGTCAAGGACGGCAAGGTCATGTTCACCTTCTCGCGGTACCCGCTGACGGGGTTCGGGCCGAACCGGAAGCGCAACAAGGCCCTCCCCCCCGTGAGCGAGGCTCAGGTCGAGGCGCTCAACGCGGTCGAGGTGCTCGCCAAGCAGGACGCCTTCGCCCTGCCGACGCGCAAGGGCGACATGGTGTACATGAACAACCTGGCGCTGCTCCACGGCCGCGAGCAGTTCACCGAGAAGCAGCAGCAGGAACAGAAAGACGAGAAGGACAAGAAGGCGTTTACGCAGCGCCACCTCCTCAAGCTGTGCCTCCGCGACCCGGCCAGGTCCTGGGCCGCGCCCACGTCGCTGCTGCCTGTCTGGGAGCGCATCTACGGCAACAACCGGGCCGATGGGTCGCGCGAGGAGCACTGCTGTCTTCAGTATTCGCCTGGCCAGGAGTCGCTGTGGGCTCGCAATGGCTGAGTGCCTCTCTGGACTAACCCTTGTTCTTTGTTATTTTGTTTGTCATTGTCTACCTCGATGAATTTGTCTTCTCCTTTTTTTTTTTTTTTTTTTTTTTTTTTTTTTTTTTTTTTTTTTTTCTCTCTCTTTATGTCTCTGCTCCCTTGTGGCTGCCACTCTTTTGGAATCGCGCGCCTGGATTTTACTTCCTCTTCTTCTTCTTCTTGCCTCTGACCGTATCATCCCTTTTGGATGTCCGATGTGCCGTGCCATCAACTGGCTGGTTCTCGCTCGATATGGGACGTCGTATGTTAGGTACCTAACTACCTATTCCATCAAATCAAAAACGTGTCGGCCAAGTCGATTATGACTTGTGCTTGAAGACCCAAGGACAGACTGTCAGATGCTTGAATGTTCTGCAAGTGTCCCTAGTCTTGGGGATAATTGGGCTAGCGATGTTATCGCCATTGACGACAACCCATGTGGGCATCCTCCACGGAACATGCTTTCCTTGCGCAGGGGCTTAATGCTACCGGGCCCACTCAGGGGTTTGAAGCTGGCTCGCTCGATTCCCAAGACGGCAATGACGACAGATATCCAAAGCTGAGGGTAAGCCCGAGCTCGTGTTTTGCCTCAACGGCGTGGCCAAGCGGGGTTTAGCGGGTGCTAGGGGCAGAGCTGAACCCCTGGTGTGGCTTGGTCTCGGTCACGACACGAAGTTTTCTTTTTTGTTCATTCAGACACAAAAAAAAAAAAAAAAAAAAGAAAGAAAGAAAAGAAAAAAAGGAAACAAGGTGCCGAGCTGGATGGAAGAGAAATTGATTGCTCGCTGCGCAGACATATGCACCTGGCTGGACCCAGGCGTGCAGTCAATGGACTTGGCGAGTTACGTGCCCGCATCAGCCGCGCCCAAAAAAACACATACCCTTCCCACCACCGCTGAGATTAAAAACTTCAGCCGCCGGCTGTCTTATCTGTCGCGTTAACCATCAAGCAATTTGTGTATTGTGAACCTATCATTGGACAAAGGTGCTAGCGTGTCCATGAGTGAGCGACTATTATCGACACAGGCTGGATCGGATTGACGGAGAAGACTGGGGGGTGAGAGCAGACAGACAGGTCGAGAGTTTGGGGTGAGAGGACAGGTGGAGACTGAGACAGACGGGGGTAACACACACACACACACACACCATATACACCTACCTACCTGCCCTTCGGCGCCACGCACATCACCAGCAACACAAACATGGCCTGGCCCTACCGCTTCGTCGACCTCAACGCCGACGCCAAGGCCCTGCGCCGCGAGGCCCTGGACCGCTACGCCCTCTACTCGCAGCTGTCGGTGCTTCTGCCCGTCGTCGCCGTGCTGGCCCGCCGCGTCGCCAGGCGGGCCTTTGCGTCGTCGTCGTCGTTGTCCTCCTCGTCGTCGTCCGACTACTCGGCCGTCCCGGACTCGCCACAGCTCAAGTCTCGCCGCAGCACCGGCTGGGGCTCGCTGGCCGCGCTCGTGCGCGCCGCCGTCTGGTGGCTCGGCGACGACGTCCACTATCTCGGCGAGCACCGCGGCGAGCGGGGCGTTTGGGTACTGGGCGGCGCTTGGGCTGCGTGGCTGCTGCTGCTCTGTTTTCTGGGCACGGGCGATGGTGAGTATCTCTCTCTTTCACTCTCGGTCACCGGACGAGCCCGGCATGCTGACCGGAGCCGACACCGAGGGAAAAAAAAAAAGACTACCTCCACGTGACGAAGCGGTTCGGCATCGTCGCGGCGGCACAGCTGCCCGTCCAGTATCTGCTGTCGCTCAAGTATCTGAACCCGTTCGCCTACGCGTTCCGCACCTCGCACGAGGAGGTGAACCGCTGGCACAGGGCGCTGGGGCGCATCATCTATATGCTCCTGCTCCTGCACGTCGTCCTGTACGTCAACTACCTGGCGCAGGTCGGCGCCCTCGGCCGCCGCATATTCGCGCCCATCGTGTTCGCCGGCGTCGCGTCGTGGGCGGGCATGAACCTGCTGATGGCCACGGCGCTGCCCGTGGTCCGCCGCTTTTCGTACCGTGTCTTCTTCGTCACACACCTGCTCGTGTCCTTTGCCGTGCCGGTGCTCATCTTTTTCCACGCCCCTCCCGTGCGCATCTCCATGTGCGTCGCGCTGGCCTCGCTGCTGGCCGACATCACGGTCCGCAGGCTCACGACCATGACGGGTCGGGCCGTCATGGAGGCGATTCCGGGCACGGACCTGGTGAAGGTGACGGTGGCGATCCCACCGGGCCGCTCCAACGCGTTCCGCCAGCACCCGGGCTCGCACGTCTACGTCTCCATCCCCGAGGCCGCGCGCCCGGACCTGACGTCCACGTCGAGCCTGCTGTACGAGTTCCTCTTCAACCCTTTTACCGTCGCCGACGTCGATGACGCCACGGGCGACCTGACCCTCGTCGCCCGCCGGAGGGGCGGGCCCATGACGGCGGCGCTGGCCCGCTTTGCAAAGTCGTCGGGCTCGGCCGCCTCGGCGCCGCCGACCCCGAGCACCGCCGCGAGCAGGCATGCCAACTACGACGAGACACGCATCCCACTCTTCATCGAGGGGCCCTACGGCGCGGCCAGGCACTTCCCCAACCTGGCCGGGCCGGGCTTCGACCGTGTTCTGCTGGTAGCGGGCGGTGTGGGCGCCACCTTTGCCGTGCCGCTGTACAGGGCCATCCGGCACGACAACCCTTCTGCAAAAGTCGAGCTCGTGTGGGCGCTCCGGGGTGCTGGGGACGCCACATGGGCCGTCCAGCAGCAGGAGCAACAACTACAACAGCAACAGCAACAGCAGCGGGACGAGGACGAGGACGACGAGGACAAAGGCCCAGTCTCGATACTGGCCGACGAGAACGTGCACCTCTTCCTGACGGGGCCGTTGCTGGGCGGTGACAGCGGCTCAAACCTGGCGGTGCCCGACGGCGGCGGCTCCGGCGACGGCACGGAGCTCAACGCGCTGTACCGGCGGGGCGAGCGGCTTACGGCGCAGCACAACCGGCGGCGGCCGGACCTGCGGCGGCTCGTCGACGACGTCTTCAGGCACGGGTCCGAGGAGCGCGTGGCCGTGCTCGTGTGCGGGCCCGAGGACATGGTGCGCGAGACGAGGCGGTGCGTCGGGCCCTGGGTCGCGCGCGGGCGCGAGGTCTGGTGGCACAATGAGTCGTTTGGGTGGTAGGAAGCTATATGAAACTGCGGGGCTCTCTATCTGTTGGTTTTTCGCCGCTTCGATTTCTGGCATTTGTGTTGTTTTTTTGGCTAGCAAACATATCCGCACGCGTAACGCATATATACCTGGGTATAATCAGCATAAATGGAGATAGAGATGGGTATATACGATGATGTGCAGCTGGGCTGTTATGGTTGCTGTTTAGGCCGCTCATGTCTCTTGTGCATCCCCTGTTCGCTTGTCCCGTCGGGATATGAAAACCAAGCCCTTCCCGCCTGGTTTATTTGGGTGAGCATGTCGGCTTACATCTCGCAAGGGTCGACAACCACACATACACGCAGGAAAGCGCATAGCAAAATAAACTGACACAAAGAGAAAAGAAAGGAGACGTGCCCATCGAGGGTGTGCACACAGACAAGGCGCGCAAGTCGCTCCCTCAGTTCTCGCACACAACCAAGCACAACGGCACGGCCGTCGACCCGGCCACCACAAGCCATCGGGTTCCTGGCACTGTCGAGGACCGGGCGCGGCAGGGGCTCCGGAACCTGAGCGTCGTCAAGGTTAACTAACGTCTTTAATTACGACTATGGTCGGTTTTGCTGCTATGAACGAGGCGCATGACGCGGTCTCTGCGGCCGAGCCCAAGCCTATGTTTTTTTTTTTCTCTTTCTTTTCCTTCTTCTTTTCCCCCCCTCTTTGTGTCTTTATCTTCTTTTAGTTTCTTCCTTTTCTTTCCTTTTGCGTATTGTGATGTGATGGAAGCTGGGGTTGGTTGGGTAAGGGTGTGTAATCGATTTTTAGCCGATGGGAAAATACAGGCTGGTATGGAGGGCCTGCTGCAGTTCGCGGCAAACGGCGGCCGAACCAGGCCGCTCGTTACGGGCAGCTACAAACCAGGCAACCAGGCGTCAGCCCACCTACCTCTTCAGGCAGCACTGGACGGGAGAGAGCCGCGCGGGGTCGAAAGGGCAGAACCGATCAACCGCTTCTGCCCATATCTTTATACCCTCTCCCACACTGCTCCTCCATCTTCTGCGCTCCCCACCATCGCCAGAGTGCTATCCTATTGCCTACGCTGGCTGGATGCCCCATCGTCGGTGTGTTTTCTCGCAATGTCTTTCGCCTTGTACCTGGGGGACAGGGCCAAGAAATCTGGAACCTGGTCGCCCGAACCAGGGCCAGAGCCAGAGCCAGACTCTGCCAATCCCACAAAGGAACTGCTCGGAGCGCTCAAAAGGTAATTAAATAAAAAAAAGCGACTGCCCATCAATCTCTCCAGGGGGCAGTATGTTCGGGACAGTGCTGATGGCTCCCACACACCCTCAGGCTTTACGAGAACGCCGACTACTCCGACTTGACCCTGTCTTGGGGCGGAGATGACTACAAGGTGCACAAGGCCATCGTGTGCCCACGATCCGACTTCTTTGCCGCGGCGTGCCGCGGCGACTTCAAGGTGAGTCTGCCCTGGTGGCTCGTCGCTGCTCCCTTCCCAACGCATTTTCGAAACGCGTCCTTCCTGGCTGACTCCTCGTGGTGTCCGGCCCTCTTTACTCGCTGCACAGGAGGCGCGCGAGGGACGAATCAGCCTTTCGGAAGACGACCCTCAGGTCGTGGATCTCATGATATACTACATGTATCATCTGGACTACGACATCTCTCAACGACGGCGGGGCAGCGAGATGCTAGCCAACGGGGCAACGGCAGGCTGGGAGCTTCCTATCCATGCCAAGGTGTACGCGATCGCCGAGAAGTACGGAGTTGTGGGCTTGAAGACCGTTTCCCACCGGAAGTTCGAGGCTGCGCTGGTCAAGTTGGGCAGGAATCAAGACAATCTCATCAAGGCCGCGCGGGAAGCCTACGAATCTACGGTGGAAACTGACAGACGTTTGAGGGATGCGGTGGCGGCACATTTCTACACCTATTCTCACATCCTGGACGAGAAAGAGGTCCAGGATCTTTTGAAGGAGGTGCCAATGCTGGCATATGACCTTCTCATGCTGATGCACCGACGCCGAGACAATCCTTTTGGCTAGGTAGTGGGATTGGCCCGTAAACATTGCCAGGCTAGCATGATAGAGATGCTCCTCATGAAAAGTTGATATGTCCCAGCCAGAGCATTTCTGCTCTATCTACCTGGGCACTCATTGATAAGCCAGGGGATGTGTGGTTCGGGGTCCATATAAGCCTACCAGATGCGCCCCCGGCATATATAATGTTTTTAGGATTAGTGTAGTGTGGCCCTGGGACTGCTGGATTAACGTGCAGCCAGCCCGAGACCGTCAATGTCCACCACCCCAGCTTGCCGTTTGTTCTGGACCGAGACCATCTCCTCTTACTTTCCTGTATCATTCTTGTTATGTCTAATACCCATTCTTTAAACAACCTGATTGTGTGGTTTATACAAGGCAATCTCTGTACCGGAAGTGGCGGGCAAGGGCATCTGTTGGCTCAGAGAAGGAGCTTCGGCCTTTGGCTCGTGACGATCTCGGCTAGCACTGGACCCTGGAGCTCAATTGATCATGGGGCAGTTAATCCCTGTCGTACGTAGCTCGTTGACGTCAAGGACCCCCCCCCCCCCCCCCCTCTCCCTCAAAAAAAAAAAAAAAAAAAAAAAAAAAATCTCCACCACACCGAGCTCGACAGGGGCGACTGCCACCGCGGACACTCGACTCGCTCCGCAATTGCTGCTTCCACGATGGCTGCCACTTGGCTCCAACTCTTCTCCTCCCAGCTTTGGATTCCCATACCGAGCACGCACCGCTCTACGCAAACGAAATGAGGCAGTCAACTGCCTCGCCGGCCTTGCGCGCGGCCTTCCAGCTAGGCCTGGGGGGCTGTCGCAATGGTTCCGTCCTAGGTGCGGCGGCAATATCCAGACGTCCCGTTCTCAGCCTCGCTCCCCGAGCAGGACACAACAGCAGGAGTAGCAGCAGCAGCAGCTCCACCGCCCAAAAGCCGTCACCATCACCTTCACCCCCGCCACAGCAGCCTTCGCCGTCGCCCTCGGAGCTGTCACAAAAAGCAGCAATAGCCAAGGCAGTGAACCCGCCCGCCTCGACGCGCCCTCCCCCGCTCGACCTGCCCGAGCCGGACCCGAAAGCAAACGCCATAAAGCGCATCTTCGGCCTCGGCAAGGCCTACCTCGTCTTCTACAAGAACGGGCTCCGCGCCATAAAGACAAACTACCACCTGCGCTCCGCCGTCGGCCGCGGCTCTGGGGAAGTAAAAGGCGCGGCAGACGCAACAACAACAACAACAACAACATCACCACAAGCCACGCCCGCGGTGCCGCGCCGAGGGTCCCGCGCCGCGCTGCAACTGGCGGCCCGCATGCGTCACGACCTGAACCGCCTGCCCGTCTTCCTTCTCGTCTTCGCCGTCTTCGTCGAGCTGACGCCCCTGGTCGCCGGCCTGGTGCCCCGCATCGTGCCATTGACCTGTCGCATCCCCGTGCAGGAGGACCTGCTGCTGCGCTGGGCCGAGGACCGCCGTCGCGCCTCCTTCAGCGACCTGTCCGCCCTCCTCCTGCAGGCTAATACCGCCGCCGCCGTCGCCGCGTCCGCTCCTGGCCCGACAGCCACGGGGGCGGGGAGCCACCGGCAGACGACGACGACAACAACAATAGCGGCCGGGTCCCAAAAGGTCCTCGCCCTCGCGGACCGACACATCGCCCGCAGCCTCGGCCTCGTTGCCCCCGCCTGGGACTGGATCGGCTGGGTCCCCGCGCCGCTGGCTCGCGCCCACGTCTCGAACCGCCTCGCCTTCCTAGCCCGAGACGACAGGCTGATGCTGGAGGCCGCAGCCGAGGCTCTCGGGCAGCAGCAGAAGGCTGTCGTCGACGCCGCCGTCGACGCCCTGGTCGACGACGAGGTCCGCATCGCCTGCGCCCACCGCGGCATCGACGTTCGTGGCAAGTCCGTCGACGACGAGCTGCGCCCCAAGCTGGCCCACTGGCTGCGCCTCGTCGCCGATGCGGGCCAGTCGCCCATCGGGACCATGAGGGAACTGCTCCTGTCCAAGCCCGACTCGTGGCCCGGCGCCGTTCCGGAGAACCAGGGAGAGAAGGCCGTGTATGGATATGTCAGCTGAGTAGGTTTTGATTCACTCAACTGTGCTACTATGAAAAAATGTATATGCAAAATGCGGGCGTATATCGTACCACCGCGCCATTGTTCACTATCTCTCCAAGCCTTGAAAATGAGCAAGACCATGCAAGAAGCTTCTAAGGAGACGATCATGGAGGTGGGTAAAGGCAGTTCGGGGCACCTCCATTTTAAAGGCCCAGAAACACACCCTTCTTTCTAAATGCTGTCTCGGTGATTGTTTTGCCATCCGCTTCCGCTTCGGATTGCCTATTATCCGACACGATGTTTTCGACGAAAAAGTAGAAACGAGGAGAGGAGCAGAGGACCGGCATAGAGGTAGGCCTCAACTGGGGCAAGGTATGGTTATATATACAGATATCGAGGCATGGTATTTACAGTACGCGTCGAACCCTCCACCACGAGGAAAGGGTTGATCCAGCAAGAGAAAAGTCCAATAAAAAAAGGAGGATAGAAGAAAAAAGGTTAAGCCGAAGCATGTGGTGATACCTGCCGATTCCTCTCAAAGCGGCGACGGATGGGTTCCACGCCGGGATTTTACGGTTACTGCCTGAACCGAGCAAGCTGCGCCATGATGCTCTGCACCTGCTGGTTGGGGTTGGCGCCGTGTTGATGCGCAGCGGGAAGCATGGGCCCCGGAGCGGTGACGGCAGGGTATCCAGGAACGCCATAGGGAGCCGAGACTGCTGCCGTAGAAGGGGCTGCACTGGAACCCTTTAGGTTGCTGAGGATCGCGTTGATATCAAAGTGCTGCGGCGCCGCGCCGCCCATGGCAGGGTGGGCGGTCGGAGGCGGGGGCCCCGCCGAGGCTGGAACGGGGGCGTGCGCGGGAGCACCGTATGCCACCGGCGCCACGGGCCCCGACTGCGGCTGCTGCCCTTGCAGGGACATGAGCACTTTCTGCAGCAGTGCCGGGTCAAGACCTGGAACAAGAGCCCCAGCCCGGGCATTAGGAGCAAATCCGGGATAATTTGGCTGCGGGTAGGCTTGTGGATATCCGGCCGCGGCCTGGGGTGCAGCATAGGCCGCAGGTTGCGGCTGGTGGAGAGCAGACGGCTGGCTACGCATCTTGGTCTGCAGTACAAGCTCGGCCGCTACGCTGACGTCGAGATCTCGGTACTCGTTGAAGTTGACCTGCGTGGTGCCTGGAGTCCGGTTGAAGACCTGCACGGCAACCTTGCCGACGCTCTGCGCATGCAGGTCCAGCTTCACTACTGCATGAACCCCGTCGACGATTTGGCGCTGGACGATGCTGTCAAGGAAACGAGGGTCGACGAACATAACATCGGTCCTGAGATCCCGGTCCGAGAATCCTTTCTGCACGTACTGGACGAAGTCTTTGTGGACATCCTGCAGCAGGAGGATCTGCGCGTCAGGGACGCCGCCTTGTGGCGCCCGCGTACTTTGTCCACCATAACCGCCATACCTATGACCGTCACCATGCGCCCGCGCGGGGCTGCGCTGGCGGTAGTCGTCGGACCTCGAGTAAGGTCTGGGGGACCGGGATCGTGACCTGCCTCTCTCACCGTGCCGTCCGCGGCCGTGATCATCGCCGAATCGATCTCCATTTCGACGGGAAGGCTGGTCGTAGCTGGGACGGTATCCATCCGAATGACGGCCGCCATCGCGTGTGCTGTCGCGTCCATCGTAGGCGTCGCCCTTGCGCCCACCCTTCTTGTTGCGGTCATTGTTACGATCAGGGGAACGCTCGCGGTCCTTGCCGCTCTTCTTCTGTGTTTTGGAAACTTCCAGGTCTTTGGTTGATACTAGTTAGCATCGGCCGCCGTGCAGATATACGGGTGGCGCGACCTACTTATTTTGCGACCGCGGACGTCGATGCCCTGGAGGTGCCTGATAGCCTCAGCGGCTTCGGCAGCGGTGTGATACTGGACGAATCCGTACGCGGGCTTCAGCGAGATCTGTGCTAGGCGGCCATACTTGTGGAACATGCCGAACACCTCCTTTTTCGAGACTCGCTCTTGGGATAAGTTGCCTAGCGGTCGCTGTCGTCAGCCAATGGATATGCACACGGATGGCAGTCAAAACTACAATAATGCACAAGCGGTAAAAGAGTGAATCGTGAAGGTCCATGCAGGGGCGGCGAGGCCTACCAACAAAAATACGGGAGCCATCGGGAAACTTCTCCCACTTCGCTTCCGCTGTGTACCGTCGCTCATCAGCAAGAAACATGTCATACGTCTGCGAGCCAGCGTTGCGTGCATTATGGCGAGAGCCAGACTGAGCCTTGGGCCCGGATGGAGCTCCGCGAGTGGCAGCTGGGCCGGACGGAGGTAGCGCATTGCCATTCTTGGCTCCGCGGCCACCCTTGTTTACGCCTCCGGGTCCCTTCTTCCCATGCATGAGAGCGGCAGGACCGGTCGGCGGGGTCGCGTGTGCAGGGAACGACATAGGGTTAGGGTCGCTTGCTTTGGGAGGCTGTTGGTTGATGGCCTGAGGCGGCTTGCCCGCGGACAGCGACGGTGCGTTGGGCGGGGCTAGCCCTGTTGTCGATGCATCATTTGCACTGGCCGTCTGGGCGGCGGCGGCGGACGGGGGTCCTGGTTCCGGTTGCATATGGCCAGCAGGGTCGGATGCAGAGGAGTCGGACGACAGGGAAACCGCCGACACGGACGGAGAGGCGGCGTTGATGTCATTCACCAACTCCTGGATATCAAGCGCGAGATTGGCATCATTGCCCGCGTAGCTACTCTCCTCATAGTGAGGCTTGGGCGGGTCGGAGGATTCATTTCTCAAAGCAGGCTGGGAGGCGAGCTGAGACTGGTCTTGTGGCGGCTGGTGCTGTTGTGCCGGCCTGGCGCCATCGGCGGGCTGAGTGTTGGTTACTGCCACAGCGTCGGAGTGGGCCACAGGATGCCCGGCTGTTTGTGCACCATACAAGCTCGGCGGCGACGCCTCGGCAGAGCCCTCAGGCGCCAGTGGAGAGGAGTTGGACTTGAATTGATCCGGTGCAGCATTGGTCGGCCCAGGCGGTTTATGACTACTGCGCTCCAGAGATGGGGCCGATACGACGGACTCGGTCTCGTCCTGTGGCAGCGAGACGTCTTCCTCACGGATCGGAGAGTCGAAAGACTTGGCGTAGTCATCCACGGCAGCCTCAGACTCAGCAGCGCCGTCAGCAGCGGCCGGTGCACTCACGTTGGCTTGAGTCTCAACGCCGTCTTGGCTGTAGATATCGAGATCGTCATCATCAGAGAGGACGCCGTCCTCCGAGCCGCCGTTACGCATTTCGCGGACGACAATTGTGTTGCCCGGAGGATCCGAACTGGCAGCCATGCCAGGTCTAGTCAAGGTACCGAGAAGACAAGGAGTCCTGGCAGCTGCAGAGCAGGTAAGATATCGGAAAAGCCGTGCAGACAAGGCTGGCAAGAGAGGGGAGCGGATGGCAATCTCGAGGTGAGGAGACACTCTCGTTGACGTGTTTGGCTCAGACAGCAAATAGCACTGATATCGGAGCCACAGAGCGATTTGATTTAGTGTAGAGCCGAGTAGGCACCTGGCAGCACGACACGAGCCCCAACTCAGTCTGTTGCGGGGTTCAGTTGCCAAGAGATGGTGGGTTCCAACGAGGCAGGGAAGGCAGGCAGGCAGGTACGTGTAAAGCGCGGCAGCGCTAGGATACGACGACAGTCAAGTCAATTATGACCAGAAGCCCGAGCGAGCGGGTAGTCTAAAAAGGCACAGCGGGCGTGATGATGGCGGCAAGCCGAGGACCGACAGGTGAGATATGTGCGGTGACGGACTATGGCTGCAGGGGAGTCGTGGCCAGCGCAATCAGCTGCACTCAAAAACGTGGACGGGCTGGGAAGTGAGAATATAGAGGCTGCGTCGGCTACAGTCGACCGCGGAATCGGGCAGCGTTCGAATGGACGGAAAAGATTTTGATCGATTGAGATCTGCAGAGTCAGGGCCAGCATTTGAGGTGAATCGAATCAGGCGTGGAAACAAGCATCCGCTGGATGGAGGAGAAGCAGAGAAAAGAAGAAAAAGTAAAATTGAGAGACGTCACGCTCAATGACGCCAAATTGACCCCTCGTGGCTTCTCCAGGGAAAACGAGAAGAAAAGTTTGACCCGTTCCACAAGCACTGGCGTCCATGTTCAAGGGGCGGCGGGTGGACTCGGCTAAGCTTCCCAATTCGGATAAGCGCAGATCCAGCTGCTTATCGAACGATGGCTCGCACGTGACAAGCCACATTCCAAGCAGCCGGCCAGGAAGCAGCCTGGTTTGCCAAACTGATTCCATCTCGTCTACCTTGTCTATTGAAGAGAATAAAACATAGGAGTCTTGACTAACATTAATGTGCGCTTTATATCGAGCCACATTGGCCGCGGTTTGCAAGGCACCAAAGCCCACAGGCCTTGTCCTTGCATGGGCTGGCCTTATTCCAAGGGCGACATCTACGCGAGCAATCGCGTCAAAAGGAGGTGCAGGTTCTCGCCGGGGACTAGAGCTTGATCCCGATGTTTTGGAAGAAGCCAGGGCATGGAAGGCATCCAAGGCTCTCACTATTGCGGGGCTACCAAAGGGAGACACGACGTACTCTCGCTCGAGCGGCCCAGGAGGCCAGCACGTGAATAAGTCCGTATCCTTCGAAAATGACCTCGCAGGATCACACCCGTATCGCCGAGCGTAGACGGCTGACACAGGGCGAGAGGGCACAGGACAGAGAGTAAGGCGACAACGTCGTGGCCGTTGTACGTGCTGCTGGCGAAGTTACCCAAGGCGCTGCACAAGGGAGTCCGGGGATCCAGATACTACGTCCAAAGCTCCGACTCGATATCTATATCATCACAAGACGAGCGCAGTCGAGACATGAACATGGCCACAAATCGACAAAAGCTGTGGCAGGAGATCCAACACATCTATACGGAGACGGTCCCGGGCGAGACGGACGAGGCAACCAAGGAAAAATACAGAAAATTGTGAGTATTTGTTTTGCCTTGGCTGTGAGCCGGAGCACGAATGCCAGCCGGCTGACGTGAGGGTCAGAAAATTGCGCGCCAACGACGAGAGGATAAAAGCCAAGAAGCAACAGTCGGCCAAGAAGGCGTCGCGAAGAGGCGGTTTTAACGAATAAACCGGCGTCCAATTCGAGCCATTAGGCCGCATAAACTCTCCTTTCCGAGTTTTCAGCTCGCTGCAGCTATAAAAACTGTGCTTTAAATTTGCTCAATTGCCACTCATGTCAAATTGTGGAAGAAGGCCCCAACCTTTTTCCTTTTTAAGTTGTGGCGTTGGGGCGATAAATCTTACCAGCCTACCGGTAGCCCCGTTTCCGAACGCAAAAATCGATCCATCCATGAAGGAGCAGAATCTCGCCAGGGGGCTCGGACTTCATTGATGAGATCAAATGGGGATCCCGCAACAATGCAACTGAGGGGCGTTGGTGCTTGTCACAAAGCCCGGGCAGCGGAAAGCAACAGGAATCCCTCGGGTGCCACATCGAGACATGAACCCGAATAAAAGCTGTCGGCTACACGACGGGTGTACTTGGTACCCAAGTATCTTGGTGCATACCTAACTGCCGGTGGTTGGCTACATCCTGCCGCCAACTGCTGTTGGTGAGAGCCGAGTGAGGAGACGCTGGCATTGGGCGCCAGCGCGTCGCAATGGCGGCTCCAGACTGCCCCATGGCCGTCAGCTGAGGTTGCGCTGGCGGGGTGCCATCAGCCAGAACCCTGACAGGGCTAGGCTTGCCACCGGCGATCGGCTTAGCTGCTATCTTTGGCACTGGGCTGGGCGGGGTGCAGCGGGCTGATCGCCGGGTGCACCACTTCCCTTGATCAGAGGAAACCCATTTTCATCTGACCAAGCCTCAATCCGCCGATATTCCCGCCGACTCTCCCTCTTCCCGCCGTCTTGGCTTTTGCGCCATATAGTAGCGGTAGCCTGGCCCTGGCCATCCTGACGCGCCCACTCCGGCCCGTCGTTTTTTCCTTATTTTTATTTTCGTTGCCCAGCGCCAACAACGGTCCTGACCGTTGCTCGTTTTCGTCTCCACCGGACCCCAGCCGACCTTGGATCAAAAAAGACCCCTCTTCGCTAGCGCCCTGGCTCCTCCAGCATCACGAAGAAACAGTCGCTGCCTCCACCTCAGCACCCACAACCGACCGCTCCTTTTCAGGCCGGTCAGACGAACGACGGGCGATAAACACCCGCCCATCTGATTATCTAGCGACCGCAAACTCCCTTCCTGCCGTCTCCGCACACCGCTCAATCAGACGGCAACAGCCGCGCCCGTCGTCGTTATCGCTTGCCCCCCGCGGCTTTGTCGCCTGCTCCGTCCACTGCGACTGGTTTTTGGATCTCCCTTGCTTTCCACGCGGGCTTGCTGCTTCCTCTTCCATCGCCCATCGCCCTGGTCTCCGCGCGCTCGGCTCTCGAGCGGAGCCTTTTTGCTTTTCGCCTTCCCATCCCATCCCACAGCACCTCACCATGGCCACACAACCCGCAACACAGGGCACGGTGCAGCCCTGCAGATACAAGGTCGGCAAGACGCTGGGCGCCGGGTCGTACTCGGTCGTCAAGGAGTGCGTACACATCGACACGGGCCGCTACTATGCCGCCAAGGTGATCAACAAGAGGCTGATGGCGGGGCGGGAACACATGGTATGTTGGGTTGCGTCGGGTTGCGCCGCCGCCGCCGCCGCCGCCGCCCTTCTCCCTCAGGGCCGCCGCATGTCCTGATGTCTGGCTGTCGCAGGTCCGCAACGAAATCGCCGTCCTCAAGAAGGTCTCGATGGGTCACCAGAACATCCTCACCCTTGTCGACTACTTCGAGACCATGAACAACCTCTACCTCGTGACCGACCTCGCTCTCGGCGGCGAGCTCTTCGACCGCATCTGCCGCAAGGGTTCGTACTACGAATCAGACGCTGCCGACCTGATCCGCGCCACTCTGTCGGCCGTTGCCTACCTGCACGATCACGGCATCGTCCACCGCGACCTGAAGCCCGAAAACCTGCTCTTCCGAACCCCTGAAGACAACGCGGACCTGCTGATCGCCGACTTTGGCCTGTCGCGGATCATGGACGAGGAGCATTTCCACGTGCTCACCACGACGTGCGGCACTCCCGGATACATGGCGCCCGAGATCTTCAAGAAGACGGGCCACGGGAAGCCGGTCGACGTCTGGGCCGTCGGCGTCATCACGTACTTTCTGCTCTGCGGGTACACCCCCTTCGACCGCGACAGCGACCTTGAGGAAATGCAGGCCATCCTCAACGCCGACTACAGCTTCACGCCCGTGGACTACTGGCGCGGCGTCTCGGATCAGGCAAAGGAGTTCATCCGCCGGTGTCTGACGGTCGATCCGGTCAAGCGCATGTCTGCGCATGAGGCTCTCCAGCACCCCTTCGTCGCCGGCTTCCTGGCGAGCGACGACAAGGGCCAGAACCTGCTGCCGACCGTCAAGAAGAACTTCAACGCCCGCCGCACCCTGCACGCCGCCATCGACACGGTGCGCGCCATCAACAAGCTGCGCGAGGGCGGCCTGGGCCTCCAGGGCCAGCGCCTCATGAACGGCGGTAACGCCCGCGAGCCCGAAAGAGCCAAGGTCGCCGCTGCGGCTGCCGCAGGCGTGCCAGCTAAGAAGACGGACCTACAGCAGAAGGATTCTGGGTACACCAGTGATCCCACGGGCGCGAAAGACGCGAGTGGCGATGTGGCCATGGGAGACGCACCGGCGGCGTCCCATCCTGTTGCCCTCAGGCCTGGGATCGACGCCAACAAGGTGGTCGAAACGTCCAAAGGACTATGGACCGGCATCGGCAGTCGGGGCTGACGGCTGCGCGACGAGAGGCCACGGCCCATTTCTCTTCTCTCATCTCTTCTTTTTCTTCTATTTATTCTCTGTTTCCCGATCTATGGCAAAAGATGATGGCACGGTGCACGCGGGTTTCTTTTCGTGGACCACCAATTATATTATTGATATCTCTTTGTTTTCTGTTTTTGTCTCTGTTTTATGTCCTTTTTTGCCTGGGTTATTTTTGGGCACATGACGGTCAAGTTATTATGTCGGAGAAAGTTTATACGACGATACCATGGAGTACCAGAAAGCTGAGAATTCGGAGTATGAAAAAAACTACCTATCTTGTCCGGCTATGCTTTCTTACGAGACCGATTTAGACGAGGCCAACGGCGTTTCCATGCTTTGTCCGATCGTATCACGGCGCTGAAGTCGGACTTTTAGGGTTATTTAGGCGGGAGACTCTAATGTGAATAAGTAGTAGTGCGCGGGGATCGGCCTGACTCTAGGATAGGGATAGATACAAGGCTATTGTGAATTTGAGACTGTGAGAACTGAGAAACTGCTAGGGCTTGATAATGTCGAAGCGTCGTGTCTGGGGTTGACAAGATACCATGTGTAAGAGGACAAGGCCGTGATTAAGCGTCGTCATGGCGGGATCCATGGTCACTTCGCAAAGGAGGCCACGCGGCGTGGTGTCACTCAAGGATAACCCCGAGCCGTCACAGAGCATAATAGCTTGCACCGGCCGAAGTTGGCCCACTAGCCGCTTGCGCCAGCAGAAGCGGCCGTGTCCGTCGCAGAAGACGAGGGCCGCCACCGCGGGCCAAAGAGCCCCTCCTCAGACACGAAACGTGCGTCTTCCCCGTCGACCGCGGGACCTTCAAAGAAGATCTGGTCGGCCGAAAAGTGTAACACGCGGCGAGAGACGGCGCGCTCTTGTCTTGGGCGCGCAAACTGCCACAGCGGCTCTGAGGCAAGGGCACCGTGCAGGCCCTCGACCTCGGCGCGGAGCGGGAGCGGGTAGGCTAGAACCGTGCCGGATGGCGTAGATGCAGGTGGACACGGAGATGGAGATGCTGCTGCGTCTCCTCCTGGGTAGGGGAGGCGCACGTACTCGCGCCTCGGACGGCGGATGAATAGGCCTTCAGACCCGTCGGCGGCGGCGGCGGTGCCCGTGGCCGCGACGGTGAGGTGGGCGTTTTCGTAGACGGCGGCGGCCGCTGTGATCCCGGGGGCGCAGAGGGCGTCGATCCAGAGATGGCGAAAGCCGAGCCTGCGCGTGAGCGACACGGCGTCTTGAAACGTCTGCGGGAGGTTTTTGGTTTCGAGAACGGAGCCCGCTGCGATTTCGGGGGTGGTGGTGCTTCGTGCGGCCTGGTGCGTCGGGTTGCTGCTGCTGCTGCCATCGTCGTCACGCCTGGGGTAGCTGAGGGCGATGTAGCGAGTATCCCCGTCGGGGTCGGGCTTAACGATGGTTACTGTGCTCCCGTCGCCGACGTCGATCAGTAGAGGAGGCAGCAGCGTGGCGGGGGAGTCGGACTGTTGCCCCGGCTGCTGCATGATATCAGCGCCCCCGGCGAGCCAGTCCCGCACGAGACCGAACGCCGTCTCGCCGGGGATCTCCTCGACTGACCGACCTCTGAAGATCGTCGCCAAGGGGTCGTCTGCGCCGGATACACATCACAAACAAAAGCACATTCATCAGCAGGTGGTTCGATATGACCATTTCAAAACATCAGGGGCACGCACTTTTGTCCACACAGAACCCCACGGCTGCGACTAAAACGAAGGTCTTGCCGGGACGGCCGTCGTCACCGCATCCCGACAGCACCCAGAACCCATCGGCGTCACCGCGGCGGGCCGTCACCCACAGGTCGAAGTTGGGGACGGCGGCGGTGGCGGCGGCGTCTTTGATGCTGGCCGTGACGAGGCGCGCCTGGTTCTCGACCAGACGGCAGAGGCCGCACCCGCCCGCGGCGGACTGCCAGAGCCCGCCCCTGTCTTGATGGTAGTGAAAGCCCAGGGACGGCGGTTCGTCGTTTTCATTATCTTCGTTGATGGCGAAGTGATAGTGGTTCTGTGGTGCTTCTGGGGTGGCAACGAGGGTTGCGGTCTTGGGGAATGGTGGGAGGTTCCCCAGTGGGATGGATTTGCAAATTTCGCAGAGGCGCATTATGTTTTGGGGTAGATGATGATTTGCATGTTAGGAATGGGGTTTATTTGGTTGGGTAGTGCTCGATATTTATTTACTTTACAATGTCCGGACCGTTGGCTGCTTTTGAAGACGGTGTTAGTGGCGAAACGGTCTTGGCGGCGTCGTCATGCATGAAACGTGGGCAGGCTGCCGGCGCTGAAAATGATAGGCTTCACTGGTGCAGGTGCAGCTGAAAGCCCGAAAAAAAGGAAGCATTCAAGCAGGCACCAATCGCTGCGGAGGCACGGGAGGCACGCCTCGTGCTCGCCGTCAACGCATGCAGCGGTGACGTACAGATGGGTGCGGGGAAATGGCGACCCCGAGGCGACCCAACTGGGCGGATAGAGCTGTCGACTCAAATGTGATTAAACGTTCGCGGCGTTCGACGGGCGGCCCGTCCCAGTCGTTTACTTTTCAACGCCAACTCTCACTGTGTAAAAGCGTCCAAAATTGTTTTGTAACCTGTAAATTTCAAACCGCATAGGTAGTACTGCCTACAATCGTTTGCCATGTCATTTCTCATAAACTGCCTGCGGTGTAGCCCGTAAGCTACATCACATCACCCACCACGGCGCCCCTCCACTGCCCGGCAGCCCCGGCCCCGGCCCCCTCCCCCTTGGGCGGCCTGCGCATATAGACGGTCCTGAAGCAGCCCTCGGGCAGCGGGCCGCACTTGTCGACGGCGCTGTCCTGCCCCCAGTTGTCGCCCGGGTTCTTGACCTTGCCCCAGCGCCCCGTGATGTCGAGGTCCTGCGCCGCGATGGGCTCGAAGCCGTACCGCACATACAGGGGGTATCCCGGCGGCGACGCCTCGAGCCGCGCCGCGATGCCGAGCTCGTCGGCCAGCTCGAGCCCGGACCGCAGGATGGCCCCGCCCGCGCCCATGCGGGCGTGTGCCGTTTTGCATGCTAGGATGCCCAGGTCTGGATGGGTGTGTTAGCGGCCATTATGTGATATGATATGGTTTGCAGTAAAACGAATGAAAGGGGACATACGCAAATGCGGCTCCCCTTTAGCAAGCGCCCGCGCCGTGCGGTGCAGGTCCCCAATAAAAGCATCCATGACCTCTGCGGACGACCCGGTAAACTCCTCCTCGGACACGGCCGGCTCCTCGACGTCCCACTGCGCCTGGTCGCGCTCGTGCCGGTACAGCGTCCACTTGCCGAACGCCACCATCTCGGGCGCCTGCCCGTTTTCGTTGTTGCTGCTGCTGCCGTCGTCGTCCTCCGGAACGAGCTCGGCGACGGTGATGAAGCGCTCGCCCTTGGACGCCACGTCGTGGTCCGGCCCGGGGAACAGGTCCGCGGCGAAGCCGTGCAGGGCCTGCTCCGTCACGCCGCCTAGCCCGTTGAGCAGGCTCGCCATGGGGCCCGGGCCGAAGGCGTCGAAGTGGATGCGCGCGATGGTCTCGCGCTCGTCTGGCGTCGCGGGCCGGAGCCGGATCTGCCCGCGCGGCCGCGCTGCGGAAGCGGCAGCGGTAGTGGTAGTCGGGGTGGATTTGGATGTGGATGTGGAGGCAGAGACCGAGGCTTTCGTGGTGGTGGAGGGGGGTGGGAGGGCTGGCGCGGGAAGTGGAATTCGCTCCTCTCGCGGGCCCCTGTCAAAGGTTTCATCGCGGCGAGGAAGGCCGTCGAGCCTGCCGTATTTGCCTAGCATATGGGGCGACTGGCGACGTAGCGGTGAAGACGAAGCGAACTGCTGGCGCAACGCTGTGCTGGTGCTTGCACTGGTGTATGATGCAAAGAAGCTGAGGAGGCGTCGAGGTTCCCGGCAAAAGAGCCGGGACGGGGCAGGCATTTTAAACATGGCTTTATTGTTACCTTGCTTTGCTTTCATGCAGCACCGCCATCCATGTGCACTTACATGCAGCCATCTGCACGCCGGGTACCACACCAGTCCTAGCTTACCCAACCCCCTTGTCTTGCTCTGCACCTTACCATCTCGGATAGTCAGTCGGTCCCGCGCTCGAAGTCCGAGGAGCCCGGACGGATATCGCTAAACTGACGGATGTATCTTTTTATTCCGCGCTGACGAGAGCCCACACTCAATTCTTCCGACGTCTTACCTAGGCCAAGAGCACACCGGCTGACTCATTTGCGTTGTTCATAAATCATCATGTTTAATTGACATCTGTCTGCCGCCCTGATCCGATACGCCGAATGGCTGGCAAGGCAGGCCACCGTCCTGCACGAGAATCAGAAACCGGGCCCATCGTGGTCCGCAGCATACATACAATCCTCCCTCCATTCGATTCCAGCCCCGCCCTCTTTCTTTCTATGAATATGCGGTTAACAATCCCTGAACGCCATGCTGGGAAGCGAAGAGACAAAAACGGGGAGAACAATTGGTCTTAAGACATTTAAGTGGAAAGACAAAGGCAGCGACAAAGGCAGCGGAAAAGGCAGCAAAGTGAAAAGGTTGAGGGCGGATCGGGACAAGATGTAAACTTGGGTATACACAGCGCATGGAAGCCGATGCCCAAGTGGCTGGCGCTCATTCAAAGACGGGGACAAAACAAGGTACGCAAATGTGCAGACAAAAGCTCGGCAGGCTCTCGCTATGCAATGCCGTTCCAAAGTCCGTCGAGGGGCGAGACAGGGCTCAGCGAACGCGAGCACCCGCCTATCAATCCCCCGACAAGAAGCTCCAGCATGAGTGCGCACTCCATAACTGGAGCTGCTGGACCAGGTATGGCCAACATGCCTCACTTCTTCATGCCGGGGATTGTAGGGATGGGGATCGGCGTCTGCCTAATCGACGAGTCCGACTTGGCACGGTTCGGTTTCTTCTTGCTGGACGGAGTGCCAGCCACAGGTGTGCCATTCGCCTTCTCGCCCGACTTGTTCTTCTTGTCTTTGCCTGTTGCTGGCGTCGATGCCGAAACTGCGGTCGAGGGTGTCGGCTGCGAAAGCGAAGGCGCGCGTCCACCGGGATTCGGCACTGGCACGGGCGACGCCTTTTTGACCGGCTGCGAGCTTGACAGGGGAACCCCGGGACTGGCCTTGGCCACCTGTGCCTCGGAAGCAGTCTTGGCCTTCTTGGCCTTTTTCTCGCCCTTGGAGGTCTTGGCGCCGTCTTCGGCCAGCTTGCGCTTTTTGGACTTTTTGGCAGTCTCGTGGTTTCCATCCTTACCTTCACTTACGGCATCTACCATCGGAATATCCGCGCTCACCTTGCTCGGGTTGGGCACCGGCGGTGGGAGGATCGGTGTGGGAACACCCATGGGGGTGAAGTGCCGCTTCAGGTTCGCCGGCTGCGCTCTGGGGGGCTTCGAGTACGAAATTTGCGCCTTCGGCTTAGCCGTGAAGTCCGTGGCTGCCAGCTGCGTAATCCGTTTGAGGTGCATGGTGTGGTCCACCGGCCGATCAACTGCCACGAGATACCAATCAGTCTAGTTGCTCCAACAGCCAGATGAGATGGCCAGGAGGCAGGGCGGCTTACCAATCCCATAGCTTGCGCCCTTCTTTGCAGGAACAAGAATTTGGAAAGTGCTGGGCTTCCCGCTGGCTCCCAGGTCAACGCCATAGTCGACACCGTCGTGCGAAACGATCGAGTCTCCCGTCTGAGCATTCTTCATTGGGAACTCCATCTTCTCGATCACGCTGATGGGGACCGAGGCCGGCGTGGTGAAGTACCAAATCTGCTTGCCCTCACGCTTGGCCTTCTTGAACATGTCAAGTACTTCGGTCGCTTGCGTGTTTTCGGAGGCTTTGCGCAGTTGGAAGCCCTCACGGACGAACTCCTCCACGCTGCCTGAAATCAGCAAAGACGCTTTTGTCGGGCATGGGGACAAGGGACAAGCAACTCACGCGCCAGGGTCAGCATCATCGGTTCGGGCGAGCGCAAAAGATTCGTCGGCCATCTCAACGTCTGAATCGTCCTCCGAGGAACTCTCCTCAGCGGCACCATTGGCAACCTTGGGAGCCTTGGTGGCGGAGGAAGCATCTCTTGACTTGGCGTCGCCGTTTAGGACTGCGCTGACAGTTACCTTTTTGGGCTTTGCCTTCGTCTTGAGACTCTGCTTATCCTCCTCCTCACTGGACTCGGAGTCTGAATCCGACTCTGACTCGAGGGACGGCGCAGCCTCCTTGGTAGCAACCTTTGTAGGTTTGGAGACCTGGGCCGGGACAATGCTGGCCTTGGCTGCCGAGCTTTTGGCAGTTGCGGCCTCCTCATCACTCTCGCTGTCGCTCTCCGATGAGCTATCATCGCCAGAGTTTGTGAGGGGTGCCATCTTTTTGCCGCTCTTGCTGCCAAGTTTTGCGCCTGCATTCTTGTCCTCATCGCCGCTCTCGTCACTGTCGCTGGATTCCGAGCTTGAAGAGTCCTGCTGTTTGGGTGCCGGCACGGCCTTCTTCTTCTCCGAGCTCGACTTGGAGGGTGCGGCCTTCTTCTCGGCCTCCTCCTCCGAGTCGGAGTCGTCGGAGCTGCTGGAATCGGACGTCGTCGTGGAATCATCCTGGGGCTTCGGCTTGACGTTGGCCTTTGTGGGCTCAATCGCCTGCTTCAGGTTCTTCGCTTGCGCATTGTCCTCTTCCGAGCTGCTCTCGGAGCTGGTCGAATCTGAATCGTCCTTGGCGGATTCCTTTTTGGTCGCTGCGATCTTGTGCTGCGACGAGGAAACCGCGGGTGATTTGTTCGTCGCCTTCGCTCCGTTCTTTTGCGCCGGCTCGACCGTGTTCGGCTTCGGGGTGGTCTCTGGTGCAGACTTTTTTGTGCTGGTGTTCGCAGAAGACTCGCTTGCCTTAGCCTTTTTGGTCGCGGTCGCAGCGTTGATTTTGGAGAGGAAGTTCTGCGTGCCCTCGGCGTCCGAGATGTCGCTGTCGCTGTCGCTGCTGCTCGAGTCCGAGGACGAATCGTCTCCCAAGAGGCCAGCGCCGCCCTTGAGGTTTTTGGACTGCTGTGAGCCGCGATCCCCTCCGTTGCCAAAGACGCAGCTCCGGGCGCTGCTCGCCATGCTCGAGACGTGAGCGCCGAGCCCTTGAACCTTAGTCCTGGGCATCGGCATCTTTGCTGAGCCTGGCGGCAAGCGTGGATGCAGTGTTTTGGAAGACAATGAGGGTGAGGGATCGAAGGTGAGACCCGCGCGTATCGCAGAGAAAGTGTTCTCTGAGATTTGCGTGGTGCGAATGTGACGCGACCCGAAGAACTGTCGAGAAAAAGAAAAAAAAAAAAAAGGTGGTCGAGGCGCGTTTCTCGAAAGCGGGGACCTTGCACTGTGCAAACCGTCGATGGATGGATTGATTGGTCAATTTCAAGTGGTCGCAAGGAACCCATGTTTGTTAGGAGGCCGAAGCTTGCGAGGTGCAGCACAGGTGTGGGGTCATACAGCGGTTAGTGGGGTTTGGTCCGAGGCACAGTGCCTGATTTGCACGCGCCGTGGAACTCGAACAAAACAATTCATCTGGAACACCTGAAAGCTCGAAAAAGCTGGAGCATACCAACGGTCAACAACACAATTTCAAGCGATGGAAACGAGAAAGAAGAGAAAGCTTGGGACTGCCGCGGCACCCGTCTCGGCAGGCACCCGAGGTAAGAGAAAGCCTGCGTGAAAAAGTTGGCCGTATCGTGCAGGCCCTGTTTAATGGACGCTGATAAGTGACTTAGCCCAGTCGGCTTTTGAGCTACGCGCACAGCTATTAAGGAGCCAGAGCTTAAACCCCCCTGTCCAAGAGGACGCTCCCGAGACAGAAAATGTCACCGATAGTGGTGGTGGTGATGAATCTGGCGACGCAAGCTCTGGATCTAAGTCCCCTGTAGACCGTCAGTCTGGCAAACTCAGCCCTGAGCCCGCTGAGCCCATCGAAGTGGTCACTCCTGCTTTGCGGACGGTCCAGCTTTCGAGCTTCACCTTGAGCAGAAAGAACTTCCGGCGGAAATCCGGAGGGTTATGCTTGTTGAAAGTGTCCGAAGGCGAGGTATGATGTTCCCTCTCCTTCATGAACCTCGGTGTCTTTCAAGTGCTTTAACAATGACACCCGAAACAGCGTGCCGTGATCTTGGGAAGCTACGGGCTGAGGGTCCAGGCCGGTGAAGTGGCTGTTGGCGGCGCGACACTTGGGACTGGAGGGGATATTGTCTGGATTCACTCGCCTCACTGCCACGCTCTTCCCGTCCTCCGGTTTCCGGAAGATGCCACTCTTGAGCTGCATCCGCACCCGGCTAGCGCTAGCCTCAGGAGACTGGGGGAGCTGTCGCCGAAGTTTGAGAGGTTATGGAACGAGGGCGCATCAGAAGCAGCAGAAAGTCAGGGAGCAATCTCGGCGAATGACGCCTTCACACTCGTGGGTTCTTTCTGACCGAGGACACCTCTGATGACCGTCGTCCGCTAATAACTGCTCCCATACAGCTTTATACCACGAATGATGGCCCAAGATCCGCGCTCTTGCAGGAGCTCGTTTCTCTGCCTGAGTGGAATAAGACTTTGGCTACCCTGACAAATGCCTCGAAGCAGGAAAGGCCCTTCACGGTTCTTGTCTGCGGGCCAAAGTCCTCTGGGAAATCCACTTTTTCGCGGCTTTTGGCGAATCGGTTCATGACAGACGGCACGAAGCGGAAAGGCAAGGCCTGGCCTGGGGTTGCTGTCCTCGATATTGATCCCGGGCAACCCGAGTTTGGCCCTCCCGGAGTCCTCTCGCTTGTCTATACCGAAACGCCGAACCTCGAACCACCGTTCTGCCACCCCTTCGTCGCACCGAATGGTAAAAGCAAGACCTTGAGATCCCACTCGATTGCTGCCATCTCGCCAATTACAAACTCGGACCACTATCTGGAATGCGTCCTCGATCTATACAACACCTACAACGTCCAGCTCGGTGGGAAGTGCCCTCTTGTCATAAACACCTGTGGGTGGGTGCAAGGCACTGGGCTCAGCATCCTCACCGAGTTGGTCGCCAAGGTCTGTCCCACCGAAGTTGTCTATATGTCAAAAGAGGGGCCGGAGGACACGATAGACGGGCTGCGTATGGCCTGTGAGGGCATCTCCCTCACCCTCTTGCCATCCCAGTCGAGCAAGTTCAGTGCGCGAACAGCTCGAGACCTCCGGGCGATGCAAATGATGTCCTACTTCCACATGGACCTCTCTGGCGTACACAATGGTCACCTTCAGTGGAATGCGGACCCTTTGACGTCTGCTCCTCCGTGGATTGTCAAATACCATGGGCCGAACCGTGGGATCTATGGCATCGTCTGCTACGACTTCCAGCCATCCCTGGACATGCTGGGACCACTGATTGACGGCATGATCTTGACCATCGTCGAAATTGAAGATAAAGCCGCATTTAGAGGTCTGCTGCGAGACGCTAAAGCCCCACAAGAGGGAGACGCCATGGTTGTTGACGATGACCCGCCAGTGGCCCAATCGTCCCCCGAGGATGGGCCGACGCAGATCGATATCACCCCAGAGGGCTTGCCCCTGATCCTAAACCACAGGGGAGTCACGCTTGATCCAAAATTCTCTCGAGCTGTCGGCCTTGCACTCGTCAGAGGCATCGATCCTCAAAGCCACACTCTCCAACTCCTGACGCCCGTTCCTCAGGAGCGGATCTCTGAGATTGACTGCGCCGGCACCAGCCTGGTCTTGGTCTGGGGGAGGTTCGATGCCGCCCCCACCTGGTCGTACGTCGAGGATCGGCACAGGCAGGACTTCGAGTCGCGCACAAAGCAGGCCGAACAGGGTGCCGACGGCGAAGGCAATGGAAAGGCCTCTGTCATCGCCAGTGATGACAGAACTAGCCTTTCCGCGGCTGCTTCTGTTCTGCCGTGGGTGGAGGCGCTACAGGGGAACCAGAAACGAGCCGCCGGATCTAAGCCTCTCAGGGTACGGCGGGATCTTGGTCGCGGTGCTAAGAACACCGACTAAGCGAGCCTTGCATTTCTTTTCTGAGAATGACGGGTTTCCTTGACGAGGAACTTTCCGCTGGGAATAATGTCCCACTCCTCTTTGGCTATCTTCGGAGTTTTCCCCATGAGAATGAGTGCGGAGTGGAGTGTACGCGAAACAGATGCAGGACGAGGAATAGGTAAGACATATAGATGAGGTAAAATTCACATATAAAATCCATGTCTAGTGGCCTTGGTCATTGAGCCTATCCAATATGCTTTCATCTTGTCAGGCTCAAGAGCCCCTCCCTTTGTCGCAGTAAATATCCAATGTTGCCTACGCTCGTACATTGAAGAGAAAGCTGAAGGAACGACACAGTCACCCAGATTTTAACATGCACCTTCCGCACTCAAAAGTATGGACCGCGAAGCGTGGCGTGGTACTCCTCGCACAACCCAGAGTGACAGCGGTCTCCCACGATCTACTCGTCGTTTGCGGCAGGCGTGGTGGCTCCGACGCCGGTTTCGCATCAGGCCATATACCAGCCATGCTCGCCGCCACGGCGTCAAGCGCCCTGTGGACGATGGTCTCAGCCCAGGCGAGCCCAGGCGGCTCATCCGACTAAGCGCAACTGCATGTTCTCCATTCCAGCCCACAGCGATAGCAGAATTCAGCTCCGCACCGGCAGACTGCATTTTATATATGGAGCGAGGCGTCAGTTATATAGGTAGCAATAGAACCTCGTTACGGCCCCAGCGATGGGGGCACAATGATGCTTCAGGGGTCGTTTGTCCAGGCGTGCTGTTGGATCCATCTTACCCATGTGAAGGCAGCCGTAGGACAGCTCGACCATCTTTTTGCAATTGTTGCACTGCCTCCACCCCTTCTTCTGAGCAAGAGCGAGGAGCTGCTTCGTCCGGGGGTCGTTGGGACAGTCACTTGTGTGGTGGGAGGCGGCCTTACAGAGCGCGCACGTCTTTTTGCCACACGACACGCAGGTCCCCACGTCCGCCTTGACGAACTGCGGCGGGATGAACCTGGCGCACCGCGGATCGTGGCAGTAGGTTCGGTTCGGCGTCTCCATCTCGAGCTTCTTGGCGAGGAACCGGCCGGCCAGGTCCGGGCCGATGAATTCCCGGCTGAGGTCGAGCGGGATGATTGATCTGCAGCAGCGCGGCGGGAATATGCTATCGTCCTTCAGCGCGAGCTCAAAGAGCTGCACCAGGCAGGCTCGGCAGTATTCATGAGCGCACGGAGATCTGAGGCCGCCGTTCGGGGCGGAGGTGATGCCACAGCAGATGCACTTGAACTTGGGTGCTTCGTAAACCACCAACGCCTTCTGGGAGTCCTCGGCCGCGCCCTCAGGCTCATCGGCAGCTGGCGCAGACCCGGTCAGTTCGACCGCTGGCGGAGCCTCCAACTGCCTTGCTGCGGGTAGCGCCTCAGCCCGAGGATCGCGCAGACTCAAGGCAAGTTGGTGATCTCGTGCAGCGCGCTCCTCCTCCTCGAGATGGCTGTTGATGATAGGGGTGTCTAGGCGGACCGCCTGGGAGATGCTCAAGGCCATGGCACGGTCCGACTCGAGCCCCAAGTGTGTGGTGAGCTCGCGCTTGTACGCATCGAGGGCAGCCTGAAAGTCCGAAGGCGAACCGTCGAGCGCGTCACCCTCGAGCTGGCACTCTAGCTCCCGAATATCCTCCAGCTGGAGTCGCAGGTGGAGGGCGATGGTCTCGTTCTCCACCCTATTGAGTATCAACGCCGCCATTTTCCTGAGCACCTGATAATGTCAGACAGGTGGAGAGCAGAGGGGATGAGAGCGAAAGGCAAAATGAGTGAGTCTCGACGGGAAATTGGAATGGAAGGTGATGAGTGCCCAGGAAGGAGAGTATAAGGTTCTTGGAATGGAGGGGCGGGAGGGGGAGGTGGAACCTTCCGGTCTTCCCCAGGAGTACTCGAGTCCGTTGCTCGATTTGAGCACAGTGGAGACCATTGATGGAGCGCCCTGTGAATGGCTAAAACTGGAATTTCAACAGCGAGTAAGAATTCAACAAGAAAATGGCAAACAAACAAACAAACAAACAAACAAACAAAGAAGAAGAAAAAGGCCGAGCAGATAAAGAAAAGTGTGGAGAATCTATACCTATTGACAAGCCTTGTTTTATTTTACTGCTCAGTTAGCTGGGCATTTGTGCTCGAAGACTATATTTTCAATGCATATTGTTCGTCGAGAGGCGGGGAGTGCAGCACCCGTCCCTTGTTGCTTGACCATTGCAGGCAAGGTGCGGGGCCCTATCCCTTTGAGTGTCTGCACGCCGAACATCCTCTCTCGGCCAACCAGATATTTTCATCAGGGATAAATTTTCCAGAGTTATTCCTATTGTGGCGTGAGGCATCTAACAGCACTCAAAGCGGCACGTCAGTACCCGTTATTATCCCTGCCGATTGGCGCGCAAGGGAAAACGAGCACAGCGTGCCTCTACCCGAGTACAGGCATATAAGCAGCAGCCAAGCAGCGAAAAGGCAATTGACCGCACACTAGTTGGAACGAAACGGCATAAGGCATTCAGACGTGGAAATCAGGGTAGAGTAAGGCGCGTAGGTGCATGTGGTATGGTGACAATGGCAGGTATATCCGGACATCCAACTACGAGATTCCCATGTTAGCTGAGTATCTCGCAAGCACGTGGGAAATAAGAACTCAAATCTGACCATGATAGTGCAATTACTCCCAAGAACAGCAACCCTTGCGGATGTCCATGTTATTAATATCGGCGCGGGTCCTGCTTCGCGGAGATGACGCTGCACTAGGGGCGGCTAGAAGCCTTCTCCCTTAATGTCTGGGAGCTGGGCGGGCAGTGGGCGTCCGCCCGGCGTTCTAACTCTGGGCGACTACGAATGGCCTCAATCGCACCTGCATCGCATCACGAGTAAACAAAAGATCTTTAACCTATATATACACGCACAACAGCCAGTCTTTCAACAGCTCACAGCAGCAAACCGGGTGGTTGAATGGGTACAATCGTGGTGCTAAAAATGCCACAACCTTCTTCCACGGGTGAGGGCCAAGAAAACCCCAAGCTCGCTGATTCGAATCCGTCCGTTGACGGCAACTCGACTTTAGAGCTACCGAAGTAAAACCCCCAAAAATGGGGTTTTCGTAACTCGACTCCCCCTCGAAGGGCAGTCGAGTGAGCTTTTTGCATTTTTTTTTCTTTCATTTTAAATAATAATGCATCCCTAGCCTGACGGCTTCTGTTTTTGTCACATTAGGTCGTGGTGATGGCGCGAGTGCTGGGAGAATTGGATATCAAAACTGGAGGGCATGACGAGCTTGCCAGATGCGCATTAGGATCAGAGCTCGCTAGAAACAACAGCCTTTACGCTTTACGGCGGAGACGAAGCTGCAGGAGGCCCAACATAGCAATCCTATTATCCCACCAATGAAAAGGTAGTATATTTTTCCGACCACGCTGCTGGTCAATAAAGGAATTAACATGTCATCCAGACATCACACTTCGTCGGCGCCGAAGAGAATGCTTCCATGGTGGAAATCGATCGCAGCGCGGTCCCGACTGCCATGGGCATCGATAAAGCAACCTCGGATGACCAGGACGCCCGCGCGGTGGCAATGGTACTGAAGCACCTTTCCGCGGCCGTGATCGCACCGTCCTGGGTGAAGGCAAATCTGGCTGACGGCGAGCCCTTCAGCCTGAAGGGTGAGCCCTTTGGTGGGAACCGTCGAGTGCGCGACGAAATTGTGAGGTGCAGATTATGCGGTCAAATATGGCGGTGCACGCAGCTGGACGAAGAATGTCCCTGGTTAAAGGTTCGATGCTCGGCGAGGTGACGGACCATATATGGTAAGGTCGAGCGAAGCACGATGAAAAATGACCAAGGCTATGCTGACGCCGGTGGCTACTGCAGCCCAGCAGTTTCCGAGACATCATTCTGATTATAAATTTTCGACTCTTTGCTCAAATGTCGATGCCACCGCCACAAACCCACCATTATAAACATTCTCGTGCTCTGTGACTGCGGTTGGTGATGTAGTTCATTCCCAGCGGATATCCGAGCTCGAGCGATGGTACAAGGCGTGTCGGGCGTGACTGTGATGGTCGTATCGCGGGAGGCCGGGATGATACGGCTGTACATTGAGCTCGCAGGCCCGGTGAGAGGGGAACGATGACCACCCATGGAACACGCCGGAGCTGTCCTCAGCTCAGCCAGGAGAATCCTCGCCATTTACACGCTGTCGTGCCACTTCATTGACTGGCGGACCGATTTACATGCTGGCCAGCGGGTAAGCGGGCGGTTCAGCAAGCTGCATTGGGCGTCTCTGGCAGACGGTAGGTTCTGGTGGCCGAGAAAGCCCTCGGGACACATACAACCTGGGTGGGAAATCGGGCTCGTTGCAGGGGGCTGCTGCAGCGGTATGTGCTTCCCACGCATGAGCCCGAGAGCAAGACTGTTGCCAAAAACAGCTGCTGGGTCCGACTACCGGCCAAGCCTGCCGGCCGCCAAGACACAAAGTGCAAAAGCGTCCGAAAGTCTCGTCAAAACGGAGATCACCGATACTACCCACGAGCACGGCACACTGAGTAAGCCGGAGCTCCCGCTTGCTACGGCACTTGTGGCTCTCTGTCGCGTTTAGCCTGCACGCCGGGCCTACCGGCGTGGTCATGGTCCATGCCGGCAAAGAACCGAGCACCATAGAGGTCCTGGTGGTCCACTCGGCACAAAGGACTAATGTCGAGATCCTGCGAGATTTGTACGAGGTGTATCAGCCGTCCAATTCCATCCCGGGCTGGAACTATGACAAGATCCTCGTCGGCTGTGCGCATATAAGATCCCAGTCTTGTACCACCTACCCTCTGCCCCACCCAGCCCAGCCTTGCCAGTGAGATAAAAAGCGGATCACATAACGCGATACCTTTTTTAAGGGTTCAGCGACATGCTGCCACTTCACCAATTCCTGCCTATGCCCAGATCTGACGCGGAATGGGGTAGGTGTCCAGTTCAAATCTTGTTTGATCCATCCAGCTGAAGCACGGGACGCGTAAATGGCCGAACCAGCCGTCGATAGTGCTGCTCCATTACACCATCAAATGTGCACCTTGCAGGCTCTAGGCAATGGCCACTACCGACGCACTAGGCGGCTGGACCCCTGCAGCGTCGCTCAACGTTCTTGGGGGTGTGCCCTTGCCGGCTCCACCTGGTGTCCGCTGTGCCTGCAGCTGCTGAGCACCTGACGTCACCACGCATTTCAGACACTGGGGATCCCCGCAGCCGTTGAGAGCACACCAGCCTTACCTCTTCGCCGTTCCTTTCACTACCTAATCAATTTCACTTTCACCCGACCATATCCATCCCTGCATCTACCTCCAGTCTCCCGCCCGGCCATGCCGCACACAGCCCTCTGTTAGCCCAATGGTACTCGAGTCACTGACCTTCCGGTCTATTATACGAAAAAGAAACATTGTATAAATCCACGATTGTAGTTTTTCTACCAGCTTCGCTTTTTTTTTTTTTTTTTTTTTTTTTTTTTTTTTTTTTTTTTGTCTGATTTTGTTGGTAGGAGTGGGTACTCCTGTTTGACGGCTCGGAGCTCTCCAAAAGGGGTGAACAACGATCTCTATGATCTGGGGAAAAACCTATTATTGTGCACACCGAGGAAGGAATCTGTCTCCCTAAGGTAGTGCTTTTCTGACATTGCTTGGGCACAGCCTTTACAGCAGAGACGAAGCTGCATGGAGCCCACCATGGCGATCCCAGTAGCGCAGCAATGAAAAGGGAGTTTTTTTTTTTTTTTTTGTACCACCACGCCACCAGGAGTTGATGACAAGGGGAGAGTACGCAGCGCGTAACACAACAGGCTTTGATGCGTTCTGAGCAAAGCTTAGGCACGGAAGTCGTAAGCTCAAAACTTCCAAGAGAGGAAAAAAAAATACAATAAAAATATATAAAAAAAAAAATGACGCCGCAAGCGTGCAGCATCCCCGGCCCTTATAGGCAGCCGACCAACCAGCCAGCAGAGCGATACGACAAAAGCTCGGCCGTTTCCTGATCATTACTGTAGGCCAATTGACCGAATATGCCAATTAGCCCAGAGCCAATGGGCCAATGGGCTGCTACCGCGCAGCATATAAGCCGCAGCAGCATTGATGTGTACAGGCGTGGTCCCCGCATTCAGCCCCATCCCCTCCCCGGATTGTAACGCATGGGATAGGCGCATGTCTCGGATACTAGCACGCCTCTTAAACCCGAACTTGGCACCGTAATGCACTGCGTCCGTCCAATGCCACTTTTGTTTAAAAAAGAGGGAAAAAAGGGAAGAAGAAAAAAAAAAAAAAAAAAAAAAAAAAAAAAAAAAAAAAAAAAAAAAAAAACTCAGCCTTTTTGTTTATTGCTTTCCCCTGTCACATTCGTCGTCCTGCTCACTCGCTACCGCTTTCCAAAAGTGCCCAACACCCACCATGCCGTTTATCATTTCCCCTTCTGGTTAGAATGCCGGCCACGCCGCACTTTATCCTGAGCGAGGCGGCCATTTCCTGATCCTTTCCCCTCCTCGCACAGCTCTTGTCAGTCACTTTATCGGTCGCCTCTCTAGGACCGTACGTACCGCATAAGGTGGGTGGCTGACTAAGTGGGTGGGTCTTGGCGGGGGTAAATACCCCGCAGCGCGGCTCGAGCCGAATGTCGTTTGAGAGACAAAAAAAAAAAAAAAAAAAAAAAAAAAAAAAAAAAAAAAAAAAAAAAAAAAAA